>CATIWC010000477.1:0-221597 GCA_948472305.1 Vicia faba
TATATATATATTAAACTTTAATATGTATTATACACAAAAATAAATATTTATTTAATATTTTAATAAAATAAATAAAAAGGTATTTTTTATGTGAAATATTTTCAGAAGGTAAATAAAAATATAAATGTGTTTTCCACTATTTTTCTAATTATTCTAATAATAGTATATATATATATATATATATATATATATATATATATATATATATATATATATATATATATATATATATATATATATATATATATATATATATATATATAAATATATATATATATATATATATATATATATATATATATATATATATATATATATATATATATATATATATATATATATATATATATATATATATATATATATATATATATAATATTTATATGCAAACAAAAGAAATGAACAAATAAATATGCAATAAATACAAAAAATGATGGAAAAAATATTTTTAATTTTTTAATGTCATGAAAAAAAATAAACAAAGTCAACCAAAAAAGAAAAAGTCAAAAAGAGTCAAAAATGAAGCAAATGGGCTCAGGGGGTGTAAACATGGAAATAGGGTGTGAAAAGAAAATAGTTCCAGGCCCAGCCCAGACCACTTCTTCTTCAACCTCTGTACAACATCCTTCAAGCAAAACACGCGTTTTTTATCTCTGGATTCCTGGACTTTCAAGCAAAACTCATAACATGAAAAGTGTAGAGCATTAAGAGACGGTTTCAACCATATAAAGAACTTGACCTATCTCTCTAAGATGAGGGAGAATTTCTCCTCCCCCAATTTCTGACCTAACTTTTCATCAATGTTCAGACATGAAATTCTCTAAGCACACGAAATATAAATGAAATCTAATCATATGAGCATGTTCAGGGCTATGATTGTGACATGTTTTCTTCAAAAACCTAAAGCTAACAATGCCTAATAAGGGAGATAGAACTCCATGAATATACCTGTTCAGTTGGAATCGAGCTTTGCAATGGAGGATGTTTCAAAGTGAAATGATGACTTGTATAGCTTCCTTGAAGTGTAAGGATGCTTTTCCAAGTCCTACTTTGTCTTGAAACTCCCTGAATCGAGCTAGTGAACTCCAACTGCAAAACAGAAATTTAAAAATGGTGAAGTGGCTTGGAGGTGTTACAGGTCAGGTTTCAGGACATGGTTAGCTTGCATATTTGTAAGGAAGGTAGAGGAACAAGTTTGGACAAGAATGCTCGAAGGGATTGAGAGATAGCACTCAATCTGCAGGGCTTGCTCTGTTTGAGCAGTTTTGTGGTGTTTCTGAGATGGAGAGTGCTTGAGAGGCAAATGGCTCGTGCAAAAGATTGGTTTGGTAGTTTGGAATGTGTTTGATAGCTTTTGTGTTGTGTCTCTATGCTGAGATGAGAGTTGTGATAAGTTATGCCATGTTACTTGAAAATGAAGCAAGCAATGGCCACTTTTTGTTTTAGGTCAGTAGGGGCCTCTAAATGTGCTGCATAATCTTCTCTTGATCAGAGCAACTTTGTCCATAATCTTGTGCCAAAAGGATTTAGCTTGCACCTTCTTGATTTTCAATTAGACATAAAGCTAACCTTTTCAAGAATGGAAAGTTTACTTTATCTAAAAATGGATCAATCTTGTGTACAATGCTTGAACTCATGAAACAACACTTAGGCACAATGAACAAGCATTAAATTAAGGAGTGTAATTTGGTTTAAGGACCTGTAAAGTAGCACAAACTATGCTGAGTTCAAATTTGCAAAGTTATGGATATGGAACTTGGTCATGAACAAAGTGGTTTTTTGCTATATTGTGAAATTCGATTCTCTCTAACCATGAGGTTGTTTGAGAAGTTCTTGGACATTTTGGAAAGCTTGGAATGTGTACTACAATCCATCTTTGAAATGAAAATCAAAATTACAAGTGGAAGGGTATGAAAAGTGGCCTTGAAGTGGGGTAGAAAACCTTGTTAAAATAGGTTAAAATTTCACTAAGTTAAAAATGGTTTAGTGCCCTTATTCAAAAAATTGTAACTTGAGATACAAGCTTCAAATGAGAAAATTTTGTGAATCAAAGTTGTAGATTATGCAACAAGCTACAACTTTCATGTTTTGACTTTTGTTTGAATCCAAATGGATCTTGGTGAAAAGGTGGGGCAAAGTTGGGAAAAATTTAGGGTTTTTCATAACTTAGAAAAATTCTAAGTTATGAAAAATTCCATTTTCAAACCCTAATTTGCATTTTGTGATTTCTTGGTGAACAAGTTTCATGATTTGGCAAGTTTTGATGAAAAATGAATCTTGACTCTTGATTTTGACCAAAAAGTCAAAGTTTGACTTTTCAGTGTACAGTCAAAATTGATCAATTGACCGGGAAATTCAACTGTCAATCTTGTGTACTTGGGATCTTTTGAGCTTGATGAATGTGTCAAGACCAATTCATTGAGTCCTTGAGTCCATATGTGAACTTGGTTTGCCATTGGCTAGGTCAAACAGTCAAAAATTGCCTTTGTGCAGTCAAAACCCTAAAAATGACCATTTTGCCCTTTTGATGATCTGATCAAATTTCTTATGGAATTGTGATCCAAACTTGATCAAATGGTTCACGTGAGTTCATAATGTTGATGTGGATCAAATTTCATGAGGTTTGACTGTCAATTGGCCACAGTTGACTTTTTCCCCAATACAGCTGATTTCTAGGTCAACTGTCCAATTGACTGGGCAAAACTTGGAATCAAGACTTGAAACTTGGTATGGGTAAACTTGGGAGTCCAACATGAAGCATGAAAGTCATCTTAGGCATTTTAGGTCAAAACATCCTTGGGCAAACACAAACCCTAATTTGAGTCCACAGTGCAAGGAGAAGTCTTGAGCAGAGGAAACCCTAACTGGATCTTGATCTTCAAAGGCCTTGTGATGAGAAAATGTTGAGGAAATGGGAGGGCAAATTTTGGGGTGCAACAGTTGCCCCTGTTCAATCTTCTTGAACCTGAAGAGTTAGACTGGCAAGTTTGCCTTTTGCGACTCGAGGGTAAAAGAAGATTGGACACTAGAGTGCCCGGAAATTTGCACTCGCATGTTGAAGTCTCAACAATGTGGTGTCGGGAATGGGCTTATATATGCCATTTGGAGAGATGGTGGATAGGGAGATGGGCTTATAGATGCCATCTGGAGATGTGACAGAACCTTGTCGAGAATGGGCTTATAGATGCCATTTGGAAGTGTCGATCGCATAAGAGATTCCTTAGCGAGAACTTGTGTATTTGAGAAAGACGGATGTTTTCCTGGCTTGTTACAGGTGTTTGATACTCAGTCTCCTTATGCAGATGTGCCCTGGCTGGATACAGGTATTGAATCTACAATTGGTCACTCACAGATATGCCCTGGCTGGATACAGGAGTCGAATCTGGAAATAGTTGTCAATAGATGTGCCCTGGCTGGATACGGGAATCGAATCTTCGAACTCTTCAGACGTGCCCTGGCTAGATACAGGAATCGGGTCTGGAAACCTTGTCAACAGATATGCCCTGGCTGGATACAGGAATCGAATCTGGAGATGTTGTAGTTGATAGATGTGCCCTGGCTGGATACAGGAATCGAATCTTCGAATTTTTTAGACGTGCCCTGGCTAGATACAGGAATCGAGTCTGGAAACTGATCACTCTCAGATGTGCCCTGGCTAGATACAGGAATCGGATCTGGAGTTGCGACAATTGAAGGTAATTGTTTTTTGGGGTTGTCTTTTTCCTGAAAAGGCAAAAACGTAAGTTGTATGCAATGTCATGATGTATGATATGCATGATATCATGATGTTCAACACGAGATAGTGTTGTATGCGTTTCATCATGTATGTAAGCAAGATGTATGATAATGTGAAATGTTTATGAATGCAATTTCGCCTTAGGAAAATAAATCCTTGCCGAACGGCCGGGGAGTTGCTCCGTGGAAGAGATACTTGGCCGAAGTTTTGCTGAGAGGCCTGTTGAGGACTTTAATGATGGATTCCGCTGGGGATGACGATAAACTCCGCCGAGGATACCAAAGATGAACTCTGCTGGGGATGCCAAAGATGAACTCCGTTGGGGATTGAAGGAAGGTTGCCGAGGGCGATCTTCCGTGGTTTTTAGCTGAGGATAACCCAGTTATAAGTCCTTGTTAGGAAATAACTCTAAATAAAACTCGGGAGAGACGTCCGTGCTCCGCAGGGGATAAGCTTCCAGAATCTACTGGGGATGAGCTTTAAGACCTGCCGGGGAATGCTGTGTTTTTTCGGGATCGACGGGGAATCAACTCTGCTTGGGGAAAGTATTGCTGAATCTTGTTTTACTCTGCGGGGAATTGAGATGATTTGGCCACATTCTTCTGTTGAACCTACCTTGGTGCCTTGGCGGACAAAACAACCAGACTGCATTAGACAACTCCACATTGCCCCTGTCTCCGATGTCACCTGTAATCAATCTCTTGTTTCATATGCAAATATTTATGAATTAGCAATTTTAATGTCAAATGCATATATCAAAAATGAACATTGGACGTTCTTCGCAAAACAGAAAAAAAAGGAAAACAATGGCAATTTGTATGGACAAGTGAATTTGTATTGATTTTGAGTTTGCCTGTAAATAGGCGTTTTTGTACAAGAGGCTGACATCCTAGTAAGAGGACGCCGCCAAATAATATAGAGTTTACAATTTGAAAAAGGAAACAAAACAGCTATGTGAACAACCCCACTGGGTTCCAACTCTGCTATCGCCTTTATGTCTTCGAACGTCTCATCGCCTTGCTGCCTGATTGAAGATGAAGCTGATTGGTCGATGCCGAAATCTTGAGCCAGATAGTTGATGCCGAATTCCGGATGCGAAGTTATCCAATGAGACATAGTGTTACGCTTTTATCCCTAACTTTTGCCTGGACCGCCCTTTCGGGTTTTCAGTCCACCGGGATACCCATTTTTGCCCAAGCCGCCTTTTCAGGTTTTCGACTTGCCAGGTGTACAATTTTTCATTTCATCCCTTCATTTTGCCCGAACTCTTTTGGTTCGCCGGGAAGCCCTAATTTTTGCCTAGGCATGTCAGCCTAGCGGGTCTTTTATTTATGCGTAGTATTTTTTCACTATGTCTGCATTGGCGGGGTGAGGAAGGTCGTCACCATCCATGGTGGTTAGGATCATGGCTCCTCCTGAGAACACACGTTTAACCACAAATGGCCCTTCGTAAGTAGGGGTCCATTTGCCCCGGGGATCACTTTGAGGAAGGATGATGCGTTTGATTACCAGGTCCCCAACTTGATACTCTTGTGGTCTGAATTTCTTGTTAAATGCCCTGATCATCCGTTTCTGATACGTTTGACCATGACAGATAGCAGTGAGCCTCTTTTCGTCAATCAGATTTAATTGATCAAGTCGAGTCTGGATCCAATCATCTTCATTCAAGTCTGCATCCTTCATTATCCGGAGAGAGGGTATCTGGACTTCAATTGGCAAGACTGCCTCCATGCCATAGACCAAGGAGAAGGGAGTTGCCCCGGTTGACGTCCTTGCTGAGGTGCGGTACCCATGAAGAGCGAACGGTAACATCTCGTGCCAATCTTTATAGGTCACTGTCATCTTCTGCACAATTTTCTTGATATTCTTATTGGCTTCCTCTACAGCCCCATTCATCTTCGGCCGGTAGGGAGAAGAATTGTGGTGCTGTATCTTGAATTGTTCACAGAGTTCAGTGATCATTTTGTTATTGAGATTGGTACCATTATCCGTAATGATTCTTTCCGGGACTCCGTACCGACAGATCAGATTATGCCGGATGAAACGTGCCACGACACTCTTGGTTACCGTGGCATAGGACGCTGCCTCAACCCATTTCGTGAAGTAATCGATTGCCACCAAGATGAAGCGATGCCCATTGGATGCCGTTGGTCGGATCTCACCGATCATATCGATGCCCCACATTGCGAAAGGCCAAGGTGCCGTTAGGACATTCAAAGGAACCGGAGGGATATGCACCTTGTCAGCATAGATCTGGCATTTATGACAAGTTCGGGAGTGTTGGTAACAATCGGCTTCCATTGTGGACCAGAAATATCCTGCCCGAAGGATTTTCTTAGCCATGGTGTGTCCACTGGAATGTGTTCCAAATGTACCTTCATGCAGTTCCATCATGATTTTCTCCGCTTCAGCCTTATCCACACAACGTAGCAGAGTCGAATCATGATTCCGTTTGTAGAGAATGCCGTTGCTGAGGAAGAATTTTGCAGCAAACCTCCTCATGAACTTCTTATCATTGATAGATGCCCCTTCAGGGTATTCCTGAGCTTCCAAGTACCTCTTCACCTCATGATACCAGGGTTTCTCAGTGACCTTCTCAACCTCGAGCTCGCAGCAGTATGCCGGTTCATCCAACTTCCAGATTATGATTCGGGGAGCCTCATTGTCCCATTTAACTTTGAACATTGAAGACATCGTGGCTAGTGCGTCCGCTAGCTGATTCTCCTCTCTGGGGAAATGCTCAAAAGTTATCTCTTCAAAGTGGGGAAGCAAGGTTGACACATACTCCTTGTAAGGAATAATATTCGGGTGTTTCGTATCCCACTCGCCTTTGATCTGATTGATCACGAGAGCGGAATCTCCGAAGACACTCAGAAATTTTATCCTTAAGTCGATTGCAGCTTGTAAACCCATGATACATGCCTCATATTCTTCCATGTTGTTGGTGCAGCTGAAACATAATCGGGCGGTGAGGGGAGTATGAGTTCCTTTGGGAGATATGATTACAGCGCCGACGCCGTTACCCAAAGCATTGGAGGCTCCATCAAAATGCATAGACCATCGGGATCCTTCCTCAGGTCCTTCATCCGGTCCAGGTACTTCACAGTCAGTTACCACCATGATGTCTTCGTCCGGAAAATCAAAGTTCAATGATTGGTAATCATCCACAGGTTGGTGTGCCAAATGATCGGCCAGTACACTTCCCTTAATTGCTTTCTGAGTTGTATACTGGATGTCATATTCTGTCAAGATCATTTGCCATCTCGCTATTCTTCCAGACAGAGCGGGCTTTTCAAATATGTACTTGATGGGATCCATTTTTGAAATCAATAGAGTAGTATGAGTCAGCATATACTGTCTCAGCCGGCGAGCAGCCCATACAAGAGCGCAACAAGTTTTCTCAAGCAGTGAGTAACGAGACTCACAGTCGGTAAACTTTTTGCTCAAGTAATAAATAGCGTGCTCTTTTCGGCCAGACTCGTCATGCTGCCCCAGCACACACCCCATTGAATTATCAAGTACTGTCAAGTATAGTATCAGAGGTCTTCCTTCCACCGGTGGCATAAGAATGGGTGGCTCTTGGAGATATTCCTTTATCCTTTCAAAGGCGGCCTGACATTCATCGTTCCAGCGTACTACTTGATCTTTCTTCAGTAATTTGAAGATTGGCTCACAAGTAGCAGTCAGATGTGAGATGAATCGGGCAATGTAATTCAATCGTCCCAGGAAGCCTCTGACTTCTTTCTCTGTTTTTGGAGTCGGCATCTCTTGTATGGCTTTTACCTTGGCAGGGTCTACCTGAATACCTTTATCACTCACAATGAAACCTAGCAATTTTCCGGACCTCACCCCAAAGGTGCATTTGTTGGGATTCAATCTCAGCTTGTACAACTTGAGTCGGTCAAATAACTTCCTCAGATGGTCAAGGTGCTCCTCCTCAGTTTGAGACCTCGCAATCATGTCATCAACGTATACCTCAATCTCATGATGGATCATATCATGAAATAAGGCAACCATGGCACGTTGGTAGGTTGCCCCAACATTTTTCAATCCGAATGGCATGACCTTATAACAGAAGGTGCCCCACTGAGTTACAAAGGTAGTCTTCTCCATATCTTCTGGAGCCATCTTGATCTGATTATACCCTGAAAAACCATCCATGAAGGAGAACACCTTGTGTTGAGCCGTATTGTCAACAAGGACATCAATGTGAGGTAGGGGGAAGTCATCCTTGGGGCTGGCCCTGTTCAGATCCCTGTAGTCAACGCACATTCTGACTTTACCGTCCTTCTTCGGCACTGGCACCACATTGGCAACCCACTGAGGGTAAGAAGTCACTGCGAGGAACCCGGCATCAAACTGCTTCATAACCTCGGCCTTGATCTTTTCAGACATCTCTGGACGCATCCGTCGGACTTTTTGCTTTACCGGAGGGCAATCTTCCTTGGTTGGCAGGTGGTGAACCACAATGTCGGCATCCAAACCAGGCATATCTTCATAGGACCAAGCAAAAATCTCCATGTAGTCTCGTAGCATCTGGATCAATCGTTGCTTCACGCTGAGCTCTAGATTGGCACCAATCTTGACCTCTTTCCTATCCGTCTCGGTACCCAGGTTAATTGTCTCTACTGGCTCTTCATGTGGTTGAATAGCTCTCTCTTCCTGGAGTAGCAGTCTTGCGAGTTCACCAGGCACTTCGCAATCATCTTCACCTTCGTCTTCGGCCAAGTTGATCGGATTTTCGAAGTCATAACTGGCGGTAGCAGAGCTGTTACCAGTAAGATCCAGAGTGGATTGAAACCTGTATAAGTGAGTGTGTGTAAATATAGCTGTTTTGCAATATATATAACACAGAAAGGAAAAAGAGCACAAGATTTGAAATGCAACAAACGTCCAATGTTTTGATTGATGATATATGAAAATGTCATACAAAAAGCCCTCACAAATGGAGCTACGATGCCCCGGGTAGGACACCGAGCCAACAAAGTTTTAACATATTGTTTGTTACAAATTGGAAATCAAAAGAAATTAATTACTGCGTGACAAATGTGATAGGGGTAAAATCCTTTGCCGTCCAGTTGCTTGGTCCGTTGCTGTTAGTCGGGTAAATCCAACTGTCAAACTCTGCTTCCTCCACATCCTCCTCGATAGCATTCACCCTTGAGCTGGAGATAAACACCGGAGCCTTTCTGATCTTCTCTTTGCGCACAGCCTTCTGAGCCTCTGCAGTAAAGCCTAGCCCAAACTTGTCGTTCTTCTGAGTGAAGTCAGGAAGCTGACCCCAGTTTGCACAATTGCCTTTCTGAACCACAGCCCGGGCATCCCTTAGGGAAGCCATCTTTAAGAAAACATTCTCTTCAACTGTTGTCTCTGCAGCTGCTGAAATTGGATGTACCTCCTCGAAATGCTGAAAGGGGGTTTCAATAAACTCCCCGTCCATCTCAATGTATCTGAAGGAATTCAAATGGCTCACCATATACTCCTCTTCTCCTTGCACAGTGACGATCTTCCCCCTGACGGGATACTTCAGCTTCTGGTGCAAGGTGGAGGTCACTGCCCCAGCTTTATGGATCCAAGGTCGACCCAGTAGACAAGAGTACGATGGACGTATATCCATCACATAAAAGGTAGAGTCAAACACTTGAGAGCCCACACGAATAGGGATGTTAACCTCTCCATGAACCATCCTTTTAGAACCGTCAAAGGCCCTGACGATGATATTGCTGGGCTTCAATTCCAGGCCTTCATAATCCAGACGGTCTAAAGCCTTTTTCGGTAGAACATTCAAAGAAGAACCAGTATCCACCAATACATGCGCCAGAGTAGTGCCCCTACATTCGATAGAGACATGCAGGGCATCATTGTGGTCTCTTCCCTTCGCAGTCAGGTCAGCATCTGAGAAACCCAAGCCATTGTCTGCTGTTAGATTTGCTATGCAATCGGTGAACTGGACTGCAGACGTCTCTTGCGGCACATGGGCCGTTTTGAGAAATTAGATCAAGGCCTTAGCATGGGCCTCAGAGCATAGCAATAAGGAGAGCAGGGAGATCTTGGAGGGCGTATGCCCCAGCTGTTCGACAACATTGAAATCACTTTTCTTTATTATTTTCAGAATCTCCTCCATTTCTTGCCGGGAGGCCTCAGCATTTATGGGTATTGGTGCCTCCATCCGGGCAGGCTCTTCTTCAATCCCTTTGCCCCGAGCATTTGATGACTCGGCAGCAGGGGACATAACTTGATCAGCAACAGGAACAGGTAAACTTGTAGGTTTTATAAGGAGGGGTTTTCGAATAGCGGGCGGTGCAATGTCAGGCGAGAAGAGCCTGCCACTGCGGGTGACCTTGGCTGGACCAGTGATATCGCAGATACTGGCGCCAGTGTCGAATTCTTGTTTGATTCCATTTACATACACGTCTGCCCCATAATGCCAGGGGACAGCTTTATCAGATATGTAGGGGAGAGGCCCCGGAACAGTAATAATCACAGGTGCAACAGTCATGATTTGAACAGGCTTCTTGGGGGGAGCCTTGATTGGATTTTTGAAGATGGTAACCACAGAAATTTCTTTTATCGGAACCGACTGAACAACAGACTTTTTGAATAGAATTTCTTTGCTATCCATTAGGCCTTGGATGCCTAACCTCAGCAAGGGACAATCAGATAGGGAAACAGCACAGAACAGGCAACCTTCACCGCAACCCGGAAATAAACCGGCCCGCAGTAGGTTCTTCTTAACAGTCTTCAGAGGGGTGACAACTTCATTTACCGAAACAACATACAATTCTTCCTCAATGGCATTTACTCTATGCTGGGGCATAGGGGCAGTTACGACATTCGGTCTCTCCGGCGCTTCAAACTGAATTTCCTTTGCGTCGATCAGATCTTGCACTTTGTTTCTCAAGGCCCAGCAATCATCAGTAGTGTGCCCGGGACTATCAGAATGATAAGCACACCGGGCATTTGGGTTATACTTAGGAGACGCAGTGTTGACGACCTTAGGAGCTTCTTTGAGGGTCACCAGGTTGGTGGATAACAGTTGGGGTAAAATTTGAGATAAAGTCATACTCAGCCGAGTATACTGCCTCTTGGGCCTTTCACTTCTTTGTTGATTGTACTGCTGAGGAGCAGCAACAGGTTTGGAGATGACCAAAGCATTGACGGCTTGGCGACTTTCGGGCTTGATTGGTCTTCTAGGACCATAGACGGCACTTGCTTCTTTCTTAAACGGCCTCTTCTCAGCACTTGTGGAGGCAGCCTTTTGTATTTTGCCTGACCTGATGCCAGCTTCAATTCTTTCTCCCGTCAATATTAAATCTGTAAACCCAGCGGAGGAGTTACCAACCAAATGATTGAAAAACGGACCAGACAATGTCCCAAGGAACATATCAACCAGCTCACGATCAGTCAATGGAGGCTGCACCCTGCCAGCCAAATCTCTCCATTTTTGAGCGTACTCTTTGAACCCTTCACCCGTTCCTAGAGACATACCCTGAAGTTGGGTACGCGTAGGAGCGAGATCGGAATTGTATTGGTATTGTCTGTAGAATGCGGTTGCCAAATCTTCCCAGTGTCGGATGCTAGCTCCATCCAATTTGTAGAACCATTCAAGCTGTGACCCCGAGAGACTGTCTTGGAAGAAGTGAATCCAGAGGTTCTTATCTGCCGTGTAAGGTTGGATTTTCCTTACGTACGACCTCAGATGCAGCTTTGGGCAGGAGACCCCGTCATACTTGGCGAAGGCAGGCGCCTTAAACTTGTGTGGAATTACTACCCCAGAAGATAACCCCAAGTCTCCGAAATCCAGTCCCGGCACATTCTGAATTTCCATGGCGCTCAAGCGGTCCTCCAATTGCTTGTATCTGTCAGCAGCAGGTGGGTATTGTTCGTCGTTATAGTCCGTCTCGTTGTCGGAGACTGCGGGACTAGGAGCTCCTCCCCCTTGGGGACTGTTTTTCTCAGCAGAAGAAGTGGTTGGATCAGCTTCATTATGGAGTGTGTTCCCAAATCTGCGTCCGGTGTTGAACAGTGCAGTCCTCTTTTTCTTCTTCTCTTTCAGGAGTAGAGTCTTCAACTCTTGCTGACCTTGGGCTAGGCTTAGGACCATCTCTTGGAACTGTGCACTTTGGGCCTGAAAGGCCTTGATTGCTTGCTCACTGGAGGAGTCTGGATTCATGATGACTGTTCAAACAAACAGCGAAGAAGATTAAGCAACCTGTGAAATAGGGTACCTGCTATGCATATGGTGTAATGGAATGCGTATGTTTTATGTTTTCAAAGACAAACATGATTCAACTTTGTAGACAAAAAGGGAAACACACTTCATTAGATTAAAATTTTCAATTGTTCAACAACTTGCCCTTAGGCATTACAGGAATGAAAAATACTGGAAAGGAAATAAACTACAAAAGGAAACAATCAAAGCTCATCAATGCTCCCATGGCCTCCTCTTTTCAGTGCTGATGTAGTTGTTCAGGACCCGTTCTTCCTCCAATTTCTTAGTCAGCCTCTGGATCTTCCGTTCCTGCTCGTTGAACTTCTCCCGATAGAAATCCCGTTCTTCCTTTAGCTGCGCCCAAGATCTCTTCATGGTGTCAAAATCAGTAGGTATCTGAGGAGGGAGGACAGTTGGAGGAACCCCATCTTCATCAGGAGACTCAAGAATGAGGGGTCTGACAGCTTCGTAGGGCATACCTAACTTTTGAGCACGGATGCGGACCCATTTGCAATAGGGCTCCACTGGTAGAGAAGTCTTTGGTCCCAACTCATGTGGGTCAGCTTTGTGGATTCTGTCCCAAGCTTTAATGAATCCCTGGCGTAGTTTGTCACTGTCTGCCTGAAACTCAAAATGGAAGTGAGGAACCAGCATTTCATGAGGCCCATCTCCTCTGGCTCTTCCAAACTGACGGAGAGCTAAACACGGGTTGTAAGAGATTCCTCCTTGGATACCAATCAACGGGACATTAGGGTATTCTCCGCAACGGTCGATAACAGCTACCTCCTCCAAACCTCTGAGAGTCCAGGTGATGTCATTATCAGTGAGAGACATTAACCTCCGAGCCCAACCTTTTCCTTCTTCATTCTTCAGCACGAACTTAGGAAGGTGCGAAATAAACCACCTTACTAGCAAAGGAGCACAACACCACGGAGTTCCCCGTTTTCGAGCAGTACGAGCATAGAGTTGTTGTAGAATATCACCCAAAAGAGTGGGTACCGGATTCCGAGACATGAAGATCCTTATGACATGGATACTGATAAAGGTGTCAGGGTTGGGAAACAGCACCAGACCATAGATCAAAAGAGCTAGAATATCCTCATATGCCTTGAAGTCCAAGTCATTCCAGAAATCATTAGCCTTGCCAACCAGAAATTTGACCAAAAAGCCCTTGATCCCATTTCTAGTTTCCCAGTTGGACAAAACCTCTTCCTTGGTCAAGGGGAGAATTGCAGCAATCTCCTCAGGCCTAGGAGTCTTTTCCAAACCAGTGAATGGAGTTTTTTCCAAGACAGGAATCCCAAGCAAATAAGAAAATTCTTCCAGGGTAGGCACCAGCTGGAAGTCTTGAAAGGTGAAACAATGGTACAGAGGGTCATAAAACTGGGTCAGAACACTTATCAGTTGTTGGTCCCATTTTGCAGTGACCAAGCCAAGGAGAGAACCATGTCTGTTGATGAAGGAGGTAGTGTTTGGAATCCTTCCAACCAAATCCTTGAGTAAAACTGGTGGTTGAACAAAGTTGAGCCGGACAGTATTTCTACGCATGGGCATCATGATGTCCTACAAAACAGAGCAAAGATGAAACCTTTTTGTCTTTGAAATGGGTTAGCCTTTTATACAGGATGCATGCAATGGTATGATGGCATGATGCTATGATGAAGCACACCACAAGTATTCACATAGGCAAATAAGGCACACAAGTCACACAAGACACCCTTAGGTTTCAGGCCAGCATGAGTTTCAGGTATTACCCTCTTTTGGTTTTGTTGGTTAAAACCTGTCCTATCAGAAGTAACCGGGTTCTAGAGGATCTCAAATCATTGGCTACCCTCAATCGGTCATAACTCCAGCATCGCAATCTTTTCTCGCGGCCAGAACCATCTCGAGAGTTTAGCCTCAATGAGTGTAGCATACCGCTACTGTCCTAATAGCCAAGTTGGTCAATTTAGGGTTCTAAGGTTGGTTGGTGTTTAATGACCCCTTAGAAGACCTATATTCTCCCCGTTACAACACAAGGGATATAGGTACAGACTAAGATGCCACACCAACGTAGCCACTGCTTCACCCATGTCGGTCTACGCCGGACAGGTCCCTCACAGATTATGCTACCTAAAAAGGGTATATCCCAGATCCGGGTTAGGATCTATGAACTCCGATGCAAAGCCCACAAATATAAAAGCAAACAAAGCAAACAATTGAAAACAAAGGTGATCTAAACCCTAAGGTTACTCCACTTTGAGTAGTATCCCCAGCAGAGTCGCCAGTTCTGTGATACAGTGGGATAACTGACTTGGGTTTTGCGTTTGTATTCGCAAATGTTACGGTTAGCAAGAGTCGCCACCGACTTTTTATTTTATCCTAAGGAAAGGTTTAAAAAGCACAGCAAAAACCTTTGAGATGTTTTCTTGGGTTCGGGGAGTAGATTATAGAAAGGGAAGGTATTAGCACCCTTTCTATCCATGGTTATCCATGGGCTCTTAGTTACTTGCTTAGATCACTTGCCTTTTGTTTTCAATTGTTTTAAATGGTGCTTGAGTGTGTGGGTGTTGAAAATGTTTTGAAAAGATGCCAATGTGGTGGCAACCTTTGTAATGATCCATGTGGGGATGTATACAAAGATGTATGTCTTTTGAAAAGGTTTTCATTTGTTTTTGAAAGTTGTTTTGAAAGTGTAGTGTTGTGTGGTTTTGAAATTAGGCAAGTGTTTTGTTTTGCAAGTTTGATTCAAGTAACTAAGAGGTTATCTACTCCTAAATTTCTCAAAAGACTATTGCTATGTTTTAACCCTTTTAACAAGTTTGTTCCACCATTGTATTTGGTGGACAACCTTGTGTTAGGATGTGAAAGGGACGGGCGCGGGTCATCGTTTAGACCATAATTATAACGACGTTAAATGTCTTTGGGCAATTTCTTTAAGGGACTTGATCATTTGTTTTTGTTTGTTTTTGAAAAGTTTTGTCGAGGGACTATGATCATTCAAATTGTTTGCTTTGCCCAAAGAAGTTCAACATACAATATGGCCCATTTATTTGAAGGCAACAAGTGGAATACCCTAGGGGGTGCAAGTGTGAGATGTGTTGTTTATTTTCATGCTCATTTATCTTGTATTAGGTCCAACTATTTTTTATCGTTTTTTCCGAATACAAACCCTAATTCTAACATGTTATCATTAGAAAGCAATAAAGTGCAAAATTAAATTTACTAAGCTATTACAAAACCAAATATGGGAAGGGGGGTACAAATGTTCAAATGGGGATATTGACAAGAATTTAAATCTAAATTATTACATCATTTTGAATATTTGCAATGTAAATAATGTACAAAAATTAAATAAGGATGCAAGATGCAAAAAGAAATGTTTTGTATATGTATGAAAAAAACATTATTTATGTAAAAGAAAATAAAAAATATATTATTTCTTGGAGTATTTTGAATTTAGGGCAAAAACCCTAATTTTATTAAGAAAATGTATCATTATCTAACTTAAGACAAATATTTATTTATTATTTATAAAAATAAAATAAAATGAAGTATATTATGAAAAAAGTATTTTTGTATCCAATATTAATAAAAATGAAAAATTCAAGTATTTTTATATTTTAGCTTAAATATATTAATGAACATATATATATATATATATATATATATATATATATATATATATATATATATATATATATATATATATATATATATATATATATATATATATATATATATATATTAAACCTTAAATATGTATTATACACAAAAATAAATATTTATTTAATATTTTAATAAAATAAATAAAAAGGTATTTTTTATGTGAAATATTTTCAGAAGGTAAATAAAAATAAAAATGTGTTTTCCACTATTTTTCTAATTATTCTAATAATAGTATATATATATATATAATATTTATATGCAAACAAAAGAAATGAACAAATAAATATGCAATAAATACAAAAAATGATGGAAAAAATATTTTTAATTTTTTAATGTCATGAAAAAAAATAAACAAAGTCAACCAAAAAAGAAAAAGTCAAAAAGAGTCAAAAATGAAGCAAATGGGCTCAGGGGGTGTAAACATGGAAATAGGGTGTGAAAAGAAAATACTTCCAGGCCCAGCCCAGAACACTTCTTCTTCAACCTCTGTACAACATCCTTCAAGCAAAACACGCGTTTTTTATCTCTGGATTCCTGGACTTTCAAGCAAAACTCATAACATGAAAAGTGTAGAGCATTAAGAGACGGTTTCAACCATATAAAGAACTTGACCTATCTCTCTAAGATGAGGGAGAATTTCTCCTCCCCCAATTTCTGACCTAACTTTTCATCAATGTTCAGACATGAAATTCTCTAAGCACACGAAATATAAATGAAATCTAATCATATGAGCATGTTCAGGGCTATGATTGTGACATGTTTTCTTCAAAAACCTAAAGCTAACAATGCCTAATAAGGGAGATAGAACTCCATGAATATACCTGTTCAGTTGGAATCGAGCTTTGCAATGGAGGATGTTTCAGAGTGAAATGATGACTTGTATAGCTTCCTTGAAGTGTAAGGATGCTTTTCCAAGTCCTACTTTGTCTTGAAACTCCCTGAATCGAGCTAGTGAACTCCAACTGCAAAACAGAAATTTAAAAATGGTGAAGTGGCTTGGAGGTGTTACAGGTCAGGTTTCAGGACATGGTTAGCTTGCATATGTTGTAAGGAAGGTAGAGGAACAAGTTTGGACAAGAATGCTCGAAGGGATTGAGAGATAGCACTCAATCTGCAGGGCTTGCTCTGTTTGAGCAGTTTTGTGGTGTTTCTGAGATGGAGAGTGCTTGAGAGGCAAATGGCTCGTGCAAAAGCTTGGTTGGGTAGTTTGGAATGTGTTTGATAGCTTTTGTGTTGTGTCTCTATGCTGAGATGAGAGTTGTGATAAGTTATGCCATGTTACTTGAAAATGAAGCAAGCAATGGCCACTTTTTGTTTTAGGTCAGTAGGGGCCTCTAAATGTGCTGCATAATCTTCTCTTGATCAGAGCAACTTTGTCCATAATCTTGTGCCAAAAGGATTTAGCTTGTACCTTCTTGATTTTCAATTAGACATAAAGCTAACCTTTTCAAGAATGGAAAGTTTACTTTATCTAAAAATGGATCAATCTTGTGTACAATGCTTGAACTCATGAAACAACACTTAGGCACAATGAACAAGCATTAAATTAAGGAGTGTAATTTGGTTTAAGGACCTGTAAAGTAGCACAAACTATGCTGAGTTCAAATTTGCAAAGTTATGGATATGGAACTTGGTCATGAACAAAGTGGTTTTTTGCTATATTGTGAAATTCGATTCTCTCTAACCATGAGGTTGTTTGAGAAGTTCTTGGACATTTTGGAAAGCTTGGAATGTGTACTACAATCCATATTTGAAATGCAAATCAAAATTCCAAGTGGAAGGGTATGAAAAGTGGCCTTGAAGTGGGGTAGAAAACCTTGTCAAAATAGGTTAAAATTTCACTAAGTTAAAAATGGTTTAGTGCCCTTATTCAAAAAATTGTAACTTGAGATACAAGCTTCAAATGAGAAAATTTTGTGAATCAAAGTTGTAGATTATGCAACAAGCTACAACTTTCATGTTTTGACTTTTGTTTGAATCCAAATGGATCTTGGTGAAAAGGTGGGGCAAAGTTGGGAAAAATTTAGGGTTTTTCATAACTTAGAAAAATTCTAAGTTATGAAAAATTCCATTTTCAAACCCTAATTTGAATTTTGTGATTTCTTGGTGAAAAAGTTTCATGATTTGGCAAGTTTTGATGAAAAATGAATCTTGACTCTTGATTTTGACCAAAAAGTCAAAGTTTGACTTTTCAGTGTACAGTCAAAATTGATCAATTGACCGGGAAATTCAACTGTCAATCTTGTGTACTTGGGATATTTTGAGCTTGATGAATGTGTCAAGACCAATTCATTGAGTCCTTGAGTCCATATGTGAACTTGGTTTGCCATTGGCTAGGTCAAACAGTCAAAAATTGCCTTTGTGCAGTCAAAACCCTAAAAATGACCATTTTGCCCTTTTGATGATCTGATCAAATTTCTTATGGAATTGTGATCCAAACTTGATCAAATGGTTCATGTGAGTTCATAATGTTGATGTGGATCAAATTTCATGAGGTTTGACTGTCAATTGGCCACAGTTGACTTTTTTCTCCAATACAGCTGATTTCTAGGTCAACTGTCCAATTGACTGGGAAAAACTTGGAATCAAGACTTGAAACTTGGTATGGGTAAACTTGGGAGTCCAACATGAAGCATGAAAGTCATCTTAGGCATTTTAGGTCAAAACATCCTTGGGCAAACACAAACCCTAATTTGAGTCCACAGTGCAAGGAGAAGTCTTGAGCAGAGGAAACCCTAACTGGATCTTGATCTTCAAAGGCCTTGTGATGAGAAAATGTTGAGGAAATGGGAGGGCAAATTTTGGGGTGCAACACCTCCACTCAGGATGTCGTCTTTAAAGGATGATAAGGCAGTGATAGAAGAAGGTGGGTGCACTATTTGGGGAAAACTCCCAGATATCCTATACAAATCTGACAAGTTTGGTCTGGGTTTCACTTCAGGTGCCCAGAAGGCTGTACGCCGCGCTCATGCCGGAGGACCACCCTTGAAGATCAGCAACTGTGAAGTCAATACGGTGGAGGATGACAAAGACAGCTACAACCTGGAGGATTGGATTTTCCCAACTGTCAGCGGAGGGCTCAGTAACTGGGAGGCTAGAGACTTTGTCCCGATCACTTTTATCCCACAGTAATTTGTCTTTACATTTTGTTGGATCTATAATATTAAAACAATTCAGACTCTTAAAACCTTGTGTCTCACCCGATGCACAATGGTCCATTTGTAAGGGTTATTATCTCATTTCCATATGACATCAATGAATCATGGATGTTTTTGCATACAAACTTTGTGCTCACTGTTTTTATTTTTTACATTTTAATTTCTTTCAAAGATAGCTATACTCTTACACACACTCACACTCACAATACAGGTCTACAACTATTCTGGATCCCATGGATAACGGTTCTGCTATGGCCTTTTGTGACTCTGAATATCTAATCTACCAAACCGAAGACAAAGGTGACGAAGATTGTGAAGTACCAGGGGAACTTGCTAGATTACTACCACAAGAAGATATAACCATTCATCCCCACAAGGAACCAGTGGACACCATCAATCTAGGCACCGAAGAAGACAAAAGAGAAGTAAAGGTGGGTACCAATCTGGAACCTAGTGTCAAGGAGCGTCTGATTCAGTTGCTACACGATTATGTTGAGGTCTTGGCCTGGTCATATGAAGACATGCCAGGACTTGACGCAGATATTGTGGTATATCGTCTACCTACAAAAGAGGACTGCCCATTAGTAAAACAAAAAGTCCATCGAATGCGACCAGATATGTCGAAAAAGTTTAAAGCTGAAGTCATGAAGCAATTCAACGCTTGATTCTTGGCCGTCGCCTCTTATCCGCAGTGGGTTGCCAATGTTGTTCCTGTGCCCAAAAAGTACGACAAAGTACGAATGTGCATGGACTACAAAGATTTGAATAGGGCAAGCCCTAAGGATTATTTCCCACTTCCCCACATTGACATCCTAGTTGACAATGCAGCACTGCACAAAGTGTTTTCCTTCATGGACGGTTTCTCAAGTTACAACCAAATCAAAATGGCGCCTGAGGACATGGAGAAGATAACCTTTGTCAACGCAATGGGGGACATTCTGATACAAGGTTATGTCGTTCGGACTAAAGAATGTTGGGGAAACCTATCAGCGTGCCATGGTAGCTCTATTTCACGACATGATACATCACGAAATAGAGGTCTATATGGACGACATGATAGCTAGATCTCAAACAGAAGAAGAGCATCTTGATCATTTACAAAAACTATTTGAGAGACTAAAGACGTACAAGCTGAGGTTGAACCCAAATAAATGCACGTTTGGGGTGAGGTCTGGTAAACTCCTAGGCTTTGTTGTCAACAATAAAGGTATTGAAGTAGATCCTGCCAAGGTGAAAGAGATACAAGAGATTCCGGCTCCTTGTACTGAGAAGGAAGTCAAAGGAGTCTTGGGATGTTTGAACTACATTGCCAGATTCATTTCTCACATGACAACTACTTGTGAACCAATCTTCAAACTATTGAAGAAATATCAGGTAGTCAAACGGAATGATGAATGCCAAATTTCTTTTGGCAAAATCAAAGAATACCTGCAAGAGCCTCCTATTTTTATGCCACCAGTCAAGGGAAGACCATTGATCATGTATCTGACTGTTTTAGAAAATTCAAGGGGGTGTGTGCTGGGGCAGCATGACGAGTTTTGCCGAAAAGAGCATGCTATTTATTACCTAAGAAAAAAGTTTACGACTATGAAACAAGATATTCACTACTTGAGAAAACTTGTTGCGCTCTGGCATGGGCTGCTCGCCGGCTAAGACAATATGTGCTGACTCACACTACCTTGTTGATATCTAAATTGGATCCAATAAAATACATCTTCGAGAAGCCTGCACTCTCTGGGAGAATAGCGAGATGGCAGATGATCCTGACAAAATATGACATATAGTATACTACCCCGAAAGCAATAAAGGGCAGTGTACTAGCTAATCACCTTGCTCACCAAGCTGTAGAAGATTACCAGTCCATGAAGTTCGAATTCCCAGATGAAGACATCATGATGGTAAACAACTGTGAAGAACTCAGGCCATATGACGGACTTGAACAAGGATCCCGATGGACCCTGGTTTTTGATGGGGCATCTAAAGCACTCGACAATGGTATTGGGGTTGTACTCATATCTCCTGAAGGGTGTCATACTCCCTTTACTGCAAGACTCTGCTTCAATTGTACAAATAACATGGCAGAATATGAAGCGTGCATCTTTGGTCTCAAAGCTGCCATAGATTTGGGGATCAAATCGTTGAATGTATTCGGAGATTCAACTTTGGTTATTAGCCTGATCAAAGGGGAATGGGACACCAAACACCCTAACCGTATCCCTTACAACGAACATGTTTTGACATTGCTCCCACATTTTGAGAAGATTACCTTCGAGCATTTCCCGCGAGAAGAAAATCAGCTAGCAGACGCACTAGCCACAATATCATCTATGTTTAAACTTAAATGGTATAACGAGGCTCCCCAGATCACCATTGAACAAAGGGAAGAACCAGAACACTGTCACGAGATTAATACTGAAGAAGTAGTGGACCAGCCTTGGTTTCACGAAGTCAAGAGGTATCTCGAAACTCAAGAATATCCAGAAGGAGCTTCAGTAAATGATAAGAAGTTCTTAAGGAGTTTCTCTACTAAATTCTTTCTTAGTAATGGTATTCTTTACAAACACAACCATGACTTTGTGTTACTTCGGTGCATAGACAAGGTTGAAGCTGAAAGGATCATGGGTGAATTACATGAAGGCACTTTTGGCACCCATTCCAGTGGGCATACGATGGAAAATAAAATCCTACGGACAGGCTATTACTGGTCTACCATGGAAGCAGATTGCTATCAACACTCTAGAACTTGCCACAAGTGTCAGATTTATGCTGACAAGGTGCACGTACCCCCAGTTCCTATGAATGTCTTCACATCTCCTTGGCCCTTTGCTATGGGGGGGATTAACATGATTGGAGAAATCAAGCCAACAACATCCAATGGACACCACTTCATTTTAGTGGCCATTGACTATTTTACCAAGTGGGTGGAGGAAGCTTCTTTCGCTTCCGTTACCAATAATGTTGTCGCCCGGTTCATCAAGCAGAATCTTATCTGTCGTTATGGTATCCCGGAGAGGATCATTAGAGACAATGGTACAAACTTGAACAATACTATGACCACCGCCTTGTGCGAGAAATTCAAGATCCAGCATCCCAATTCTTCCCCTTACCGGCCAAAGATGAATGGTGTTGTTGTAGCCGCGAATAAGAACATTACAAAGATCATATAGAAAATGATAGTCACATACAAAGACCGGCATGAGATGCTACCATTCGCTCTCCACGGGTATCGTACCACAACTCACACATCAACCGGGGAAAAACCCTACTCTCTAGTTTACGGCATGGAAGCTGTCTTGCCAATTGTGGTCCAGATCCCCTCTCTGAGAATTATGATGGATGCTGAGATGAATGAAGAAGATTGGATCCAGACTCGACTTGATCAACTAAACTTGATTGATGAGAAAAGACTTATTGCTGTTTGTCATGGTCAGATGTATCAAAAACAGATGATCAAGGCTTTCAACAAAAAGGTCAGATGCCAAGTGTATCAAGTCAGGGATTTGGTGATCAAACGTATCATACTACCGCAAGGTGATCCCAGGGGAAAATGGACTCTTGCATACGAAGGAACATTTGTGATAAAAAACATATTCTCTGGTGGAGCAATGATTCTGACCATCATGGACGGTGACGACCTGCCGCACCTTGTGAACACATGCATAGTCAAAAGATACTATGCATAAGAGATTCGCCAGGTTAACCCACCTTGGAAAAACAAGGGCATCCCGGCGAACCAAAAAGGTTCGAGCAAAAATTAGGGATAAAACAAAAAAATCTGTACACCCGACAAGCTAAAAACCCGAAAGGGTGGCTTGGGCAAAAAAGGGAATCCCAGTGGACTGAAAACCCGAGAGGGAGGTCCAGGCAAAAGTTAGGGATTTACAGCGTATGACTATGTTTTGTTGGATCACCTTACGGACAACCTGACAAGCTCATAGGTTCTGATCAATTCAATCATCTTCAGACGAGGCAACAAATAGATAAGATGCTCAGAGATACGAAGGCTATAGCAGAATGGGAACCCCATGGGATTATTGCATATAGCTATCTTTTCTTTGTATCAAAGTTTTCATTTTTTTACGACGACATTTTATTACTAGAAAGTTTATCTCATTGTACAATAATACTTACTCAAAGTCAATACAAATATATCCCTTTGAAAGTGCAAAACTATCTGTTTTTCTTTACTCTTGTGTTTTGTTTAAAAAAGCGTCCAATGATTTATTGTTGAACATATGAATCTTAATATAATTACTATTTACGAATAAACAAAATAGAAAGACAATCACTGATGTCTTTAAGAGGTGGGGAAATCTCTCTATGCTATTTCCATAAATCCCTCGTAGTGTGTAGTTTTGTCCCCTGCGGAACAAAGCTTCCAGTTATCAATCCCCAATAGAAGTCACCAAATTTCTCCGGGTTCCCCAAGCAGGATTTTTTTCAAGCAGTACATGGAATTTCCCTTACAACAAAGTTTATTTCTCTACGTGGAAATTCATCAGCACTTAGACTTCACAACATGAAGAATTACACTCTATATCCTCAGCAGCAGTCAGGGATTTATTTTCCCTAGTCTAACAGCAGTGCAATAGATTAGCTCACATATGCATACATCACATCCATATATCATAAACATTGATAGCACGAATGTATCATACCATGCATTTTATACAACATGACTTTGCATTTTAGCTAACATTTTACTCTTTACAGGATAAGGTTAACAGCTACCACTAACAATGTTCAAAGTTTTCAGATACAGTTCAGATACGCTCCAGACACGGATGCGATTCTGATACTCATTCAGTTTTCAACTTTCAGATACAATTCATATACGCTCCATACACGAATGCTATTCTGATACTCATTCAGTTTTCAACTTTCAGATACAGTTCAGATACGCTCCAGACACGGATGCCATTCTGATACTCATTCAGATTCAACACTCAGATACAGTTCAGATATGCTCCAGACACGGATGCCATTCTGATACTCATTCAAATTCAATTCTCAGATACAGTTCAGATACGCTCTAGACACGAACGCCATTCTGATACTCATTCTTTCAGCTTAAAAATTACAATTCAGCAATCACTTTTGGATGGCATCTTTAATCTCATTCCCTCTACCATCACATCACCGAGTGCAAATTTCTGGGCACTCTAGTGTCCAATCATCTTCCACCTTCGAGTCACGAATGGCAAAACTCGCCAATCTAACTCTTTAGGCTTAAGAAGATTGAACAGGGGCAGCTGTTGTACCCCAAAATTTTCCCTCTCACATATATACAATTTTCTCACAAGATCTCTTTGGGCTCAAGACTGCACTAGGGTTTGATCAACCCAAGACACCTCCTTATGCACTGATGACCAAAATTAGGGTTTGAGTTTGCACAAGGATTTTTGAACTTCCAATGCCCCATATGATTTTCATGGATCATTATGGACCCCCAAGATTACTCATGTCAAGTTTCAAGCCTTGGATCACACTTTTGCTCAGTCAATTGAGCAGTTGACCTAAAAATCAGCTGTATTGGGGAAAAGTCAACTATGGCTAATTCACAGTCAAACTTCATAATTTTTTATCCGCATCAACATTTTAGACTCATATGTATCATTTGATCAAGTTTGGACCATAATTCCTCAATAAATTTGATCAAATCTCCAAAAGGGCAAAATGGTCAAAATTAGGGTTTTGACTAGGAAAGGGAATTTTTTTATTTTTGACCTAGCAAATGGTCAATTGGTTTAAGGCATGATCTCAAGAGTCCAATTGCATCATTTTGACCTAATGAAATTGTTCAAAACATTGCAAGTCCATTGGATTGACAGATGCATTTTTCAGTCAACTGATCAAAAGTCAACTGTATATTGAAACGTCAAACTTTGACTTTTTGGTCAAATTCAAGTTCCACAGATCATAATTCATCAAAACATGTCAAAATATGAAAATTATTCATCAAGAAGTCAAAAAGTCAAGATTTCATTTTGAAAAGTCAAAATTTCTAAACTTAGAAATTTTTCTAAGTGTTGAAAATTTCTTATTTTTTTCATAACTTTGAGCAAATTTTTCACCATGATGCATAGTGATTCAAGAGAAACTTCCAACATGAAAGTTGTAGATCTCCATGAAATATACAACTTTTCTTCACACAACTTCTTCCAAAAGTGCTTGGATATAAAGTTATAATTTTAAGAACATTTGGTCATGAAACAAAACACTTAGTGAAATTTTGCCCTAATTTGGTCAGGATTTTGACCCAACTTCATGGCACTTTTTCATATAGTTCCAAGGGTAATATTAAAATGAAATTCAAATATGGGTTGTAGAGAACATTTCAAGCTTTCCAAAATGTCCAAGAAATCTTTGAGATCATTCTTGAGTAGGGAGAATCGAAGAGATGAAGTTAGGGTTTTATCACTTTAATTACAAGTCATTTTAGTGATGAACAAAATTAAAATTCAAACTATGCTGCATAAACACTACTTTGCAGGCCTCAAACTTGTTAGGCACTCCATAATTAATGGTTTACACAGCTTTTAGAGGCCTCACTTCAAGCATTCAATGCATGGACATGCTTTTTATCCATTTTTGAAAGAAAGATTACATTGCCATTTTGATAAAGTGACTTTTTGTACAAAACTTGTTCTTGAGCCTTGCACTTGCTCTCTTCTGATCAAACAGGTCCTATAACTCATGAGAAATGTTTAAAACACTTACAATCACCCATCCCATGCTTGTACCTCTCCTTGAAAATTGTTTCCCACTTTTCTTCAAAATCAAGTAACCTAGCCAAAAGCTAGAAACTTGTACTTCTGACTTGCCAATGCACTCAAACACTTTTGTTTATACATACACAAACCATTTGACACAAACACATGAATGCTCAAGCCTTGAAAGAACCTAGAACTCAGAATAACACTTCACATTTCAATTTTCATACAAATTGACCAAAAACTTGGAAATCATAATCTACTCGTGCGTTTCTTGGCCTTTTGGTTTCTAAAGTTTCTAAACATCACATAGAATCAATCCCACGCCCTGTTTTAGAACTGTAACACCATTAACACCATCCTCTATTTTCAAAAGCCAAGCTCTGCACATTGACTTCTCCAGACCATTTCAGCCATCCATTGTTCAAGCTAATCATTGCATTAGCTTCCTAGGACCTAAAGGAAGCTAACCTGATCATCACCATCACTTGAAACAAGCTCAAACTCAAAACACGATTTCCAGTTTTGAGTTTTCATTTTTGATGAGAAATGAGCAAGTTACAGTTCGTCTGGCTGGAGGTTGAAGATGAAGTCATCAGGGCGCGTTTTGCCTTACATATTTATTGATTTGCCTATGTTAACAGATGTATAGTCACCCCAGTAGTAGAAGCGCGCGCCTGTAACCTTTGGGACCTGGGTTCGAGCCTCAGTGGTACACCCTTTTGCATTTTTCACATATTTTGCATTCCTGACTTTTTTGAGCGCCTGTGCCTTATTGGGCTTTGTACTGTTTTTTTATTTTTGCTTACTAACCCCTTTGCAGGCTGTTAGCACCCCTGGCCCAGTTTATTTTTATTTTCTTATTTTTATTTCATGTTTTTTCTTAATTATTTTTTTTACTAATGTTAAAAATCATAAAAAAATATAAAAATATTAGATTTTCATTTTGACATAGTTTATTTATTTTTTCTCATAAAAAATATTTTTATTTAATAAATATTTTATTCATTTCACTAAACATCTTATAAATTTAATTAAAATAACATGTTTTATTTATTTTCTTTTACACCAATTAAAATATATTATTTTAATATAAAAAAAGGCCAAAAATACTTTATAATACTATAAATATTTTCAAGACATAAAAATACTAAAAAATGCTTTTCTTAAACTTATTTTCTTTTGATTAATTAATATAATTAGGGTTTTATTTAAAATATTTTCTTAAACAAATTCTTTTTATTAATTATTTTTCTTTAAATTAATTATATTAAGACAAAATCCTTTTTTCCTAAAAAATCAAACATATATCCATTTATTTCACATTTTGTATTTTTGTACATTTATTTATTTTATACTTTGTATTTATTCAAATCTTTGTACAATTGATACCAATTCAATATGGTTCTAATAGACTAACTAGGTTTACATTCTTGCAATCCCCATTCAATTTGTACACCCCCTCACACAAATGTTGTAATAGCGTAGTAACTTTAAATTCCGCAATTTATCGCTTTTATATACAAATGCTAGTAATTAGGGTTTGTTTGGAAAGACTAAAACCAATACTTAGAAAACTCTAATTCAAGACAAAAACAAGCATGAAAATAATAAACTTGCACACAAGCACCCCTAGGATTATTCCACTTGGTTGCCTTATATAAAATGGCCATATTACACATTTAAGGTATCTTAGCAAAAATAAGCAAATACAAGATCATAGTCCCTCGATGATGCTATCTAAGTTGCCTTTCAAATGATCTTAGTCTCTAAAAGAGAATGCTAAGATACCTTGCAACATTGCTAATTATGGTTATACGATGACCCACGCCCGTCCCGTTTACATACAAAGATAGGGTTGCTTACCAAATCAATGGTAAGACAACAATGTCAAAGGGAAATAAAATAAACAAGAAAGACTTTTGAGTAGGTAGAATGCTCCTAATTACTTGCTCAATTTCAAACAAACATCCTTGTTATTTTCAAAACAAGCACCTACACTTTCAAAACATCTTACAAACTTGAAAACATTTTTCAAAAGATCAACATCTTTGTATACATTCTTACGAATGGGAATCATTACAAAGATTGCATAAACAATGGCCTCTTTACAAAATACTTTCAAAAACCACACAAAGCACGATTTCAAACATAAAGAAAGTGATATAGCAAGTAACTAAGAGCCCATGGAAAACCATGGATGAAAAGGGTGCTAACACCTTCCCTTTTCATAATCTACCCCCCGAACTCAAGAAATAATCTCAAAGGTCTTTCATGTGCTTTTTCACCTTTCCTTTTGGATAAAAGAAAATTCGGTGGCGTCTCTTGCTAACCGCAACATTTGCGATCAAATGCAAAACCTTCATGTCAGTTCTCCCACTGTATCACATATATAAAGGCATCCCAAGGGAATGCCCTGGTGTTCAGGTGTTTGTTTTTCTATGCAGGTAGCAAGTCATAACAGTCATCTCGACCAAGCTTTCATCCTCGTCATCTCCTTACAGACGGATGAGCACCCGATTCTCCAACATCGAGAAACTTGGGGCAATTGATGAGATCCATGTCTCTACTCAGTCATCCATAAGAAGTCCGGCATGTAAAGAAAGTCAGATCAAGCTACTCCTCCTCAACAAGATTTAATCCCCCACGAACTCGACAAGGTTGTAACTATATTCTCAAAGTTTTCAAGCACCAATTAGTATTAGTATCTCAAGACAACGGGCAACAGATCCCATTGAGCCTAATATTTGGCAATTTTCATACAATAATCATCACTGCATATTACATTGCATCCTCAAACTCATAGCATATCCATGAATCATCATGCCACCCTTCAAAATGCATATTGAAGCATGAGCCAGATTTGGTACCTTGCATGAAAGCCCCAAATCAACAAAACATCCCCATATAGAATATCATCCTTATAATTCCCAGTTAACATCTGTCATTACACTACCAACCAAAATAAGCCATGGTGCCAGTACATTGTACTCCCTAACTCTCAATACTTACTTTATCTTTTTCAAGGTCGTAGGTCGCTCGTAGATATTACCTTCGCGTTATCTCCTCTTGGGTCGTAGGTCGTCTGTAGATCTTACCCTCACTTTACTTTCCTAGGGTCGTAGGTCATCCGTAGATTTTACCCTCACTTTACTTTTCCTAGGGTCATAGATTGTCCATAGATCTTACCCTTAGTTTACTTTTCTTAGGGTCATAGGTCGTCCGTAGATCTTACCCTCACTTTACTTTTTCTAGGGTTTAAGGTCGTCCGTAGATCATACCCTTGCATTATCTTTTCTAGGGTCGTAGGTCGTCCGTATATCTTACCCTCGCATTATCTTTTCTAGGGTCGTAGGTCGTCCGTATATCTTACCCTCACATTATCTTTTCTAGGGTCGTAGGTCATCCATAGATCTTACCCTCACATTATCTTTTCTAGGGTAGTAGGTCATTCGTGGATCTTACCCTCATGTTATCTTTTAAGGTTCGTAGGTTGTCTGTAGACTTTACCCTCGCGTTATCCTCCCATGGGTCATAGGTCATCCGTAGATCTTACCCTCGAATTATCTTTTCTAGGGTCGTAGGTCGTCCGTAGATCTTACCCTCATGTTATCTTTTCTAGGGTCGTAGGTCGTCCGTAGACTTTACCCTCACGTTGTCTTTTTTAAGGTCGTAGGTCGCTCGTAGATCTTACCTTTGCGTTACTTTTTCTAGGTACGTAGGTCGTCCGTAGATCTTACCCTCAGTTTACTTTTCCTAGGGTCGTAGGTCGTCCATAGATCTTACCCTCACTTTACTTTTTCTAGGGTCGTCCGTAGGTCTTACCCTCACGTTATCTTTTATAGGGTCGTAGGTCGCTCGTAGGTCTTACCCTCATGTTAACTTTTCTAGGGTCGTAGATCGCTCATAGGTCTTACCCTCATGTTATCTTTTATAGGGTCGTAGGTCGCTCGTAGGTATTACTCTCATGTTATCTTTTCTAGAGTCGTAGGTCGCTCATAGGTCTTACCCTCATGTTATCTTTTATAGGGTTGTAGGTCGCTCGTAGGTCTTACCCTCATGTTATCTTTTCCATGGTCGTATGTCGCTCATAGGTCTTACTGTTGTACCCCAAAATTTTCTCTCTCACTTATTAAAAATTTGCTCACAAAATCTCCTTTGGCTCAAGACTGCATTAGGGTTAATCAAGCTCAAGACACCTCCTTAAGCACTGATGACCAAAATTAGGGTTTAATATTGCACAAGGATATTTAAACTTCCAATCCCACATATTAATTTCATGGATCATTATGGACCCTCATGATTACTCATGTCAAGTTTCAAGCTTTGGATCACACTTTTGCTCAGTCAATTGAACAGTTGACCTAAAAATCAACTATATTGGGGAAAAAGTAAATTGTTGCCAATTTACAGCCAAACTTCATAATTTTTTATCCACATCAATATTTTAAACTCATATGTATCATTTGATCAAGTTTGGACCACAATTCCTCAAGAAATTTGATCAAATCTTCAAAAGGGCAAAATGGTCAAAATTAGGATTTTGACTGGGAAAGGGAAATTTCTGGTTTTTGACCTATCAAATGATCAATTTGTTTAACGCATGATCTCAAGAGTACAATTGCATCATTTTGACCTAATTAAAAGGCTCAAAACATTGCTCAAGTCCAACGGATTGACAGATAAATTTTAAGTCAACTAATCAAAAGTCAACTATATACTGAAAAGTCAAACTTTGTCTTTTTGGTCAAAACCAAATGCCAAAGATCACAATTCAACAAAGCATGTCAAAATATGAAACATATTCATCAAGAAATCAAAATTCAAGATTTCATTTTGAAAAGTTAAAATTTCTAAACTTAGAAATTTTTCTAAGTGTTGGAAATTTCTTATTTTTTCACAACTTTGAGCAAAATTTTCACCATGATGCAAGAGGATTCTGAAGAAACTTTCAACATGAAAGTTGTAGATCTACATGAAATATACAAATTTTCTTTACACAACTCCTTCCAAAATTACTTGGATCTCAAGTTATAATTTTAAGAACACATGGTCATGAAACAAAACACTTAGTGAAATTTTTGCCCTAATTTGGTCAGGATTTTGACCCAACTTCATGGCACTTTTTCATATAGTTACAAGGGTAATTTTCAAAAGTGATTCAAATATGGGTTGTAGATCACATTACAAGCTTTCCAAAATTTCCAAGAACTCCTTGAGATGATTTTTGAGTATGGAGAATCGAAGAGATGAAGTTAGGGTTTTCACACTTGAATTACAAGTCATTTTGTGATGAACAAAATTCAAAATTCAAACTTATGCTGCATAACCTCTACTTTGTAGGCTTCAAACTTGTTAGGAACTCCATAATTAATTGATTTCACAGCTTTTAGAGGTATCAATTCAAGAATTCAATGCAAGGCCATGCTTTATATCCATTTTGGGAAGAAAGTGCACAATGCCATTTTGATAAAGTAGATTTTTTAATAAAACTTGTTCTTGAGCCTTGCACTTGTTCTATTATGATCATACATGTCTTATAACTCAATAGAAACTTGTTTAGACACTTACAATCACCCAGCTCATGCTTGTACTTCCTCTTGAAACTTGTTTTCCCACTTTTCTTCAAAATAAAGTAACCTAGCAATTAGCTTGTAACTTGTACTTCTGAGTCCCCAAAGCACTCAAACCCTTTTGCTTATACATACACAAGTCATTTTCCACAAATCCCATACATGCTTAAGCGCTAAAAACACAAAGAACACAGAATCACCAAAAATACTTCAAAACTTTCCATTTCTGAGTTTTGAAGCCAATCTCCAAATTTGCTCGTGGGTTTCTTGGCCTTTTACTTTCAAAAGCTTCTAAACAACATACACAAACAATTCCAACACCTACAACACAACTGTATTACCTCCATCATCATCCACCATTTTCAAAAACAACACCTTACAACTTGACTTCTTCAGAACTCCTCAGGAACTTTCAGTTCAAGCTAAGCATCCCATTAGCTTCCTGGGAACTTGAGGAAGCTAATCCAATCATTGGAACTCACTAAAAGCTACTCAAAATCCAAACCTGATACCCTCTTGCAAGGTAAGTTTTCTGACTTATGAACTCTTCATACATGCATCATTAATGTTTTATTTGTGAATGAAATATGTAGATTTCATTGCCCTAAAGCTAACCGTGTCCATAGTTTTCATTTATATTGTTTGAGCTTAGAGAATTTTAAGATTGAAGTTTCTGAAATTTTTAGAGTTCAAATTAGGGCCATTAAAATTCATGCTTGTCTTTTATCTATAATTTTATTGCTTTGCATTTCTGAAGTTGTAAGGAAATTTGCTACAAGTTTCATGTTTACATTTTTCATTTTTGTTGAGAATTGAACAAGATACAGAGGCTCTGGTTGGGCGTGAGGTTGAAGATGAAGTTCAGGCCATAGACTTGTTTACTATCATATATTTATTGTTTTGTTTACATAAACAAATGTATAGCCACCCCAGTGGTAGAAGCGCACGCCTATGACTATAGGGACCTGGGTTCGAGCCCCAGTGGTACCCTTTTGGATTTTGTTGCATATTTCTCACATTCTGACTTTTTGGTCAGGCGCTTGGGACTAACATTCTTTGGCTTTTATTTTTTCTTCTTACTGCTGACCCCCCCTGCTGGCTACTCACACCCCTGGCCCATTTTCTTTTCTTTTGCCCATTTTTTATTTATTTATTTTCTTAAATATTTTATCTAATACTAAAAAAATCAAAAATATATAAAAACATTAGATTTATATTTTGTTGTAGTTTATTTATTTTTTACACAAAAAAATTATTTTATTTAATCATACTTTATTTATTTTACTAATTTGATTTGTAAATTTAATTTAAAAAACTAGGGTTTTAGTTATTTTCTTTTACACCATTAAAATATTATTGTAATATAAAAAGACCAAAAATATTTTATAATACTATAAATTATTTTTAAGACAAAAATACCAAAAATATTCTTCTTACAAACTTAATTTCTCTTTTAATCAATTAATAAATTAGGTTTTTTTTTTATTTAAATTCTTTTCCTAGTAAATTTAGGTTTCACTTTTTACTAATTTACTTAACTATTTCTCTTTAAGTTATTTAGGTTAAAACAAAAACCCTTTTCCTAAAAAATCCAAACAAAATATCCATTTCCTTCACATTTACATTCTTGTATATTTATTCATTTTTGTACATTATTTATCCAATTCAATATGGTTGTAATAGATAATTAGGTTTGTTTTATTGAAATCCCCATTTATAATTTGTACACCCCCGTCCCACAAGTATTGTAATAGCGTAGTAATTGTTAAATTTCGCAATTTATCGCTTTATATACAAATGCTAGTAATTAGGATTTGTATGGAAAGACTAAAATAAATCAATTAGAAAAGCTTAATCAAAGACAAAACCAAGCATGAAAACCAATACACTTGCACACAAGCACCCCTAGGGTAAATCCACTTGGTTGCCTTATAAAATGGCCATATTACGCATGTGAGGTATCTTAGCAAAAAAACAAGAAAAATACAAGATCATAGTCCCTTGATGACACTATCTATGTTGCCTTTCAAATGATCTAAGTCCCTAAAATAGAATGCTAATATACCTTGCAATATTTCTAATCATGGTTATATGATGACCCACGTCCGTCCCGTTTACATCCAAAGATAGGTTTACTTACCAAATCGATGGTAAGATAACAATGTCAAAGGAAAGAGGAAATGAACATGAAAGAATTTTGAGTAGGTAGAATTCTCCTAATTACTTGCTTCATTTTAAAACAAAACATCCTTTCTATTTTTAAAACAAACACCTACACTTTCAAAACATCTTACAAACTTGAAAATATTTTCAAAAGATCAACATCTTTGTATACATTCTTACGAATGAGAATAATTACAAAGTTTGCCTAAACAAATGGCCTCTTTACAAAATACTTTCAAAAAACCAAACAAAGCACAATTTCAAACAAAAGCAAGTGATCTAGCAAGTAACTAAGAGCCCATGGAAAACCATGGATGAAAAGGGTTCTAATACCTTCCTTTTTCATAATCTACCCCCCGAACTCAAGAAATAATCTCAAAGGTCTTTCCTGTGCTTTTTCACCTTTCCTTTTGGATAAAAGAAAAGTCAGTGGCGACTCTTACTAACCGCAACATTTGCGATCAAACGCAAAACACCCAAGTCAGTTCTCCTACCGTATCACAGAACTGGAGACTCTGCTGGGGAAATTCTAAAAGTGGGGTTACCTTAGGGTTAGATCACATTTACTTTCTTTCACTTTTTGACTTGTATGCTTTACATTATGGTTCTTTGTTTGGTTTTGAATCCTCTACCCGGATTTGGGATACCTTATAGGTAAGTAGCAATACGTTGTGGAAAATGAGCGGGGTATACTGACATGGTCTAAGCAATAGCTATGTTAATGCGACATATTTATGGGTACCGGTAGCTCTTGAGTTAATCAAGGAGAATAAGGGGCCGCTGAGTGATGTCGTAAAGCACTAATGAACTTTTAGAACCTTTACTTGACCAACTTGGCCATTAGGATGTAGTGAGATGACCGGCTTTGGTGCAGTCCAAATTTGGTAGATACTCGATACTACACTCATTGAGGTTTGGTTTTTTGGGATATTTATGTCGCCATTAAAGAGGTTTATGCTGAAACAATGACCAAGGAAACAAACCAGTGATATTGAGCTCCTTAGAACCTGGTTACTATTGCTAGGACAGGTTTGAGCCAACTGAACTTCAAGAGGGTACTTACCTATGAGACTTCATGCAAGCATAAACCTAAGGACTTGTTTGCTTTGTTTGTATATATTTACTTGTACATAACATCATGAACATCATAGCATCATACTCATTCACTAACCATTTCAAGGATCTTTGGATTTATCTTTGTTCTATTTTGTAGGACATGGATTCTATTCGTAGGAAAACCATTCAAGTCAATCTTGTAAGGATCCCTCCACAACTTAAAGAGCTAGCTTCAAGGATTCCTGAAAATTCTCCATTTACCGAGAGACATGGTCGCCTACTAAACTTGGACATCTCCAACACTGATGAAGACATGATGAAGTTTCTCTTTCAGTTATTTGATCCTTTACACCATTTCTTCACATTTCTCGATTATCAAGTTGTGCTAACTTTGGAAGAATTCTCCCAACTCTTGAGGATTCCCATTCTCAATCAACTACCTTTCAACAGTACGGAAAGATATCCAAAGCCATAAGAGATTGCTCAAGCTCTACACTTGCAACCATCTGATGTCACAACTAATTGGGAAATAAGGAGTGGTGTCAAAGGCTTCCTGGAAAAGTTCTTGTTTGAGAAAGACCAAAGCTGTTGGAACTCTTTGGACCTTCAAGCTTTTGAGGAAATTGTGGCTCTCCTCATCTATGGGATGGTTTTATTTCCAAATCCTGACCAACTCATAGATGTGAACACTGTCAAAATCTTCATATCCCGCAACCCTGTGCCTACTTTGCTAGGGGACATCCTACATTCTTTTCACACTCGCATATGAGGAAAAGAGGTATCCTTATGTGTTGTACTCCTCTCTTGGAAATATGGTTTATTTTGCATCTTCCCCAATCTGTATTGAAGAATGAGCAAGGTTCAAGGTGGTCACAAAGGTTGATGATGCTTAAACATTCAGACATTCATTGGTGTTCCTGATCCTTAGAGAATATTATTATTGTCGACCGTTGTGGAGAATTCCCTAATATCCCTTTACTTGGAATTAGAGGAGGTATCACCTACAACCCTTGCTTAGCCTTGAGACAGTTTGGTTACGCCCGAAGGGATGGCCTACATGAGATGCTCATTTAAGGTTTGGTATTTGATTACGAGAAAGACGATCAAGGTCATCGCCAGAGATTTATCCGAGCTTTGAGGATGTTAAACAAGGTAGATAGCAAGACATTAGGGCGCAATAATTCCATCCCTCTTGAGCCTTACCTCAAATGTGTACGAACTTGTGCTCAAAGTCTTATGATGCCCTATCCTTCCATTCTCCCGGTAATCATTAATCCTGTTATAGAAGGAGATGTTCCATACACTATCCTGCATTCTGACATGCCTACCTCTCTTGAAGACTTACAAAGAGATTGGATACAACTCAAGGGGGAGGGAGACACTTTCGAAGCCCAATTCTACGCTAGCGAGAAGAAGGTTTTGGAACCCACTAAGAAACTTCATGAGGAGCAGACTATGAATGCCTACATCGCACCAAAGAGGATACGTACAACCTTTTTATCTTAGAGTTTTTGTATTGTTTTGCCCAAAGAGGCATTGATGTACTCAAACTTTAGTTTATTAATATAACATGTGTTTCCTTTTTGTCTAAAACAAATTTGAATATTTAAAATCCTTGAAATCATTGCATATGCATTTACCATTCATCATAACATAAGCAGGTTTCTTGCAACAAGTCTCCTCATCTTTCTACTGTTTATTTCAGTAAGATGGATCTCGAACAGACGATGAAAGACCTCCAAGCACAAAATGCTCAGTTTCACAGTGTTTTCAGGAAACTAGGATTTTTGCTTCAAGGTCACATTAAGCTTTATCTCCTTCTACAAGTCAATTTCTTATAAAGAGGTTTAAGGGGTGAAACCAAGGAATTATTTTCATATGGATTAAAATTTTATTTGAGGAGTTTCTTGAGAGACTAAATTTTGAACTTAGATGGCATCTATCATTTTCAAAGTGGATTGAAATTGTAATGAAGATTCAAAATTGAAAGAGAAAGAAAACTCTGATTTAGATTACAAATTGGAAACAAGGGAAATTGGTATTTCATACAATTTCCTTTGGTTCACAAGTCACCAATTCCTTAAATCACAAGTTACTATATTCAAGATTCAAGTCGCTATTGATTATCTTGCAATTTTTTGGATCCATACCATGACCACTTGAAATAACACAAAGGAATTTCTCATTACAAGTTCAAACTATCCAAATATAATAGGCCCAAAACCAGTCCAAATATAACAGACCCAAAGTTTGCACGAACCAGCCCCACAAAACTGTCCAAACAACTATTATCCATTATGCTACATACCAGTCTATAAACTTGCCCACTCCATTCCAAAGCCTACACAAAAGTAGTCCAAGCATATCAGTCTAAAACATGTTGTTCATACACAAAATAAGCAAAACATTCCATGCATAACAGTCTAAAACCCTGCAAAGATAGCCTGCTAAAACTGTCAAAATTGCTGCAAACAAAGGCCAAATATTACACAAATTAGAAATCACCAAATCTGTAATGACAAAGTAGTGAAACAGCATGTCAAAATTGTTTAAAACCTCACCAACCTTTCCCCCTAATTTCAACCTTTCAGCTGATATACAAACAATAGAATGGGCGGAGAAAAGGGGGGATACGATAACAATATTGAGAGAGGAGAAAAGAAAAAAAGACAACAGAGAAAAAAGAGAGAAAAGCGTTGTGAGAAGAAGAGAAGAAAAACACAGTAAAACCAGAAAAGAAAAACAACAACAAAAAACAATAGCAACCCAAAGAAAATAGAAATAGAAAAACCCTTAACCCACTTTACAACCTTGCAAGTTTCCCCTAAACAAACTATCCAAATCCTTCACATACAAGTTGTTCAAAAAACAATTTCTGTGATACCATAATCACCACCTTCCAAAACAGAAAAAACAGTATTTTGCAACTTGACTGAGTTGGAGAGGTTCGGGAACTTTGCGGAACAGAGAAAGGTTTGGAGCAACTTCAAGAAGGTTCAAAGGAGCTTGGCCAATCACCACTCTGCGCCTGAAGATACCTGTACGTGATTACAAGTTTTCACTTTGAGAGGTAAAATTTTTCCAAACTGTGATATCTTTATCCATATATCATTTACTTTTTGTTTTCAAAAGATATATAAAAGGATAGTGTGATACGGTGGGAGAAATGACTTGAGGGTTTTGTGTTTTATCGCAAATGTTGTGGTTAGCAAGAGTCGCCGCCGACTTTTCTTTTATCCAAAAGGAAAGGTGAAAAAGCACAGGAAAGACCTTTGAGATTGTTTCTTGAGTTCGGGGGTAGATTATGAAAAGGGAAGGTATTAGCACCCTTTTCATCCATGGTTTTCCATGGGCTCTTAGTTACTTGCTAGATCACTTGCTTTTGTTGTTTGAAATTGTGTTTGGTGTGGTTTTGAAAGTATTTTGTAAAAGAGGCCATTGTTTAGGCAACCTTTATAATGATTCTCGTTCGTAAGAATGTATACAAAGATGTTTGTCCTTTTGAAAATGTTTTCAATGTTTGTGAAATGTTTGGAAGTGTGTGTGTTTATTTTGAAAATAGCAAGGATGGTTGTTTGGAAATAGAGCAATTAACTAGAAGTAATCTACCTACTCAAATGTCTTTCTTGTGCATTTTTTATTTCTTTGACATTGTTGTCTTACCATTGATTTGGTAAGCAACCCTATCTTTGGATGTAAACGGGACGGGCGTGGGTCATCGTATAACCATGATTAGCAATGTCGCAAAGTATCTTAGCATTTTTGAGGGACCAAGATCATTTTGTAAGGCAACTTTGAATAGCGTCATCGAGGGAATATGATCTTATATTTGTTTGTTTTGCCAAGATACTTCGCATGCGTAATATGGCCATTTTTGTATAAGGCAACCAAGTGGAGAAACCCTAAGGATGCTTGTGTGCAAGTGTGTTATTTTCAAGCTTTGGTTTTGTCTTGTATTAGGGTTTTCTATTTGATTTGTTTTTTATCTTTCCATTCAAACCCTAATTACTAACATGGCATGTAAAGCGGTAAATTGCATAATGTAAAAATTACTAAGCTATTACAACAATTTATGGGAGGGGGGAATACAAATTTGAATGGGGAATTTGCAAGAATGTAAATCTAAATAAGCTATTACAACCAAATCGAATTTTGTACGAATATTGGAATAAACAAATACAATATTTAAATATGAAATAATATGTACATGCAAGAAAAGATTTTTGTTTTATTTTTTATGTGAAAAGGAAATTTAACCCAATCCTAAAAATATAAGGAAAAGAAATTAATTCTTAAAAAAAGGTTAACCCTAATTTCTAGTTTAAAAGACAATAAAGCTTTTATGTATTATTTTTGTGTATTTTCTATATTAAAAATAATAAAAAATATTGTATGAAAATATTTAGTTTTTATATGTTAAAATAAATATTTACAAATATATATGTAAAAATATAAAATAAAATATAAGAATATATCTAAATTTATTTTTACAAATTTATTTAAGAAAGATAGTTAGTATATATTGAAGATAAAATATTTTTTTTAATGAAAAATAACATAAAATAAAATAAAATGCAATATTATCATATTTATATTTTTTAGGATTTTTATGTATTAAATAAAATATTTAATAAACAAAAATGAAAACAAAAATAAATAAACATATATGAAAAGAATGGGCCAGGGGGTATCCTGAGCAATCAAGGGGTGGATGTTAGAAAAAAAACAATAGGCCCAACATGGAGGCCCAAACCTGCAAAACAAGTCAAAACCTGAAAATGGAAAAATGTGAAAAAACAAAAGGTAGCGCGAAGGTTCGAACCCAGGACCTGGGCCTCACTAACGCGCTACCTTGCCACTAGGGTGGCTATACATCCGTTGATTAATGTGAAACAAAAATAACATAATACAAACCAAGCCCTTGCCCTGTACTTCATCTTCTTCCTCAAGCCAGCAAAAAGCTCTGTAACTTTTTCATCTCTCAATAAAAATGGAAACTGATAACATGAATGTTGTAGCATTTTGTCTCACGGTTCTAACCATGTAAATTATGTAAGCTAACAATCAAAGATCAAAACGAATTTTAAAAGCCCTAAATTTAAACCTAATTTTTCCAGGAACTTCAAGTTCAAAATTCTCTCAACTCAGGCTAAATAAGTGCAAGATATAAATATGTACATCTTCATAGCAATGAGGTCTACATTGTTTATTCACAAATCGTGGCCAATGGATGCCTGTATGAAGAGATAGAAGTTGAGATTTTTACCTGTTTCAGCTGAGATCGTGAATGGAGTTTGATTGATTTTATGAAGGCCTGATGATTGCTTGAGCTTTCTTGAACCTCCCTGAGTGTGTTCCAATCCTTGCCTTGCTTTGGAAGTGCCTGGAACTCTCTATCCAAGTCAACCTGCAAGCTTTGAAAACAAAAATGGCAGATGATGGAGAAGGAGTTACAATGCAGAGATGAGGGTCTGGATCACTTAAATATCAAGTAGGTAAAGTGTTTTGATGGTTAAAACTTGAAACGCACGAGCCAAATGATGGATTGCTATGCTTATGCAAAAACTGCAAGTTTTGACAGTTTTTGGGTGATATGGAGTGTTTAAATGTTTTAGGCTTCTAGCAAATATTTTTTCTTTTGTAATGTGTTTGTATATTTGTATGGGATAGGTTTTAAGTCAACCCTCCGACAGATTTGTGTGTCCTAGCCTTTTTGCACACTTTCTTGCTTTTGAAGCAAATTGAAGAGACATGTCTTCACATGCTTGTACTGGCTTGCTTAGGGTTCGTATATGCTTTATACAATTTTCTTTAGGCATGTAAGACTTGTATGTGCAAAGGAGACAGGTTCAATGCTCAAGAATTGGAAAATTCCAAAAGTGAACCCTTTTCAAAATGGCAATGGCCACTTTATGCCATTTATGGAATTACAACTTGGACAAAGGCTCTTGAGCTTGAATTAAAGCTTTGTCAACTGAGTAAGCATTAAATTATGAAGTGAGAAACAAGTTAGAGACATGTAAAGCATGAATTAGGCAGCATGGGTTCCAATTTGAATTTTGCTCTTCATGAAATGGCTTGAATCAAAAGTGAGAAATTGCCAACTTCATCTCTTCGATTCTCCCTACTCAAAAATGATCTTGATGAGTTCTTGGACATTTTGGAAAGCTTGCAATGTGATATATAACTAATCTTTGAAATTCATTTCAATATTCCTCTTGAAACTAGGTGAAAAATTTCCATGAAGTTGGGTCCAAAACCTTCCTAAATTAGGGCAAAATTTCACTAAGTTATTTAGTTCATGAGCATGTATTCATAAAATTATATCTTGAGATCTAAGCATCTTTAGGGAAAAGTGTGTGAATAAAAGTTGTAGATTTCATGGAGATCTACAACTTTCATGTTGGGAACTTTCCTTGAATCATCTTGTATCATAGTGAAAAAATGGCTTAAAGTTGAGAAAAAATAAGAAATTTTCTATACTTAGAAAAATTTATAAGTTAAGAAAATTTCCAATTTTAAAACCTAATTTTCAATCCTTTATTACTTGATGAACAAGTTTCAAATTTTGACATGTTTTGATGAATTATGATCCTTGGCACTTGATTTTGACCAAAAAGTCAAAGTTTTGACTTTTCAGTATACAATTGCCTTTTGATCAGTTGACTGCAAATTTCATCTGTCTATGCAATGAAATTGAAATGTTTTGAACCATGTAATTAGGTCCAGATGATACAAATTAAACCTTGAAATCATTATTCAAATCAATTGGCCATTTTCTAGGTCACAGATCATAAATTGCCCTTCCTCAATCAAAACCCTAATTTTGACCATTTTGCCCTTTTGATGATTTGATCAAATTTCTTGAGGAATTATAATAAAAACTTGATCAAATGATACATATGAGTCTAAAATGTTGATGTTGATAAAAAATTATGAAGTTTGACTGTAAATTTGTCATGGTTGACTTTTTCCCCAACACAACTGATTTTTAGGTCAACTATCCAATTGACTGATAAAAAATGTGGTTCAAGGCTTGAAACTTGTCATGAGTAATCTTAGGGGTCCATAATGATGTTTAAAAGTCATATGAAGCAATGATAGTCCAAGAATCCTTGTGAAAACTCAAAACCTAATTTTGGTCATCAGTGCATGAGGAGGTGTCTTGAGCTGGTCAAACCCTAATGCAGTCTTGAGTCAAAGAGATCTTGTGAGAATAGTATTGATAAATGAGAGGGAAAATTTTGGGGTACAACAGTTGCCCCTGTTCAATATTCTTAAACCTGATGAGTTAGATTGGCAAGCTTTTCCATTCGTGACTCGAAGGTGAAAGAATGATTGGACACTAGAGTGCCTAAAAATTTTCACTCGACTAGGTGTAGTTGAGGGAATTAGCTTAAAGATTCCATTTGGAGAAGTGATATAATCTTGTTGGAGATGGGCTTGTAGATTCCATCCAAAAATGTTTGTTTAATTGTAATTTATAAGCTGAAAGAATGAGTACCAGAATGGCGTCCGTACCTGGAGCGTATCTGAACTGTATCTGAAAGGTGAATCTGAATGAGTATCAGAATGGCATCCGTGTTTGGAGCATATCTGAACTGAATCTGAAATTGAAATCTGAATGAGTATCAGAATGGCATCTGTGTCTGCAGCCTATCCGTATTGTATCTGAAAGTTGAATCTGAATGAGTATCAGAATGGCATCCGTGACTGGAGCGTATTCGTACTGTATCTGAAAGTTGAATATGAATGAGTATCAGAATGGCACCCGAGTCTGGAGCATATCTGTACTATATCTGAAAGTTGAATCTGAATGAGTATCGGAGTGGCACCCAAGTCTGGAGCGTATCTGAGCTGTATCTGAACTTGAAATCTGAATGAGTATCAGAATGGCACCCGAGTCTGGAGCGCATCCGTACTGTATCATGATTGCTTATTGTTAATGGTAGCTGTTAATATCATCCTGAAAAGAGTAAAATGTTAGTTGAAACACAAAATTATGTTGCATGAAATGTATGATGCAATGTATTTGCTTTATCAATGTTTATGATATATGGATGCAATGTATGCGTATGTAAGCTGATTTTCTGTATTGCCATGCGATTAAGGAAAATAAATCCTTGAATGTTGCTGAAGATATGTTGAAATTTCCATGTCTTGAAGTTGAAGTACTGACGAACTCTTGTTGAGAGAAGTAAATTCAATGTTATGTACTGCTTGTAAGATCTGTTTGAGGAATCCTGAGAAATTTGATGATTTCTATTGGGGATTAATAGTTTGAAATTTGTTCCGCTGGGGATTTAAATGATGTACTGTGGCAATTACTTATGGAATAGCCTAGAGACGTTTTCTTGTCCTTTCAACCAATCAGTAATTGTCTTTCTCATTTTGTTTATTTGTAAATAGTAATTATGTTCAAATGCATATGTTCATCAATGAATCATTCAACGTTTGTTTTGCAAACAAAACATAAGAGTAAATAAAAGACAAATGGTTTTTGCACTTTCAAAGGGGTATCTTTGTATTGAATTTGAATAAGTATTTTGTAAAAAGGAGACAAACATTCTAGTAAGAGAATTGTGCCATAAAACAAGAAAAATTTACACAGATAAAGATAGCTATGTGTAATAATCCCATGGGGTTCCGATTCTGCTATAGCCTTCATATCTCCGAATATCTTGTCTATTTGCCTTGTCCGAAGATGATTGAATTGATCAGAAACTCCGAGTTTATTAGTGAAGGTCAAAGGTTGTCCGTAAATTGATCCGACGGGACATAGTCATACGCTTTAATTCCCTAACTTTTTCCTGGACCGCCCTTTCGGGTTTTCAGTCCACCAGGAAACCCTTTTTTTCCCAAGTCGCCCTTTCGGGTTTTCAACTTGCCGGGTGTACAGATTTTTATATTTTATCCCTAATTTTTTCCCGAACCTTTTTGGTTCGTTGGGATGCCCTTGTTTTGCCTAGATGTGTCAACCTAGCCGGTCTCTTATGTGTAGTATCTTTTGACTATGTCTGCGTTCGCAGGGTGTGGCAGGTCGTCACCGTCCATGGTGGTCAAGATCATTGCCCCACCGGAGAATATGTTCTTGATTACAAATTGTCCTTCATAGGTAGGAGTCCATTTTCCCCTGGGATCACTTTGTGGCAAGATGATACGTTTGATCACTAAATACCCAACTTGATATACTTGGCGCCTGACTTTCTTGTTGAAAGCCTTGATCATCCATTTTTGATACATCTGACCATGGCAAACAGAAGTAAGTCTCTTTTCATCAATTAAGTCCAGTTGATCAAGTCGAGTCTGGATCCAATCGTCTTCACTCAAACATGCGTCCTTCATAATCCTTAGAGAGGGGATTTGGACCTCAATAGGTGAAACAACCTCCATGCCGTAAACCAAAGAATAAGGTGTTGCCCCAGTTTATGTGCGAGCCGTGGTACGGTACCCGTGGAGAGCGAATGGTAGCATCTCATGCTAGTCCTTGTATGTGACTGTCATCTTTTGTATGATCTTTTTAATGTTCTTATTCGCAGCTTCGACAACACCATTCATATTTGGCCGATAGGGAGAAGAATTATGATGCTGAATCTTGAATTTCTCACACAGAGCGTTGATCATAGTGTTGTTAAGATTTGTACCATTGTCAGTGATGATCCTTTCCGGGATACCGTACTGGAAAATAAGATTTTGCTTGATGAAGCGGGCAATAACATTCTTAGTGACTGATGCGAAGGAAGCTGCTTCAACCCACTTGGTAAAATAGTCAATGGCCACTAGGATGAAGAGGTGTCCATTGGAGGTTGTCGGCTTGATCTCCCCAATCATATCAATTCCCCACATAGAGAAGGGCCAAGGAGCCGTCAAGACATTCAGAGGAACCAAAGGTACGTGTACCTTGTCAGCATAAATTTAACATTTATGACAGGTCCTAGAGTGTTGATAGCAATCTGCTTCCATGGTAGACCAATAACAGCCTACCCGTAGGATTATCTTTGCCATCGTATGCCAACTGGAGTGAGTGCCAAAAGTACCTTCATGTAATTCAGCCATGATCTTTTCTGCCTCAATCTTATCCACACACCGAAGCAGAATGGAGTCATGATTACGTTTGTACAGGATGCCATTACTCATAAAGAACTTAGCAGAGAATCTCCTTAAGAACTTTTTATCATTGATTGAAGCTCCTTCTGGATATTCTTGAGCCTCAAGATACCTCTTGACTTCATGAAACCAAGGCTGGTCCACTACCTCTTCAATATTAATCTCGTGAAAATGTGTTGGTTCATCCATTCGTTCGATGGTGATCTATGGAGTCTCGTTATCCCAATTAAGTTTAAACATAGATGACATTATGGCTAGAGCGTCCGCTAGCTGATTTTCTTCTCGCGGGAAATGCTCGAAGGTAATCTTCTCAAAATGTGGTAGCAATGTCAAAGCATGTTCTTTGTAAGGGATAAGATTTGGGTGCTTAGTGTCCCATTCCCCTTTGATCTGACTGATGACCAAAGCTGAATATCCAAACACATCTAAAGATTTGATTCCCAGATCAATGGCAGCCTTAAGACCAAAGATGCATGCTTCATACTCCACCATGTTGTTTGTACAATTGAAGCAAATTCTAGCGGTAAAGGGAGTATGACATCCTTCTGGAGATATGAGTACAGCGCCGATACCATTACCAAGTTCATGGGATGCCCCATCAAAGAACAGAGTCCATCGGGATCCTTGTTCAGGTCCGTCGTATGGCCTGATTCCTTCACAGTTGTCTAATGTCATGATGTCTTCATCCGGGAATTCAAACTTCATGGACTGATAATCTTCTACAACTTGATGAGCAAGATGATCAGCTAATACACTGCCCTTTATAGCTTTCTGGGTAGTATACTGTATGTCATATTCTGTTAGGATCATCTGCCATCTAGTTATTCTCCCAGACAGATCAGACTTTTCAAAGATGTACTTTATCAGATCCATCTTAGATATCAACAAAGTAGTATGAGTTAGCATATACTGTCTTAGCCGGCGATCAGCCCATGCCAGAGTGCAGCAAGTTTTCTCGAGCAGTGAATATCTGGTTTCACAGTCGGTAAACGTTTTGCTCAGGTAATAAATAGCATGCTCTTTTCGGCCAGACTCGTCATGCTGCCCCAATACACACCCCATTGAATTCTCTAAAATGGTCAGATACATGATCAGTGGACTTCCCTCGACTGGTGGCATCAGAACAGGAGGCTCTTGTAAGTACTCTTTGATCTTATCAAAAGTAATCTGGCATTCCTCATTCCATCTGACTACTTGATCTTTCTTCAATAGTTTGAAGATTGGCTCACAAGTAGTTGTTAGGTGAGAAATGAATCTGGAAAAATAGTTCAGGCGTCCCAAGAATCCTCTGAATTCCTTCTCAGTACAAGGAGCAGGTATTTCTTGTATCGCTTTAACCTTGGCAGGATCGACCTCGATGCCTTTGTTAATGACGACAAAACCTAAAAGTTAACTTGACCATACTCTGAATGTGCACTTGTTTGGGTTCAACCTTAGTTTATACTTCTTCAACCTCTCAAACAACTTTTGCAAGTGATCAAGGTGCTCTTCTTCAGTTTGTGATCGGGCTATCATATTGTCTACGTAGACCTCTATTTCATGATGTATCATGTCATGAAACAAAGCTACCATGGCGCGCTGATAGGTTTCCCCAGCATTATTCAGTCTGAGTGGCATCACTTTGTAGCAGAATGTGCCCCACTGTGTGACAAATGTAGTTTTCTCCATGTCCTCAGGTTCCATTTTGATTTGGTTGTAACCTGATAATCCATCCATGAAGGAAAAACTTTGTGTTGGGCCGTATTATCAACCAGGATGTCTATGTGGGGAAGTGGGAAATCATCTTTAGGGTTGGCCCTATTCAAGTCTCTATAGTCCATGCACATTCGTACTTTTCCGTCCAGCTAGAAGCTCTGTAACTTTCTCATCTCTCAATTAAAATGGAAACTGATAACATGAATGTTGTAGCATTTTGTCTCACGGTTATAACCATGTAAATTATGTAAGCTAACAATCAAAGATCAAAACGAATTTTAAAAGGCCTAAATTTAAACCTAAATTTTCCAGGAACTTCAAGTTCAAAATTCTCTCAACTCAGGCCAAATAAGTGCAAGATATAAATATGTACAGCTTCATAGCAATGAGGTCTACATTGTTTATTCACAAATCGTGGCCAATGGATGCCTGTATGAAGAGATAGAAGTTGATATTTTTACCTCTTTCATTTGAGATCGTGAATGGAGTTTGAGTGATTTTTATGATGTCCTAATGATTGCTTGAGCTTGCTTGAACCTCCCTGAGTGTGTTCCAATCCTTGCCTTGCTTTGGAAGTTCCTGGAACTCTCTATCCAAGTCAACCTGCAAGCTTTGAAAACAAAAATGGCAGATGATGGAGAAGGAGTTATAATGCAAAGATGAGGGTCTGGATCACTTAGATATCAAGTAGGTAAAGTGTTTTGATGGTTAAAACTTGAAACACATGAGCCAAATGATGGATTGCTATGCTTATGCAAAAACTGCAAGTTTTGACAGTTTTTGGGTGATATGGAGTGTTTGAATGTTTCAGGATTCTAGCAAATAAGTTTTCTGTTGTAATGTGTTTGTATATTTGTATGGGATAGGTTTTAAGTCATCCCTCCAACAGATTTGTGTGTCCTAGCATTTTTGCACACTTTCTTGTTTTTGAAGCAAATTGAAGAGACAAGTCTTCACATGCTTGTACTGGCTTGCTTAGGGTTGGTATATGCTTTGTACAATTTTCTTTAGGCCTATAAGACTTGTATGCGCAAAGGAGACAGGTTCAATGCTCAAGAATTGGAAAATTCCAAAAGTGAACCTTTTTCAAAATGGCAATGGCCACTTTATGCCATTTATGGAATTACAACTTGGACAAAGGCTCTTGAGCTTGAATTATAGTTGTGTCAACTGAGCAAGCATTAAATTATGAAGTGAGAAACAAGTTAGAGACCTATAAAGCATGAATTAGGCAGCATGGGTTCCAATTTGAATTTTGCTCTTCATGAAATGGCTTGAATCAAAAGTGAGAAATTGCCAACTTCATCTCTTCGATTCTCCCTACTCAAAAATGATCTTGAGGAGTTATTGGACATTTTGGAAAGCTTGCAATGTGATATATAACTAATCTTTGAAATGCATTTCAATATTCCTCTTGAAACTAGGTGAAAAATTGCCATGAAGTTGGGTCCAAAACCTTCCTAAATTAGGGCAAAATTTCACTAAGTTATTTAGTTCATGAGCATGTATTCATAAAATTATATCTTGAGATCCAAGCATCTTTAGGGAAAAGTGTGTGAAGAAAAGTTGTAGATTTCATAGAGATCTACAACTTTCATGTTGGGAACTTTCCTTGAATCATCTTGTACCATAGTGAAAAAATGGCTTAAAGTTGAGAAAAAATAAGAAATTTTCTATACTTAGAAAAATTTCTAAGTTAAGAAAATTTCCAATTTTAAAACCTAATCTTCAATCCTTGATTCCTTGATGAACAAGTTTCACATTTTGACATGTTTTGATGAATTATGATCCTTGGCACTTGATTTTGACCAAAAATTCAAAGTTTTGACTTTTCAGTATACAATTGCCTTTTGATCAGTTGACTGCAAATTTCATCTGTCTATCCAATGAAATTGAAATGTTTTGAACCATGTAATTAGGTCCAGATGATACAAATGAAACCTTGAAATCATGATTCAAATCAATTGGTCATTTGCTAGGTCACAGATCAGAAATTTCCCTTCCTCAGTCAAAACCCTAATTTTGACCATTTTGCCCTTTTGATGATTTGATCAAATTTCTTGAGGAATTGTAATCCAAACTTGATCAAATGATACATATGAGTCTAAAATGTTAATGTTGATAAAAAAGTATGAAGTTTGACTGTAAATTGGCCATGGTTGACTTTTTCCCCAATACAACTGATTTTTAGGTCAACTGTCCAATTGATTGATCAAAAATGTGGTCCAAGGCTTAAAACTTGTCATGAGTAATCTTAGGGATCCATAATGATGTTTGAAAGTCATATGAAGCAATGATAGTCCAATAATCCTTGTGAAAACTCAAACCCTAATTTTGGTCATCAGTGCATCAGGAGGTGTCTTGAGCTGGTCAAACCCTAATGCAGTATTGAGTCAAAGAGATCTTATGAGAAAAGTCTTGATAAATGAGAGGGCAAATTTTGGGGTACAACAGATAGACTAAAAGGATAAAACTCAGCAAAAAATCCAAGACATTGGGCTAACGCGGGTACCCGTGTCACATGACACGACTCGTGTCAGCTCCGCTGTTTAAAAACCTTACTGAAAATGCAGGACAGGGTGCTGACACGGGTGCTTGTGTCACAGGACACGGCCCATGTCAGACTTACTGGAACGAAAACATGCAAAAAAAAGGAGGACGGGGTGCTGACACGAGTGCCCGTCTTACAGGACACAGCCCGTGTCAATCTTACCGGGATTAAAATTCTAACAAAATGGCAGGACATGGTGTCGACACAGATGCTTGTGTCATAGGACACGACCCGTGTCAGATCGGATGGGACAGAAAAAATCACACATGGATTTATTACAGGGGCCTGACACGGGTGGCCGTGTCACATGACATGGCCCGTGTCAAACCAAACACCAAAATCTTGATTCTTTTGACTTTTTGCTATTATTTTCATTCAATTTGGTTGTAATAAGTAATTAGGATTTTACTCATCCCCATTCATAAAATTGTACCCCCATCCCCATATAATTGTAATAGCTTAGGGTTTACTTCTTTGTATGTTTTAATTGTTGCTTAATTATGCATATGTCATTCAATTAGAACACATGGCCTCCTCTTGGGCTCATCCGTAATGAAAAGGTATCCACTATCCAATGCACACTTGCACACATTTCATAGCTTGGTCTCGGGCTTTCTTACGGTGACAACTATTCGATCGATTGTTTCAATTGGTCATTTAGTATACTAGCAACACGCTAGTCCCACTTTCTAGGAGCATGCATATGGCCACCTTGTATGGGATTTTAATTTTTATCTTATATATTGAAGTAACTTCTCTCCCCTTGGTTCACATACCAAGAATTTTCTTAAAGGGTCTCATGGTTGAGTTTTGGCATGGCCATTCTCACGAGGTTAATCAAGTCTTGCCTTTGGTTAACCATAATCTGAATTAACCACTTTGGTCCATATACCAAGTGTTTCCATGCACAAAGGGTCTCATAGTTGAAGGTAGGAGCACCTACTCTCATGAGATTAATCAAGTAGATCCCTTGGTTAATCATAACCCGATTTAATCTCCATACATCGAGCATTCCATTCACGCCTTTCACGATGCTACTCATTTTGCCGTCACTTTTGCCATGATCACCATTCATGATCTCTCTTTACAAACATTATCTCCTTTTGCTTTATTCTTATAACATGCTCTCTTGAGATGATAGTTTCCTCTTCTTTAAGATGCGAACTAATTAGACCTTAGGTTGGAACCCATGTATGACAACATTAGGGTTTTTTCTAGTCTCCCTCTTAAACATTTTTCTTCTTTTGTAATTAAAACTTATCATTCACAAATCCAAAATCCAAAAACACTTAATCATTACTCAAATTCATTCTAAAACTCGCAAAACACTCAGCCAATCAAAACTCCCCAAAGGGGCATGTTATCTTCGTTCTACCGCGGTATAGGTCGTTCATATTGCTAGAATGTGTGCATTAACGTCGCCCACTAAAAAACACTAACAAACCAACATTTTCTAGAAGAACTACGATGTTCTGATTCCTTCAATGGATATGTAGGCAAAGGGTTGTGAGACCCTCACGAACGCACTGATAAAAAACCATTTCTTTCCCCTTAGAAAGTATAGTTATAGATAAACACACCCTTAGAAACAAACAAATAAAACGGATCCCGTTGAGTACAACGAATGTGAGGGGTACTAATACCTTCCCCTCGCATAACCCACTTCCTTACCCTTTCTCTTGGTTTCAAGACCATCTTATCCATCCTCTTGTGGTTTTCTCGATATTTCCCCTTCCTTCGGGATAAATAAAGTTCGACGGCGGCTCTGTGTTTTTCTTCTGGTAGCTTTAACAACACACTTTGCACACTCGCACCATTAGGGTAACCTCCCTTGTTGCCTTTGGAATGAAAACAGTCATGTCCCTCGAACGTAGGACACTTTAGCAAAGACCCTTGATTAAAAAGATCGTAGTCCCTCGATGACCCTTTCGAATGTTGCCTTCGATAAACGGTCTGGTCCCTCACAAAATTGCTAAAGCATCCTTACAAGTTGCCTTCTATGACTGTAGGATGACCCGCGCATGTCCCTTCACATCCAATGATAGGGCTTCCTACTAACTAATGGTAGGATAGAACTATCTAAAGGAGGAAGAAAAAAACACGAAAGACCTTGAGCAGGTAGACCGCTGTTAATCGCTTGCTCACAAATCTCTTCAAAAACAAAAACATTTCACATCACACTTTTCAAAAATGAAAAATTTTCAAAACAAACACTTTGTACGCATTCTCAAGAATAGAAACGACAATCATCACAAAGTTGCCTTACAATTGGAATTTTCAAAATATTTTTCAAACATGTACAACACAAAGCAATTTTTAAAACAAAGTGAGCTAGCGATTAAGATCTCGTAGATAACTACAGATGAAAAGGGTGCTAACACCTTCTATTTTCATAATCTACCACCCAAACTCAAGAAAATCTCGAAGGTCTTTGCTGTTCTTTTCACCCTTTCCTTATTAGATAAAAGAAAAGTCGGTGGAGAATCTGGTTATCTGCAACATTTGTGATAAATTTCAAAACCAAGTCATTTCTCCTACTGTGCTACAGAACTGTCGAATCTGCTGGGGAACATACAAAAAAGAAGGGTTACCTTAGAGTTTAGCATCACTTTACGTGTTTTTACTTGTTTTCTTTGATTGCTTTACATTTGGGTTTATTTGGGTTTACTTTCTTGCAAAGATCTTATACCCGGATTTGGGGATACCTTAGGTAAGTAGCAATAGATCATGGAAACCATATGGCGTATACCGATATGGTTCAAGTGATGGCTACATTGGTGCAACACATTGGTTGGTACTGGTGTCCCTCGAGTTAGTCGGGGAGAATACTAGGCTTCCGCGTGGTGTCATAAGCACTAGTTGACCTTTAGAACCTTAATTGACCCAACTTATCCATTAGAAGGTAGTGAGATGGCCGGATTTGGTGTAGTCCAAAGTTGGTTGATACTCGATGCTACGCTCATTGAGATTTGACTCTCAGGTTTTGTTTGGTGGTAAGTCAGTTGTCGTGCTAAATGAAACCTGTGGGAAAATTCAGTGGTATTGAGATCCCCAGAACCCGGTTACTACTTTAGGACAAGTTGAGCCAACTAAACTTCAAGAGGTTACTTACCTACATACCTCATGCAAGCCTTAAACCTAAGGCTCTTGTGTTCTTTGTTTGTGTTTATTATCTGTTTAAACATTACATTATAACATCATATCATGAATAACCATTTCAAGGATCTAGGGGATTTACCTTTGTTCTTTGTTGCAGGGTTATGGCTTCCAATCGCAGAAATACTATCTGAATAAACTTTGTAAAGGTACTTTCCAAGCTTGAGGAATTAGTCTCAAAAGTTCCTTACAATTCTCAATTCACCAAGAGACATGGTCATCTGCTCAATCTGGTTACTACCGGTTTCAAAGAAGACATGATGAGTGTACTGTTCCAATTCTTTGATCCTAAGGATCACTATTTTACCTTCCCAGATTAGCAGCTGGTACCCACAATGGAAGAATTCTCTAAGTTACTCGAAGTGCCTATTCTTGATCAAATACCTTTCATCGGCATAGAGCAAGTTCCAAAAATTGAAGACATTGCAGCAGCCTTACATCTGAAATGATTGGACATTGTATCTAATTGGGAAACAAGAAACCGAGTCAAGGGTTTTCCTCCTAAATTTCTAATAGAGAAGGCTTAAGGGTTTCTAGATGCCATGAGTTTTCATGCTTTTGAGGAAATGTTTGCTTTGTTGATCTATAGTTTGGTACTATTCCCTAATCTGGACCAATTAATAGGTGTGAATGCCATTAAAATATTTCTCACTCATAATCTGATACCTACTTTGCCTGGAGATATCCTGCATTCCCTTCACACTCATACTATAAAGAAGCGAGGAACTCTTATGTGTTGTGTACCTCTACTGTCCAGGTGGTTTATTTCACACCTGCCCCGATCAATGATGAAGAATGAACAAGGTTTAAGGTGGTCTTAAAGGTTGGTGTCACTCACTTATTCGGATATCCATTGGTGTTCTTGATCTCAAGAATATGTCACTATTATTGACCGCTATGAAGAATTCCCTAATGTACCACTCCTTGGTATAAGAAGGGGCATCACTTATAACCCTTGTCTAGCTCTGCGTCAGTTTGGTTATGCTCTAAGGGAAGGTCCTCATGATATGCTCATCCAGGGTATTGTGTTTGACTATCAGAACAATCCTTAAAATTACCATCAAAAGTTTATACGTGCTTGGGGCATGGTCAACATGATTGATAGCGAGACTTTGGGACACAATAATTCTATTCCTCTAGAGCTTTACCTCATATGGGTGCGGTCTTGTGCTCAAAATCTTAAAATGTCATATCCTGCTATCCTACCAGTGATCATAGAACCTGTTGTTGAAGAGGATGTTCCTCATACCTTTCTTCATCCCGATATGCCTACTGACTTGGAAGAACTACAGAAGTTCTGGATTCAACTCAAGGAAGAAATGGATACCTTTGAAACACAGCTCTATGCTAGTGAGAAGAAAATATTGGAGTTGATGAAATGACTCCATGAAGAACAAAGCCTTAATGCATATGTCAACACAAAGAGGAAGCGCCCATGGGAGACTTGAGTTCATATTTTGTTTCTTTGTAAGTCTTCTTGTTATCATTATAATCCTAGAAGAAAATTATAATTTGAACTTGTTACTAAAGTTTATTCTATTTCCTTTTGTTTTAACAAATTTAAATCCCGCAAAGGTCCTTGAAAACATTGCACTTGCATTTACATAACATGCATATCATCACATGACATGTACTTTCTAGACAGGTTTTCTCATCTTCTTGCTGTTTATTACAGTAAAAGATGGCACTCGAACAAACTGTGAAAGAACTCCAAGCTCAGAATGCTCAGTTTCAACAAATGTTCTTGGACTTAGCTAAGGGTCAAGATGAGTTGAAGATCCTCATCACAAAGGGGAATAAGAAGAAGACTAAAAAGCCAACAGTCTTTCTTAATATGGGCAAAAGATTCAAAGGTCTGGTCAGAAGGGCTCTAGATTTTGAGGTCCCCCTAAATGAATACGATAACCAAGAAGAAGATGACAAGAGTGTAAAAGCTGAAGATAATAACAACCTTGGTTCTGGCCAAGACTCTAATGAAGACTATTCTTATGAACAGTATCCTCACGTTGATGACAGGTACAAGCAGCTGGAAGATCGTCTTAATGCTATGGAGATCCAAAAAGTGCCTGGACTGGATTTTGAAGAGTTAGGTCTTATTTCGGGGGTTGTTATCCCTCACAAGTTCAAGGTTCCTACTTTTTTCAAATATGATGGTGTGTCCTGTCCAAAGCTTAATTTGTAGTCTTATGTTCGAAAGATCCAACCTCATACTGCTGACAAAAAGTTATGGGTTCACTTCTTTCAAGAGAGCTTATCTGGGACACAACTAGAATGGTTCTATCAACTAGAAGGAACCAACATCCGCACTTTGGAAGACATGGCTGGTGATTTTTAAAAGAAGTATCAATATAATGCTGACCTTGCACCAACTCGTGTGCAACTACAAAGTATGACTATGGGCTCGAATGAAGGGAGCTGGCTGGAAGAGTGCAACCTCCTTTATCTAATAGAGATCTGGTTGATATGTTCATGGGAACTCTTACATGTCCTTTCTTTAATCATCTCATCGGAAGCTCCTCCTCTGGTTTCACCGAGCTGATATTAATCGGGGAACGTGTCAAAGGTGGTATGAGAAGTGGAAAGATTCAAGTGGCTGCGTCGTCGGGTATTGTAAAGAAGGCGTTCAATGAAAAGAAGGAAATAAATGTTGTTTATGGCCAGAAGGGTTGTACTATAGGTAATCATAATCCATCTGTAGGAGCTATGTTAATTTCTAATCCTCCATCTGTTCAACAACAACAACAAGGCAATCAGCGTAGGTCAGATGCACCTAGAAGACAGTTCACCAAGATCAGTAATGCCACTGTCTCAGGCATTACAACATCTACTAAAAGCGAAATTTATTATGTTAATGGATCCTCCTCATAATTCCAACACCTCCTCTCCTCGATACAATCCAAATGTGAAGTGTGCTTACCATTCCAATAGCCCTGGGCATGACACCAATTACTATCGGGCCTTGAAAAACAAAATTCAAGACATGATTGACAACAAATAGATTGAGTTTGATCCTCCCGATACCCCAAATGTAATTACAAAACCTATTCCAAAGCATGACAAAGGCATAAGTGCTATTGATGATGTTCTTTATGTTTCTACTGTAAGTGAATTGGTTACTCCCCTCCCAATTATCAAGAAAAATCTATTGCAGGCCAGTTTATTTCTGGGTTGTATTGAAAGATGTTACTGTTGCGCAGCCCAACCCAATGGCTGCAAGTTGTTGGAAGAAGGTATTCAGTGCCCAATCAACAATCACATAATTTTGGTTGAGAAGGTTCCATCTACTGAGAATTTGTTTCAAGACTTATCTGTAATATTCGACACTCCTATCAGGATCACATCCAAGGGTCTTGTAAGGTTTACTGCCCAACCCAAAGCTGCTCCTTTAATAATCACCACACCTGGACCAATTCCGTATTCTTCGGATAAATCTATCCCTTGGAACTATGGAGCCGACGATGGAGTCAAGCAAGAACTAACGATTATTGTGAATGAAGGTACTAAAGTTGCTGATCCCAACATTGACAATATTGCTGGAACCAGCAAGGTTACTAGAAGCGGAAGGGTTTTATCTCCGTAAATCTCTCCAGAGAATGTCACCAAACTTGTCCGTGTTACCGCTATCGAGTCGGTTATTGAGGCTCGGGGCAAAGAGAAAATGACGGAGCCTGCCCAGACGGAGGCACCTAAAAAAGTCACCACTAATGATACTTCCAGGAAAGAGTTGGAAGAGGTATTGTAGATTTTCCGCAAGAGCAATTATAAGATTGTTGAACAGTTGAGGAAGACCCCCTCTAAAATCTCCATGTTATCTTTGTTATAGTGAAACCTAGTGATATTGTGGTCAGAGCCTTTGATGATCGAAAAGGATGGTGCACGGAGAAGTGAAACTTCCAATCAAAGCAGGTACTCAAGTCTTCGATTCTACCTTTCATGTCGTGGACATCCGACCAACTTATTCTTGTCTACAGGGACGCCCTTGGATTCATGGGGCAAGCACAGTTACCTTAACCCTGCACTAGAAGCTAAAGTATCCCGTGAGAGGAAAGGTTGTCATTGTCTGCGGTGAATAAATATATATGGTTAGTCACCTAAACTCATTCAGATATGTTGAGATGGACGGAGAATTTATTGAGACTCCCTGTTAGACTTTTGAAGTTATCCCTCCAACCGCTACTGAAGATGTTTCTACAATCCCCAAAGTTACCAGGGTTCCTCCCATAATGGCTTCTTTGAAGGATGCTAGAGCTATCGTAGAAGAAGGTGATTGTACTACTTTGGGTCAGCTTCCTGATATTCCATATAAATCTAACAAATTAGGTTTTGGTTTCACTGCAGAGACTCAGAAGGTTGTTCGTCATGCTCGGGTTGGAATACCACCATTCTGCATCAGCAAAAATAGAGTCAACGCCATAGAAGATACTGACAGTGACTATGACCTTGACAGTTGGATCTTTCCGACCATCGGTAATGGACTCAGCAATTGGAAGGCTCAAGACATCATCTCAATCTCCTTTAGTTAGGAGTAATAGCTTTTTTCTGTTTTTATTGCTTACAAAGTTTTGTTATGTAATTTATTAAACAATGACTTTAAGCCATGTGCCATACTCGGGGCACAATGGTCCACTTGTTAAGGGTTATTATCTCATAAACATATCTTCATTTAATAAAACATTGGACATTTTGCATTCAAATTTTTTGCACTTTATCTTTCTTTTACTTTTATTACTTTCAAATAGCTATGTGTTCTTACACACACCCACATAATAAATTGCAGATCCACATCCACTCTGGATCCTGTTGATAACGATTCTGCTATTTCCACTTATGACTTTGAAAATCCGATCTACCAAGCTGAGAACGAAGGTGAGGGAGATTGTGAAATACCTGGAGAGCTTTCCAGACTGCTAGTGCAAGAGGAAAAGGCTATACAATTGCATGAAGAGCTTGTCGAGGTTGTAAACTTGGGTACAGAAGCATACAAGAAAGAAGTCAAGATAGGTGCCAATTTAGAAGACGGTATCAAGAACAGGTTAATCCAGATATTGCATGATTATGTTGAAATCTTTGCTTGGTCGTGCAAAGACATGCCATGGCTCGATACGGATATTGTGGTTCACCGTCTACCAATGAAAGAGGGTTGTTCTCCAATAAAACAAAAAGTTCATTGCATGCGTCCCAAGATGTCAGAGAAGATCAAAGTAGAGGTTATAAAGAAATTCAAAACAAGTTTCTTAGCAGTTACATCATATCCTCAATGGGTTGCAAATGTGGTTCTGGTACCAAAGAAAGATGGAAAAGTGCGTATGTGTGTAGATTATAGAAATCTAAACAGGGCAAGCCCCAAGGATGACTTTCCACTTCCACATTTTAATGTTTTGGTTGACAACATTGCTCAACACAAGGTATTCTCCTTCATGGATGGTTTCTAGGGTTATAATCAGATCAATATTGCGCCCAAAGACATGGAAAAAACAACCTTCGTCACACAGTGGGGCACTTTCTGTTACAAGGCTATGCCTTTTGGGTTGAAGAATGCTGGTGCAACTTATCAGCGTGCTATGGTAGATCAGTTCCATGACATGATTCATCACGAGATAGAGGTCTACGTCGCAACATGATAGCCAGAACCCAGACCGAAGAGGAGCATCTTGACCATCCACACAAGTTGTTTGAGAGGCTGGAAAAGTACAAGCTAAGGTTGAATCCGAACAAGTGCACTTTTGGGGTGAGATCCAGTATACTCCTGGGTTTTGTTGTCAATGGTAAAGGTATTGAAGTTGATCTTGCCAAGGTCGAAGCCATTCAAGAAATGCATGCTCCCTGCACCGATAAGGAAGTCAAAAGTTTCTTAGGATGATTGAATTATATTTCCCGATTTATTTCTCATTTGACTGCCACTTGTGAGCCGATCTTCAAGTTTCTCAAGAAAGATCAGGTAGTAAAGTGGAATAATGATTTCCAGATAGCCTTTGACAAGATTAAGGAGTATCTCTAAGAACCTCCAATTCTAATACCACCAGTTGAAGGAAGACCTTTGATTATGTACTTAACAGTGTTAGAGAACTCAATTGAGTGTGTACTAGGGGAAGCATGATGAGTCTGGTCGAAAAGAGCATGCAAAATACTACCTTAGCAAAAAGTTTACTGACTGTGAAATAAGATACTCACTGCTTGAGAAAACTTGTTGCGCTTTGGCATGGGCTACTGGCCGACTAAGACAGTATATGTTGACTCATATTACTTTGTTGATCTCTAAGATAGATCCAATCAAATATATATTTGAGAAGCCCGCTCTCTCCAGAAGGATAGCCAGATGGAAAATGGTCTTGACAGAATACGACATTCAGTACACCACACAAAAGGCAATCAAAGGAAGTGTGTCAATAGATCTTTTGGCTCATCAAGCTGTAGACAACTATCAGTCTATGAATTTCAAGTTCCCATATGAGAATATCATGCTAGTTATAAATTGTGAATAATCTGGACTGTATGAAGGACCCAAGCCAGGATCCTGATGGACTATGTGATCTTGCGGTTGATCAGAACCTGGAGAGTGGCTGGAGGATAATCTTCAGTCGGGGTGAGGAGAGAGGGGGTTGCACCTGCAAGGTACTCCAACGATCAAGTAAGTATGGGAGCAAGAAGGTACTAGCAAAATATCAGGTAGTGAGTAGTGAGAAATATGATACGTGGACCTCACAGGTGTGAGGGTTTATATACTGCCCCTGGCGCGTGGCCATTGGTTCCTGATTTCCCACCTAGATATGCGAGTCCAAAAAATCAAGTAACTACCAAGACTTGGTCAAACGGGGCAAATGTGCTCGTAACTAGCTGTTGGTTCCGGGGAGGAGGCTGGTTGCATGTATCTCTTTGGTCAGTCCATGGTGATTTGAACGACGTTGGTGTTAGACAGACTGAGGAGATGCTCAACAGACATCTTGGATCGATGTTGGACTAGAAGGGCAAGAGGGATGACATTGCCCGATAGGTGCGGGCAGTCCAGGTCACGGTCAGTGGGCGGAACCTATGAGATGTCTTAGACCAGGACCACTCAAGCTTTCGGGCCAGTCCAGAACAGTAGCCCCCCAACTCGTTGCTTCTGGGTGCAGGAGTGAAGACTTTGAAGTCAGCTCGAGGGACGGGGAAATGAGCGTTTTCCCGTTATACTTCTCTGTTGGGGAAGCAAAATGTTTGTCGTTGGGACTTATGAATTTGGAGAGGTAACGTGTTTTGGGAAATGTGTCGGTCGAGCGGCGCGAATGATGACCTAGGGCTAGGGTGTCATAATGACGACTCTAGGGTTCCCGAGGTACGTTTTTGGTACGCGCGGGCTGTTTCAGCTATAAATACGAGAGGAACTGTGCGATTAGTATTTTTCTCCTTCTCCTTCAACTACTTGTATTAGCTCGACAATAGACCACCAGTGTTTTTCTCAGTTTATTCATTCGTGGTCATCCAGCTTCATCCCTTCTTCTTCTATTGGTGAGTTTCTGTTCCTCCATTGTTGCATGTCTTAGTGTTTTCATTTTTGTCTCCTAGATATGCATCCGGTTAGGATTTAGGGTTCCGTTAGGGAGGAGGTCATTAGAGACTCTAGGTGGATGACGTTGTTCCTGTGGCACATTGCTGTTGGAGCCGCCGTGGGGCTCCCTCGGGGGCTTGGTGCTGTGTTACAGGTGATTCGTTAGGGTTTGAGTCTTTCTGCAACTTGTGCCCGTTAAAGTACCTCGGGGGACTTCTGGGCTTTTTCTGCAATTATAGCCCGTTAGCGTGCCTTAGTGAGGGATTAGGACTTTCTCATGCGTTTTGTGCCCGTCGGCGTACCTCAGTGAGGGTTCTAGTCGGGGATATGATCCTCGTCTCCTAGCACCCTTTCACTTGTTTAGCGGTGGAAGGGTGGTTCTGGATTTGATGTCGAGCTCATCCTTTTCCTCATCTTTTCGGGTGCTATGGTTGACGACGCACATGTTGTCATTTCGAGCGAGTCTACAAAATCCTCTAGGAGCTCTTCGAACGAGACTAGTGGTAGCTCGTCGAGCATATTGGAAATCTCTGGGGGGCAGCAAAACCAGACGGATCAACAGATGGGGAGCCCCACATGGGGGAGACCTCTTCGGCTCGGGATGGTCTGTTTCCTCCTCGAGATAACAAGGATCCTCGAGATTGGGTAGTGAAAGACCCTTGAGAGTGGCAGTCATATTTTTATGAGCACAGGGAGGACGTTTTCACCGATGTTTACATCCACAGGAGGGGCGGGAAGAGTGGTTGTTGTATATCCCCAAGAAAGACAGCAGGATCTGCTGAAGATATGATATGAGGCGGATGCCTATGTACGATATAGTCTTCCAGGAGATGGGTCTCTGCCTTCCTTTTTCTGACTTTGAAGTGGCCGTTTTCTGGCATCTACACGTGGCTCCTTCCCAGTTGCACCCGAACGGGATTGCGTTCGTGTGGGCGTTTCAGATAGTGTGCGACTATCTGAAGATTGGGGCCACGATCCTGTTGCTCTTCTATTGTTTTCACATCCAGAGGAGCAAGACTGATGGACAGTGGGGATGGGTCTCTGTCAAACAGGGGAACGGGAAGTTGTTCAAGGCCTACTTGGAGTCTGTGCGCCATTTTAAGGACAAGTACATCTTGGTGCAGCCCACCTCTATGAAGGCATTGCTGAATGTTTTTAGGATCCGGTCGTTGCTCAACAAGGATGGGACTCCTCGTATAAACGAGATAGGGGAGCCTACTGCGACACTAGTCGCCAAGTTCCCATTCCAATGGACCAACCGATATTTCGAGAAGGAGTTGGGCTCTTATGTCTGGAGAGACGGGGAGCTTGGGGATGAGGACCTGTCGATCTTCACCACTCTGACCTCGTTTGTAGCTCTAATTCCTATGGTCCAGCGAGTCGGCCGTGGAGGTAGGTCATTGCTTGATAGAAACAGGCAGCCCATGTTCGAGTCGGGTCTCATAAACTTCCGGGAGCTCCTTGGGAGAGAGGATCCCGTTAGATATCTGGGTATAAATTTTCTTTTTCCAGTATGTGGTCTCTGTTTATTTGACTCGTCATTTTACTTACTCTTCTCTTTTTTTGTTTATTTTGCGGAAAATATGAATCCTGCTCAGGAACGTCTGGCCAAGACACTTGCTGCTCGGGCGAGAAAGGCCAAGAAGGATGCACAGACTAGCGCAGGGCTATTTCTTGCTCCTGGATCAGGTGGATCATCCTCGACTCTGGCCATAGGTGATTTGTCTCCATTTGATATTTCCTCGAAGGTGAAGAGGCCTCGACCCGAGGGGAGTGTTGACCTTACCGGGGAGACGGGAAAAAGGACTTATGATATGCCTCCTTGCTGGCTGGAGAGATCTTTTTTCGAGAGCGCGGCTCTTCATCTCGCTAGGGATGAATCTCTCCTTCTTGAGGGAACGAGCCGTCCAAAAAAGAGGGGGAATCTGGCCCAAGACGCAGGTGGTTTGATGCGGATCTTAGAGATGGTCGTCACGTATACCGAGGGGAGTTCATCTCAGGAGATGGAAATTAAGAACTTCTGGGCCAAGTTGGCAATGACCGAGAAGGCCTTGGTCGATAAAGACAAAGCCCTAAAGTTGGTTGAGGCAGAGTCGGGGAAGTTATCCGAGAAGCACAACGCTCTTATACTCAAGAGCGAGAGTCTTGAGAGGAAGTTGGTGCCCTTGACTGCCGAGCTTGCGCCACTGAGGAAGAGCCAGAGGATACCAAGGACCTGAAGACTCGAGCCGAGTTAGTAGCCTATTTCGAGTTTGCAGTGGACGATGCTCAGGCTACTTCCGAGGGGAGCTTTGACAACACGGTGAATCAGATGCGTGTGTTGAATCCCGACGTTGAGCTCAATACTTCGGGCATGGGGGTTAACTACTACGTGGCTGACGGACAGATTCTGGTTCTTGACTACCTGAGGGATATTATTGATCAACCGGCTGGAGACCCTGCTCGATTGTCGCTTATTATCGAAGGAGAAGCGGAGGGGTGATTATGCATTTGTTCCAGCCTGCGCGCCATTTCTGTAATATTTGTTGTTTCCCAGGCTGTTTCCCGTTTGTGTAATATTCACACAATTTCGGCCCACATGGTCGCTTTATTTATTTTCCGGCTATTGGTCGTTTTGCTTTGAATATTTAATTTGTGTTATTTGCATGATCTTCGACAATTTAGCCCGATTAAGACTTTTATATTTTTTAGAGTTTGTATCGGGGATATGGTCATTTTATATGTTCGTTGGTGTGGGGGAACCGATCAAACCGTTGGGGCGAATGTCAGGCGAATACCAGAATCCCGGTCTTGTTCCGAGGGACCCGGGTTCGGCGGCTTGAACTTCCCATCGTGAGTCGAGCGTTCTACCGTCATGGCACAAAGACTGTGGAGCCCGGTCGAGTTATCTACATCGGGCTGAGGGTACGCTCCTCAACAGAGCGGAGCCTCGCCCCTTCTAAATACTTTGGGTGTTGCGCTTGTTCCTAGGCGCGCACGCGTGGTTGGGCTCAGGCGAGTCTGTCTTATCGACTGACCCTGTCGACTTCTCAGTGTTTTTAACTGTAGTATTGTTTTAGATTTTCAGCGTTCCATGACCGAACGAGTTTTTCCCCTTGTAATTTCTCCGAGTAATACGCTCTGGTTCCCATTTTGGCGTAGACATGATAAGGACCTTCCCAGTTTGCCGTGACCTTGCCCTTGCGAGATTCTTTATGATTTCTCTTCAAGACAAGGCTTCTGACCTCAAACTCTTGACCTATCACCATGGCGTCGTAGCGCATGGCTATTTTTTGTTTGAGCGAGGCCTTTCACAGGGTCGCTCCTGTTCTGATTTCTTCCACTAGATCGAGCTCTTCTCTAAGGGAGATGTCGTTAATCTCCTTGTTGAGAGGTGCCTCGGTTCGTCTGGAAGGTTCCTCGATTTCTACGGGGATACCGGCCTCCATCCCGTATGCTAGCCAGAACGGAGACTCCCCGATAGATGAGTGAGTGGTTGTTCGATACGCCCAGATCATTTTGTGTAGCTCTTCGACCCATTATTTCTTGGTTTCGTCCAAACTTCGCTTGAGGCCTCTGAGTATCACCTTGTTGGCAACCTTGGCTTGTCCGTTGGTCTGGTCTGGGGGTGCTCAACGAAGGCGAAATGTTGGGTCGTGCCAAGTTTAACGAAAAATTCATGAAAGGTGTGGTCCGTGAACTGGGTCCTATTGTTGGGGACAATCGCTTGTGGGATTCCAAAATGAGCCAGAATATTTCTTTTATAGAAGCGAAATACGTTCTGGGCAGTGATTTTGGCCAAGGCTTCGGCTTCTATCCACTTGGTGAAGTAGTCAACCGCCACTATCAGATATTTGTTCTGATTGGTTCCGACCAAGAATGGGCCAAGGAGTTCTAGTCCCCACCAGGCGAAGGGCCAGGGAGAGGATAGGGATTTGAGCTCGCTAGGAGGAGCTAAATGCATGTCCCCGTGTCTTTGGCATTTATCGCACTTCTTCACGTGTTCTCTTGCATCGTGTTGCATGGTGGGCCAGTAGTATCCCGCCCGCAAGGCTTTCCTCGCGAGGGATCTTCCATCCAGATGCTGACTGCCGATGCCCTTGTGGATTTCAAGCAGTATGCGTTCCGCTGTGTTCCGATCGACACACTTGAGGAGCGGGATGGAAAATCCTCTTCTGTCAAGTTTACCCTCGACTAATACGTACGAGCAGGCCCTTCGTCCGATAACGACCGACTCTTTTGTTCCGTTGAGGAGTTCGCTTTTAGTGTGGTAATTGTGTACAGGGGTCATCCAACAGTCGTTGTCTCCGATGGTGAATACTCCTAGGGTGGCAGATGGTTTCTGGGTGCTCGGCCGAGGAATTACCTCTTGTATTGCAGATTTATTTCCTCCCTTCTTTCTTTTTGCTCGCCAATTTAGATAAAATGTATGCGCGAGCATTGTCTTTGTGGGGAACATGTTGAACATCCACAAACCTGAATTTCTTCTTTGCCTTCTGGATGAGGGCCCAATATTCAGCGAGTTGGTTGTTTTTGACCTGATATTCACCCCGGATTTGCGAGGTGACCAACTGAGAATTAGTGAATATTTTTAATTCCTCAGCTCCTATATCTTCGGCTAGTTGTAAGCCTACGAGGAATGCCTCACATTAGGCTTGATTGTTGGAGGTTGGAAAAGACAGGGCGATGGAAACTTCGACTAGGATCCCTTCCTCGTTCTCTACTATATTGCCTGTGCCGCTTCCAATCACACTGGAGGCGCCGTTGACGAAGATCGTCCAGCGGCGCGAGCTTTCCGAATCTCTGGGCGAGGTCATTCCCGCTATGAATTCGGCGAAGGCTTGATCCTTAAGGGCTTTCCTACTTTCGTATTGGATATCAAATTCAGAGAGTTCCAGAGACTATTTCAGCATTCGACCAGCCATGTCTGGCCTTTCGAGAAGTTATGTTATTGGTTGATCCGTTAGAACCATTATGGTATGGGCCAAGAAGTATTGTCTTAGCCTCCTCGCAGTGTTAACGAGGGCCATGGCTACTTTCTTGATTTGTTGATATCTTGCTTTCGGGCCTTGCTCATGAAATAAATTGGCCTTTATCCCTCTGAGGTTTCCCTTATTAGTGTCGCGCTTATTGCCTCAGAGGCGACATCTAGATAAAGGTAAAGGACTTCGTATTTCCCAGGCCGAGATAACACGGGTGGCTGTCAGAGCGCTCTTTTCAGATGGGCGAGGGCTTGCTCGCATTCTGGCATCCATTCGAAAGCGGCTTCCTTGCGCAAGAGTTTGAACAAGGGGGCGCGTGCTGGGCGGATTTTGCCACGGATCAGGAAAGAGAAGTGAGCATGCCGTTTAAGATCTGGATGGATTTCTTCGAGGTGGGCATCGGAAATTTGGAGAAGTCCCAACATTTGTCGGGGTTCGCCTAGATGCCCCGTTCTATCAGATAGAACCCGAGGAACTTTCCTGCCCGTACGCCGAAGGTGCATATTTTTGGGTTGAATCACATCCGACACTTTCAGGCTTGCTCGAACACCTTTTTCAAATGGGCGGAATGGTCGAGCTCTTCCGTGGACTTGGCGATCATGTTGTCCATATAGACTTCAAGCATATTGCCTATTTTGTTGCAAAAGACTTTGTTCATCATGTGCTGGTAGGTAGCGCCCGCGTTTTTCAGGCCAAAGGGAATTACGTTGTAGTAATAATTGCCCGACTCGGTCATGAAAGTGGTATATTTTTGTCTGTTTTTGCCATGAGAATCTGATTGTAACCAGAGTATGCGTCCATGATAGATAACAGTTTAAAACCGGTCGAATTGTCGACCAGTTTGTCTATATTAGGGATGGGATAAGCATCTTTCGGGCAAGCCCGGTTGAGATTAGTATAGTCAATGCATATTCTCCATTTTCCATTATATTTTTTAACGAGGACTACATTTGAGAGCCAGGTTGTGTACTGGGCTTCAGAAGTAAAATGTGCCTCTAGGAGGTCATTTACAGCTAATTCAGCAGCCTTTGACTTCTCGGTCAACTGCTTTCTTATGCGCTGTGTGACCGCCTTGATGGTGGGATCAATGGTCAGGTGATGTCATGCAACCTCAGGGTCTAAACCAGGCATCTCGGTCGCACTCCAGGCGAAGAGATCAGCATTTTCCTGCAGGTAAGCTTTGAGTTGCCTTTTTTCCAAGTCGGGGAGGTCTGCTCCGATCTTTACTCCCCTAGTGGGGTCTTCTTCAAGGGGAACCAGCTCGAAGTCACCGTACAGGATAGGTCGTGCGTGACTCGAGAGTTCGTTGTGGCCAGCAGAGGAGGTTGACCCTTTGTCTTCAACCATAGGCTCCTTCCCCTTCTTCCTTTGCTCGACCATGTCCTCCATGGAAAAGCGACTGTCGAGGTAAATGGCGTCAACCCTCGGAAGCGGCCTGGATTCCTCGGAGCTGGAGGGAAGTATGGCTCTAGTGGTCGTCTGAGGTTGGGTGCTGATATAGCTGAGGCCCTTCATAGAAGCTTCGAAGCACCTCCTGGCTGCTTGGATGTCCCCGTGAAGAGTGGCAACCAAACCTTGGGTCGTGTAGTATTTCATCTTGAGATGGACGGTGGAGGGGACCGCGATAAGCTCAGAAAGAGTGGTTCTTCCGAAGATACATTGGTAGAGACACGGGCAGTCAACCACCAAGAATTGAGTCTTGATGGCTCTGGCTGTTATCCCCCTCCCAAAAGTGACGATCAGCTCCACGTACCCCCATGGCTTCGTGCTGGCCCCATTGAAACCTTGAAGATCAAAACCCACGTATGGGGTTAGGTGGCTCTCGTTTAGTTGCAAAGTGTTGAACAACTGGGCATACATGATGTCCACCGAAATGCCCTGGTCGATCAAAATGTGATGCACGTCAAAGTTAGCCATCCGAGCTCTCACGAGTAGTGGTATGCTCGAATTCGTGGCCCCTCCCGTTAGCTCTTCACTGTAGGATGCGAGGGGGTGAGATCCTCCTCAGAACTTGTCGAGTGTGGCATCCATCTTGGAGTTGGCCTTGATGAGTTGGTCGAACCTTCTCTTCACAGATCTGACTATATGCCTGTTGAACCCTCCGTCGGGAATGACCATGGCTACAGGGAAGGATTCCCATAGACTGTGGGTGGAGAAGTACAGGGGACGTTCTCCATGTCCGGAAAGTAGAAGTCTTCCGGCCGTGAATTGCTCAAGGCGACCGGAATGGTGTCTAGGTCGGGGGATTTCTTCCCTTCTTTGACATTCTTTGTCTCTGGTGCTTCGTTAAGGGCGGCCTCTTTTTTCTAATACTGCTTGAGGTGCCCGCCTCTGTTTAGTATTTCGATTGCATCCTTGAGCTGAATGCAATCCTCTGTGTTGTGGTCGTGATTCTTGTGGAACTTGCAGTACTTGCTCTTATCGGTTCCTATCTTCAATGGTGTTTGTCGAGGGAAGTGCACCCCGACTCTCTTGAATTCTGAATTAGCGCATTCGGAAAGAATATGCTCCCTTGAGGTTGTTAGGGGGGTGTAGTCATGGAAAAGACCGGCTGGCCACTTGTAGTCTTTAGGATCACGGGACTTGTCCTCCCGTTTCTTCTCCCCCCGACATGATGTCGAGGGTTCATCGTTCTTTGAGGGTATGGCACTCTCTCTGTGCCTGGATTCCCGGGCGCTGTTGGCCGCTTCCTTCTCCTCGTACTCTATGGACGCCCGGGCCTTTAGGAGAATGGGATCGAGTGTGGCTGGTATTTCTATGCCCACGTCCTTGGTAAAGTCGCTGCGGGGACGGAGCTCGCGCTCGAGTAGGTATTTCTTCATATTGTTTGTTGTTGAGACCTGGACTGCTTCTTTGTTGAAACATTCAATATATGCTCGCAGAGATTCTTCCCTGCTCTATATGATCGCTTCAAGCAAAGCTTCTGATTTAGGGTATCGGCGGGAGGCAGTTAAATGCCTTGAAAACATTTTCCCGAGCTTTTTCCACAAGGTGATGGATTCGTTAGGCAAACTTTCATACCATGCCATCGTCCCCTTCCTGAGAGTGGTCGGGAAGAGTCTGCATTTGATGGCGCCTCTGACCCCTCTGTAGTCGAGGAGCGCATCGATGTTCTCGATGTGCTCGTCACGATTTGTCGTGTCGTCATAGGTACCTAGAGTGGGCGGCTTCTCTAGGCCGATAGGGAGTGGAGCTTCAGTGATCTCCCTCGATAGCGGGCCATGGGGCTCGTCATCTTCACTATTTACGGGAGATGGAGAAGGAGAGTGATAGTTTCTCCCCCGTCGGTCGTTGTGGTCCGGTCGAGGGGATCCTTCTTTTTTGCTTTGGCTCAGAAAAGGGAAATCGAGCGCGATCGATCTACCTGTTGTCCCTCCTCTTCTTGAATGAAGGGAGTCTTGATCTCAGGAGGGAGGCATGTGATTGCGTTTCTTGAAGAAAGAAACATCGCGCCTTTCCTCTTTGGGCGGTGGGCCACGCCTGGCTGGTGATGCACTAGGGGAGTTTCGTCTTCGGGTTCTCCGAGGAGGAGATCTTGAATGCCTGTTCTTCAAGGCCCTTATCCTCTGATTTTGTTTAAGGATGAGGGGTTGGTATGGTTTAAGGAAGTGATCAGTGCCGCCATGGCCGGGTCGATGTTGAGAGGGATAGGAACTGGTTGCAAGATTTCTGGCAGTTCCTCAGCAGGATTCTTGGAACGTCCTTCGTCCAAGAGTTGATCGTCACAATGTCGTGCATCATCGGATTCAGAGGACGCGGTTTGTCTGTCACGGAAGCCCAGGTCGTCCTCAAGGCAAGGGTGTTTCTGGCTTCCATCAGTCTTGTGAGTAGGGGAAAGGATGGTCTTTTCGGGTAGATAAAGATCATTTTGGTCGGCCATGATAAGAGAGATGGATCTTTAAAGAAAAGTTGCTTTGATCTTAGGTTCCGAGGGAAGAAAGATGGGGATAGAAGTTTCCCACAGACGGCGCCACTGATCTTGCAGTTGATCAGAACCTGGAGAGTAGACATAGGATGATCTTCAGTCGGGGTAAGGAGAGAGAGGGTTGTACCTCTAAGGTACTCCAACAATCAAGTAAGTGTGGGAGCAAGAAGGTACTAGTAAAATATCAGGTAGTGAGTAGTGAAAAATGTGATACTGACCCTCACATGTGTGAGGGTTTATATAATGCCCCTAGCGCATGGCCATTGGTTCCTGATTTCCCGCCTAGATATGCGGGTCAAGAAAATCAGGTAACTGTCAGGACTTGGTCAAACCGGGTAGGTGTGCTCGTAACTATTCGTTGGTTCCAGGGAGGAGGCTGGTTATGGGCATCTCTATGGTCGATCCCTGGTGATCTTCTCGACGTTGGTGTCGGGCAGACTGAGGAGATGCTCGACAGACATCTTGGATCAGCACTGGACCAGAAGGGCAAGAGGGGTGACATTACCTAACAGGTGCGGGTATTCTGGATCATGGTCAGTGTGTGGAACCTATGAGATGTCTTAGACTGGGAATACTCAACCTTTTGGGCCAGTCCAGAACACTATGGTTTTCGATAGAGCTTCCAACATGCTTGGTAACAGAATTGGTGTTGTGATCATCTCTCACAAGGGCTGCCATACGCCCTTCACTGCCAGATTGTGCTTTGACTGTACTAACAACATGGCCGAATACAAAGCGTGCATCATGGGTATCAAAACTGCCATTGATTTAAGAATCAAGTTCTTGATTGTATACGGGGACTCAGCCCTGGTGGTCAGTCATATTAATGGAGAATGGGACACGAAGCACGCGAATCTCATTCCTTATCGGGAACATGTGTTGACATTAATCCCATACTTTGATGAAATCAATTTTGAGCATATCCCACGAGAAGAGAATTAATTTCCAGATGCCTTGGCAACCATGTCATCTATGTTCAAAGTCAGATGGGACAACGAGGCTCCTCGAATTACTATTGAGAGATTGGATGAACCTGCATATTGCTACGAAATGGATCCTGATGGAGTAGAAGAAAATTCCTGGTACCATGAAGTGAAAAGATACCACGAGGCTCAAGAATATCCTGAAGGGGCGTCTATTAATGATAAGAAATTTCTACGAAGGTTCTCTGCTAAGTTCTTCTTGAGCAACAGAATTGTGTACGAGCGCAACCATGATTCGACTTTGCTTCATTGTATGGAAAAGAAGGAAGTTGAGAAGATTATGGAAGATATGCACGAAGGTGTCTTTGGTACTCATTTTATTGGGTATACTATGGCTAAGAAGATTCTGAGAGCGGGTTACTACTGGTCGACTATTGAAACTGATTGCCATCACCATTCAAGAACTTGTCATAAATGCCAAATCTATATTGACAAAGTACATGTGCCTCTGGTTCCTCTGAATGTCTTGACTACTCCTTGGCCATTTGCAATGCGGGGCATTGATATGATTGGATAAATTAAGCCTATTTCCTCTAACAGACATTGTTTCATCCTCGTCGCCATCGATTATTTCACAAAGTGGGTTGAAGCGGCCTCATTTTCCTCCATCAACAAGAATTTTGTCGCTCGATTCATTAAGCATAACCTCATCTATCGGTATGGAATACCTTAAAGGATCATCACTAACAATGGTACTAATCTGAACAACACTATAATCATGAAACTCTGCATGCAATTCAAGATCAAGCACCACAACTCTTCGTCATATCAACTGAAGATGAATGGCGCAGTGGAAGCTGCCAATAAGAACATCAAGAAGATTATACAGAAGATGACGGTGACATATAAAGATTGGCACGAGATGTTACCATTTTCTCTTCATGGCTATCGTATCTCAGTCCATACATCAACTTGGGAAACCCCATTCTCTCTAGTCTACTGTATGAAAGTTGTCTTACCCGTCGAAGTCTAGATTCCTTCTCTAAGGATTATGAAAGATGCAGACTTAGACGAAGACGAGTGGATTCAAACTAGGTTGGACAAGATAAGTTTGAGCGACGAGAAAAGGCTTGTGGTGGCGTGTCATGGTCAGATGTACCAAAAGCGTATGATTAAAGATTTCAACAAAAAGGTCAAGCATCGGGTATATCAAGCTGGTGACTTAGTAATAAAGTGCACCATCTTACCACAAGGTGATCCCAGGGGCAAATGGAATCCCACCTACAAAGGTCCATTTGTGATTAAAAAGATATTTTCTGGCAGTGCTATGATACTTACCACCATGGACGGCGAAGACTTTCCGCATCCTGTGAACGTGGACATAGTCAAAAAATACTACGCATGAATATGACCTGCTAGGTCGACTGTCCTAGGAAAAAAATAAGGACATTTCGGTGAACCAAAAGGGTTCGAGCAAAAATTAGGGATATATATATATATATATATATATATATATATATATATATATATATATATATATATATATATATATATATATATATATATATATATATATATATATATATATATATATATATATATATATATATATATATATATATATATATATATATATATATATATATATATATATATATATATATATATATATATATATATATAAAGATTGTACACCCGGAAAGTCAAAAATCTGAAAGGGCGGTCAATGCAAAAATTAGGGGTTAAAGCGTACGACTATGTCCCTTTGGATCATCTACTTACAACAAGCTTTATTACCGATGTCGAGTTCAAATGGTACAAATCAATTCAATCAACTTCTTCCGATTGCGAGGGATGAGATGCTCGAAAACATAGGGGCAATAGCAGAGTTGAAACTCAATAAGATCGTTTCCACATAGATATTTTCTCTTTGTTTTACTTTGTACTCTTTTCATTTTACGACGATTTCCTCTTACTAGGATTCCTGTCTCTATGTACAAAAACACATGTTTATAGGAAAATTATCAATACAAATACAATTGAAAAAATCAAATTTTATTTTATCTTTTCTGTTTTGTTTGCAAAAACGTCCAATGACTAAATTGAATGAACATATGCATATGAATATGATTATTGTTAACAAATATATGCATAAAAACAGGAATCAACATTTACTAAAGACTCTAGGAATTGGGATAACGTTCAGGTCATCCACCAATCCCCATAAAGCAACCTCTATGGGATCATCCCCACAAAGTTACTCTCACAAGTTCATCCCCGACGAAGATACATTCCCCCGCAAGTCTAAAATGCCTTCAGATAGAAATTGGGGCATCTTCCAGTTATTAACAGGACCATACTCCCTAGCAAATCCCCCTAGAGGATAAAGGAATATGATCAATTTCTCCAGCGTATAGTGGAAATTTCCTCGGTACAGTTCACAGGAATTCAATTCCCCAGTTGAGTTATTTCTCCAACACTGCAAAATCCCCTACAAAATTCTCTTCTCCAACAAGGTTTACTTCTCCAGCAGGGTCTATTTCCCCAACAAGGTTTATTTCCCCAACAGAATTTAACTTCCCAAGCAAATTTCATTTCTCCGATTACTACAAATCCCCAGTAAGATTTTCTTCTCCAGTAAAGTGTAGTCCAGGTTGCTATCCCTAGAAAGTTGCCACATAATCTGAAATTGAGCCATACATCATTTAACTTTGTCCTCCCCTAGAAGAGTTGATGTCCATAATGGAAACTCGTCCATACGACACCTCTGAAGGTTATTCATCTCTCTTATCCCCAGTCAGGGTATATAAGAACTAAATTCCCTAGTAGATCAATGAGCGACCAATGTTCCTGAACTCTTCTATCCCCAAGAAGAAGTTAAACATTCCCAGTGGATTATCCTCAAAACAGAAAGCAGGAATCCCTAGCGGAGACATTCTAAACAAGATTGAAGATTCATATTTTTCATCCCCGGTGACAGTCAGGGATTTATTTTCTCCATCTGAGATGTTACACGAAGCTACTGATACACTTCAATGACATCTTGCATCCATACATCATTTATAAGTATCATAGCATATGCATACGAAATGCATATAACACACTCTCATTTACTTTGAGAACATCATTATGCAGTGCATTGCATACATCATGACATTGCATAAAGACTAACTTTATCTTTTTAGGTAAAAAAATAGACGAATATCATCAATAATCCTCAAACAGGTCGTAGATTAATTCCCAAAACAGGATGGGACAACTATCTAGATGACCAGGTCCAAGATTAATCCCTGAGACAAGACGGGGCAACTATCTGTAGGACCAGGTGGTTAATTCCAGAAACAGGACGGGTTCGCAAACAAAAAGCAGGTCAAAGATTAATTCCCTAAACAGGACGAGGTAACTATCTATATGACTAGGAAAAGATTAACTCCTGAAACAGGACGGGGAAACTATCTTTATAACCAGGCAAAGATTAATTCCTGAAACAAGATGGGGAAACTATCTATACGATCAGGCGATATGAATTTCTGAAACAGGACGGGTTCTCCAACAGAAAGCATGTCAAAGATTAATTCCCGCAACATGACAGTGTAACTATCAGTGTGACCAGGCAAAGATTAACTCCCAAAACAGGACGGGGAAACTATCTTTGTAACTAACCAAAGATTAACTCCTGAAACCGGACGGGGAAACTATCAACATGGCCAGGTGGTATGAATTCCCAAAATAGGATGGGTTTACCAACAAAAACAAGTTGTGGATCAATTCCTGAAACATGACGGGGCTACTATCTACATGACAAGCATTTACCTTAGAGACTGAATTCTGACAAGAATTTCCCTCAGACTAAATCTTACAAGCAACTACTTAAGAACCTTCCCCAGAGGTTCATTCTGGAAAGCATTCTTCAGATGAAGTCAAACGTATACTCATTCTGATACTCTTATCAACACTTACCTTGGATGGAATCTATAAGACCATATCCGACGATATTCCGTTATCTCTTCAAATGGCTTCTTTAATCCCATTCAAGCAATACGATCAACCAATAGTGTTACTTCGTGCACATGCAAGTGCAAATTTCTAGGCACTTAAGTGTTCAATCCTCTTCTACCTTCAGGTCACGAATGGAGAATATGCCAATCTAACTCCTCGGGTTTAAGAAGATTGAACAGGGGCAGCTGTTTTACCCCAAAATTTTCCATGTGTTTTCTTCAATACATTCTCCTAGGGCTCTCAAATGCTCAAGGTTGCTCAAGAAATGATCAGACAAATTCTCCTTCTATGCAATCGGTCCACAACTAGGGTTTCGTTTTTCTCAAGGAAGTTTGGGTTTATAAGGCCTAAAGTGGTTTCCATGGTTTATTATAGGTATCCAAGAATTCCCATACCAATTTTCATGCCTTGCATCACAAGTTTGCTCATTCAATTGTTCAGATGGCTGAAAATCAACTGTATTGGGTAAAACGTCAATTGAGGTCAACATACAGTCAAGCCTTAAGATTTTTGGTCAACATCAAGATTTTAAGTCACATTCATCATTTTATCAAGGGTTGATCATGATTCATAAAGGAAAACTCTCAAATCATCAAAAGTCAAAAGTTGTAAAATTAGGGTTTTCTTAGGAGAATTCAATTGAACTTTGACCAAGCATAACTTTCACATGCTTCATCAGTTTTTCCCCAACCAAATATCATTTTGAAGAAAATTCAATTCTCTACAACTTTGTATCTATAAGCTCAAGTCCAAAAATCCTTCATTTTAGAGATATAGACCAATACATTATAGGTCATTTCAAAAGTCAACAAAAAGACACTTTTTGTCAAGGCAACTTACATCAAGATAAAGTCTTCAAATGAAAAAATGGTCAACATAGAGATTGTAGAGGACATCTTGGGATTTCCAAAAATCCCAAGATCACCTTTGAAAGATGAAAATTGAAGGAGTTATGACCAGTACAAGTTGGGAAATTTTGAGCAAATGCATGAAGTTCAAATTGAGCAAACTTGGATTTTTGGGTTAATGGGCCATTGTTTCAAAGTCCAAACGTGTTTTGAAACTTAATATGAACCTCACATCTTACTCATGCACCCTTTGACCTTTTATTCTGTTTATTTTTATTTTTCTTCATTATTAAGTCAAAATAAATTAAATAAATGTGAAATGAATGAACTTAGGCGCATGGCTTTGGTCTTGGGCTAGATTTGAAGCCCAAAAAGCTCATGTACAGCTAGCAATTCGTGTGAGATTATGGAGGCATGATTTGGCCTAAAATAGAAACTTTTCATGCAAGATTAAAAGAAAACCGTTCACCATGATGTATAAATATTTATCTCATATATGTTGACCTGATTCCTTCCCCTATATGTACTCAATAAATTCAGACCAAAAACACGCATGCTTCCTCCTTGAAGAACCCTAAAAAACTCATAAATTTTCAATAACTAGGGCATAATCAAACACTACATTCCAGAAATTTTCAATCGATTATAAGCACTATATCAGTTCCCTGAGTCTTCCAGGAGTCACACCCAGCCATTCCTGAAGGCCATAGCACCCCAGATCGTCACAGCTAAGCAACTCCGATTAATGGAATTTCCTTGAATCTAAACTTACATGTTGTGATACCGTGGGAGAACTGACTTGGGTGTTTTGCATTTTATCACAATTGTTGTGGATAGCAAGAGTCTCCACCGACTTTTCTTTTATCCAATAAAGGAAAGAGTGAAAAGAACAGGAAAAACCTTTTGAGATTTTTTGTGTGTTCAGGGGGTAGGTTATGAAAAGGGAAGGTGTTAGCAACATTTTCATCCGTAGTTATCTACGGGCTCTTAGTTGCTAGCTCACTTTGAAATGCTTTGTTTGAAATGTGTTTATGATGTTTTTGAAAGTACTTTTGAAAAGTGTCTTCGTTTAGGAGAACTTTGTATTCTCGTCTCTATAAGAATGCATACAAAGTGTTGACTTTTGAAAATATTTCATTTGAAAGTGTATTGGTGAATTTTGAAAGATGTTTTGAAAATGGTTGTGAGCAAGCAAATATGAATGTTCTACCTACTCAAAAGTCTTAGTTCTTCTCCTCCTCCTTTAGATATTGCTATCTTACCATTGATTGATAAGAAGCCCTATCATTGGATGTGAATGGATGGGTGTGGGTCGTCGTACAATCATAGAAGGCAACATTATAGGATACCTTAGAAATTTTTGTAAGGGTCTAAGATCGTTTACTGAATGCAACATTGAAGGGTCATCGAGGGACTACGATCTTGTATTCGAGGATCATTGCTAATGTATCCCACATTCGAGGGACATGACTATTTATTCTTAGGAAACAAGAGAGACTACCCTAGAGGTGCATGTGTGAAAAGTGTTTTATTGCATGCATTTTTATCTTTGAAATTAGGGTTCTCTAAGATTGATTTTATCTTGCCATACACACCCTAATTACTAACAATTATATTAAAAGTGATAAATTACGGAAATTAAAATCCTACGCTATTACATAATTTGGGGGATGGGGTACAATTTACAAATGGGGATGAAGTAGAAGCCTAACTAAATTATTATAACCATATTTAATAAATGAATAGAAATAAAAAATATAAAAGGAAAATAGTGTACAAAGAAAGAAAAACAAACTTTATGTATTGACACATATCCTTATGCATCGATACATGCCACTTCATGTTTCTGAAAAATCAAAATCAAGTCAGTATGAGTCGATACATAGTGGTATGTGTCGACTCATTTCTTGTTTGTGTCGACACATTCATGATTTGTGTCGACTCATACACCTTTTGTCTCTCTGTATTGTGCCTAGATAATAGTATGCGTCGATGCATAATGCCTTGTATCGACTCATACCCTGTTCTGTAACTAAAATTAGTCGACTCATGTGTGTTTTGTGTCGACCCATAACCTGTTTTACACCATATATGTGTCAACACATAGAGATATGCATCGACTCATAACCTGTTTTTTCACCTCTAACATTGTTCTGCTACATGTACAAGTCAGTTCTCAACATATAATTGATAAAAATGAAAAACAAGCATATGGTTTGCTTCAAGGATATGATATCTACATTTATCTTCAAAAATGAATCACTAATGATGTTTGAAATGAAGATCTCAAAGTCAAGAAGACTTACCTTGAAACTGAAATTTGTGTTTTGACTTAGAGTTCGAGAAATCAAGTTGTAGGTGAATTTTTTTTAGTAAATGGTGGTGATGATGTAACATAAGTTGTTCTTGTGTTTGAAAAACTTCTATATGAGGTATATGAAGTATGTGGATGGTTTATTTGGACATAACTTTCAAGGTGTGAGAGATTCAAAGATTTGGACTTCAAAGCTCAAGAGTGGGGGTTTTATGGACAGTTATGCCTTTTTGAGAGTATGAGATTTTGAGGGCTTATCTACATAACAAAAAAAACTTCTCTGTTTGGATTGCAAATGGCCTCTCTATTTATAGAGGAGGTTTGAGAGAATGAGAGAGTTTGTTTTACAAGCTGTCAAAATTTTGGTTTAGTTGAGATGAAACAACCAAGTTATTATGAAAATTGGTGTTCCAATGCATCGTACAAGTATGGTCTAAAGTTGTTAGAGGCTTTTAGGCATGATTATTCTTGCTTTTACATTGTGTATGTGCAGAGAAAACAAATGAGAGGCTCAAGGAGTTAACAATTTCATAAAGCTTGATTTATGTGAATGGCAATGGTGCCTTTGTGCTATAAATGGAGTGATGCAATGGACAATACTTGAATCACTTTGATAATGGTTCAATCAATTATGTAAACATCTGATTATGGATAGATTTTCAAGTCAAAAGGCCTTCAAAGTAAGATTATGTAGCATGGCATAAGGATTTTGTTATATGTTCTTCAACAAAATGACTTGCAATTTAAGAATGGATGGTCAACTTCAGGCCCTTGAATCTCCTAGCTCAAGTATGATAAATTTATGCTCTTGGACATTTTGGAAAGCTTGAAACATTGTCTACATCTTTCATGTTTTCCACTTTTGTTAAATAAAATAGGAAATTGATGAAAAATGGCCAAGAAGTGGAGATAAAAGCTAACCAAAATCTGTTGAAAATTTCACTAAGTGTTAGATGAAAATGTCATGACTTCATGGGCTTATATCTTCAAATTTAAGTGTTTTATGGACATAAACCCTCTAATAAAAAGTTGTATAATTCATCAAGATCTACAACTTTCATGTTGAAAGTTTTCTTTGAATCATTTTGCATCATGGTGAAAAATTGGTATGGAGTTATGAAATAAACATGTACAAAACACTTAGAAAAAATTTGAAGTCTTGAAAAAGTTTTGACTTTTCAAATTGACTTTTGACTTTCTTGACTTATTGATGATCAAGCTTGATATTCTTGAATGTCTTGATGAATTTTGATCTTTGAAACTTAATGTTGACAAAAAGTCAAAGTTTGACTTTTCAGTGTACAGTTGACTTTTTCACAAGTCGACCAAATTTCATCTATCAATCCACTAATCTTGAGAAATGTTTTGAGCCATGAAATTAGGTAAAAAAATTGTATTTGTATCCTTGAGATTGTACTTTAAGCCATTAGATCATGTATTAGGTCAAACAATCATTGATCAGTCAAATACAGTCAAAACCCTAATTTTGACCATTTTGCCCTTTTGGTGATTTGAACAATTTTCCTGGGGAATTTTGATTCAAACTTGATCAATTGATACATAGGACTTTAGAATGTTGATGTTGGACAAAAATCATGAAGTTTGACTGTAGGTTGATCATCGTTGACTAATACAGCTGATTTTGGGTCATCTGATCAATTGACTGAGCAATTTTGAGATACAAGACTTGCAACTTGATATGAGCATTCTTGAAGGTCCATAATGATCCATGAAATTAAATTGAAGCATTAGAAGACCAATTGTCCTTGTGAAAGTACAAACTCTAATTTGAGGTATCAATGTTGAGGAGATGGCTTGACCTAGTCAATACTTGTGCAAGCTTGAGCTTTTGAAGATCTTTGTGAGAAATATCTTGAGAAAAGAGAGGGAAAATTTTGGGGTACAACACATGCCATGTGTTATTAATTGAATTCATGAATATATTCTTGCTTATAATAATTTTTAGGATCATTTGGACTTATTGTTTGCAAGTTTTCATGCAGGAATAAGGAATTGCCATAGTTAGGGCACCAAGCTCGAGGATCTTGGAAACGCTAGCTACAGGCTATTTCAATCGAAATTAATGTCACCATTAGATTCGTAAGGCCTCAATTAGTGGACAAGGATACCTCTCGCTCTCACTTTGCCTTTATTTTGTAGGTTTACGAATTACCCTTGCCAGAGAAGAAGAAGTTGACCACCGGAGGTGGTGGGTTGACTCCAGCATATTTAATATATATTGTTTTGATGTTGTATAATCAACGTAAAACAAATACTTATCTAGTGGAAAAACAACGTGCGATAGGGTGTTCATGTGCAAGGGCATAAGTTCGATTCCTGCCCCTTGCATTTTTCATATTGTTTTTCTATTCTTGCAGATCCAGTGCAGCAAACTCTCATGCGTCCACCATGCATCCTCTCATCATCACCCTGGGATATCAATAGATCCAGATCCAACAGACTCAGGGCGATTCCTCACCATGAACTTCCCTGAAGTCGCACCCCCCTTCGGTTTGCTACCTCCAGGCCCAATTTCTGTTTTTTTTTATATTTTTAACCATTACTTTTTTTACAACATAATTGTTTTTTAATTTAATTAATTAAATTAATTTAGACTTTTAGGTTTTTTTAATCATTTTCTAAATTAACCTAACTAATCAATTTTTTTAATAATTAAATTAATTTCTTTTTTAATCAAAATTAATTTAGTTTTTTTAGGTTTTTTCACTAAACCCTTTTTCTTAATTAAAAATAAATTTAGGGTTTTTTAGGTTTTAATTACATAATTTACTTATTTTTTTAAAAATAATTAAAATTAATTAAATTATTAGGATAATCATCAAATCTTTTTATCGAGAAACTTGCCAAAAACAATTTTCCTCCTCCTTTCGCTTTCTTATCTTACAATTCGTGCAATTTATTATTCTCGCATTTTTTTTATGATTATGTAACTGCTCATGGTTTGTAATAGGTAATTAGGATTTTACTTTCCCTGCATTTTTATTACTTGTACTCCCTATTCCCAAGGCCATGTAATAGCGTAGGAACATTTATTTTTCGCATTTATCGCTTTCCTATTTTCATTGTTTGTAATTAGGATGTATGGAAAGATTAAAAGCAAACGGTAACAAAACCCTAATACAAGATAAAATAACTGAATCACAACACACTTTGCACACTCTCACCTTTAGGGTAACCTCCCTTGTTGTCTTCCGAACAAAAACATTCATGTCCCTCGAACGTGGTCTAGTCCCTCACGAAATTGCTAAAGCATCCTTACAAGTTGTCTTCTATGACTGTGCGATGACCCGCACATGTCCCTTCACATCCAACGATAGGGCTTCCTACCAACTAATGGTAGAATAGCACTATCTAAAGGAGGAGGAATAACACGAAAGACCTTGAGTAGGTAGAACTCTGTTAATCACTTGCTCATAAATCTCTTCAAAAAATAAAAACACTTCACATCACACTTTTCAAAAATGAAAATTTTCAAAACAAACACTTTGTACGCATTCTCAAGAACAGAAACAAGAATGATTACAAAGTTTCCTTACAATTGGAATTTTCAAAATATTTTCAAACATGCACAACACAAAGCAATTTTTAAAATAAAGTGAGCTAGCGATTAAGATCCCGTAGATAACTATGGATGAAAAGGGTGCTAACATCTTCCCTTTTCATAAACTACCCCTTGAACTTAAGAAAATCTCGATGGTCTTTCCTTTTCTTTTCACCCATTCCTTATTGTATAAAAGAAAAGTCGGTGGCAACTCTTGCTATCCGTAATATTTTCGATAAAATACAAAACCAAGCCAGTTCTCCCACTGTATTACAATATTCACAATTACTGTTATTTAACATGACAACTATTATGCAATGTTTAGAAAGTAACAAATGGGTGGGGGTCAAGTTTGTGTGCAAGAAAATAAAAGTGTTCTGACAATTATGAGAAAACACTCAGGTACATGAATTAAACATCGATATATTTATATGGTGAATTAACAAGACTACTATACACAATCCCTTGGTGTATAGATCATTAGTTCCTATAGAGGTCTCCTATCCATATTCAACTAACGTAAGTGAAATCAGGTGGTGGTAGATTACGTTAATTCTAATGCCACTACTAGAGGTCTCTTATCCCGACTCAATCGGCGTAAGTACAATAATTTCCCTAGTTCAAACGCTTAGGCTAAGGGTTAGTATTCTCTATACGTCCATGATAACATTAATAAAGTATCTCAAATAATGTGCATTAAGTATAATAAGCAATTAAATAGAAATATAACTAAGATTAATCATGCAATACCAAATTAGACATATGTCTTAACAAGTTCAAAATAAGTTCATAGGACAAAACCTAACCTAACAGTATTTGGCTAGTCATACTAACACAATTAAAATACCAAATAATAAGAAGAATTTTGCATAAGAAGATCCTTGAAGATCTTGCCTCTAATGCCTTCAAATGCGCTTCAAAACTGACTTCCAATGCTTTATTTTGTCACTTGTAGTCTCAAATCGCAGAAATTTTGAAAAGATGCCAAAACTTCCCATTTAAAGCCTTCAAATCGTACCAGAACACGTCACAAATTGGCCAGAAAAAGGTCCTATCATGCGCGTCATGGACATTATCACGCACAGTGCAACTTTTTTAGCTACATCACGCATGCAATGGCATGCGATGGCCGACGCGATTTTTCCAGAAACTTGCTCACTTTTTGCTTCTTTTTCAGCTAAATTTCTCAGTCCTTATTTCTTCATACTTGGTCATTTTTGCATCATTTTTTTGCCATTATTCCTAAAATGTGTTCATCTTTGACTTATTTCTCTTTGTTTCTTCAGCAAAATACATGTAATAACAAAGTTTCATCACATCTCACTGCTTTATTACAACCACAGACCGAGATTTGAGACTGAGAGAAATTGCCTATTGATTATGTTTCCATGGATGAATGTGCAACGACCTTAACCCTAATGCTATCTGAAGAGGAAGAATTTTAAATAAAATGATTGAAGCAACAAAGACAATGATGCAAAAAGTATACTTTTAGGATTTAGTCTTCCTTTTTAACCCTCTCCACTAGGTATTCCACGTGCGCAAGTTATTATATAAAATAAAAAATAAATTCATTTCCACATCAGCAAGGTTAGACATCTCAACATTTTTTAAAATACTTCTAACACCAGGGACTAACACAATCAAGAAAGTGAGATATAGGGACTCATAAAAAAAACGATTTAGGGACTAAATTAAAAAAAACACTAACTTACAAGGACCAATAGACCATTTAAGACTAAACTTGAATCATGTCCTTTCCTTGGTGAGCAATCATAGTAGTTAGTTGCAAAATCAAGTTCACAATAATGTATTTCTACATCTCCATATTCTCCCAATATTGTATGACAAAGATGTAACAATTATTCACAGAGATTTAAGATCTGTAAAAAGATAATCGAAATTAAAAATTGTTGTTTGACGAAAGATCTATAAGATTTCAAATACCGATTTCCTTAGAGCAAATAATAGAGTGAGAAGAATAAAAAAAGTGTCTGAACTTTCAAGCACATGATTTCAAAACACAGTTACCAACAAAAATGACACCTCAATTGATCAAATTCCATCATATATGAATACCATCATATATGAATACCATCGTATATGAATACTATTTCTAAGAGGTCTTCTATAAAAACTCTTCACTTTAGGTGGGATGTGCATTTATCATAACACATTCCAATCATCTGCATGAATAAGTATTGGATTCATTTGAATGTATAGACACACACATATATGATAATGTTAGGGCTATTTGGGGGTCCACACGAGGGAATATTTTTTTTTATATTGGGGCCTTTTTTCTATGAGAAACACATCTTTATGAGAGACACGTCAGATACTCACCCAAAACCTTAAGGTGATGCGTGTGCGGGTTTTTCCACTTATAAATGCTCAAGTCTCCACTTTTCTAATCAATGCGGGACTTCCCATCACCAACTCACACTTTTTATTCTAAGTGTGAGTCTATCTATAATGCTTCCCCTCAAGCGGGAGCTCTTTACACTTGTACCACCGTTCACACTTTTCAATGGGCCATCTCCTACCTAGTAGGGAATTTCGATACAAGTGAGTTAGTCCCTTCATTCGAACTAAAGGCTCGTGATACCACTATTGGGGCTATAATTTGGGGGTCAACACGAGGGAGCATTTTTACGTTTGGGACATTTCTTTATGAACAACACACATTTGTGAGAGACACACTACATACTTACCCGAAACCTTAAGTTGATAGGTGTGTGAATTTTCTTACTTATAAATGCTCAAGTATCCACATTTCTAATCAATGTGGAACTTCCGCACACTTTGTTTCTCAAAGTTTCCAACTCACACTTATTATTCTCAACACTCCACCTCAAGTGATTTATGCTATCAGTTGCATAATACAAAAAATGCCATGGGGACTTTGAAAGAAGCAGTGTAGTGCAATGATCAATGGTATTTTGACTCTGGGTGTTTAACACATATGACAAGAGAAAATATTGGTTTGTTACAATCAATCGTGTCATGAAAAACAAAAGTTCACAAATGATACCACTCTAGCGGCAAAAGGGATTAGTGATGTACCAATCGAGAGAAGGGATGGTATGCATTCATTGATAAATGATGTATTGTATATTCCTGATATCAAGTGTAACCTTCTAAGTATTAGCCAAATTCTTGAGAAGGGTTAGAAGATTCACATAGAGAATAAGACGCTACGCTTTGTGGATGTAAACAAGGTTTTAAAGGTTGATTTGAAGATTATGGAGCATAGGTGCCTTGCTACAATTCCTAGTCGAGAAGAGTGGATATGACACTATCGACTTGGGCATCTCAATTTTCGAGATCGCAAAGCCTTACAAAATAATGAAATGGTAAGTGGTGCCATTGATCAACATACCGACTGAAATTTTTGAAGAATGTGTGCAAGTGAAGTAACATAAGGAAAAATTCAGCAAGGATGCATGTTTTAGAACCAAGTGTAACCTTGAGGTGGTGTATTCTGATGTGTATGGACTGATGCAAGTTGATTCCATTGGTGGCAATAGATGTTTTATCACGTTCATCGATGATCATAGTAGAAAACTATGGACATGGCTAATCAAGATAAAGGATCAGATATTTGAAGTGTTTAAGAAGTTCAAATCCAAGGTTAAAAGGAAAAGCAGTCTCAAGCTCAAATTCTCAAAACGGATGGTGGGGGTAAATATGTCTCAAATGACTTTAGGAGGTTTTTATGATCAAGAGGAAATAGTACATGAGGTAGTACCACCCTATACAGTGAAACAAAGCGGTGTCTCCAAAAGGAAGATTCAATCAATTATGAACATGGTGAGGAGCATGTTAAAAGGGAAGAACTTGCCGAAAGAATTATGGGGAAAATAGTGTCCACAACTGCATATTTGTTGAATAGGTGTCCAATAAAGAAGCTTGAGAAGATAACACTGGAAGAAGTATGGTCTGGATTTAAACCAAGCTATGATATCATTGCTGGGGTTATACATGGGTTAACACAAGGGAGCATTTTTACATTGGTGCCTTTTTTCTATCAGTAACACACCTTTGTGAGAGACACACTACATACTCACCCAAAATCTTAAGGTGATAGATGTGTCAGTTCCCCCACTTATAAATGCTGAAGTGTCCACTTTTCTAATCAATATGAGATTTCCCTACATCAACTCACACTTGTTATTCTCAACAGATAAAAGGATTTTTAACGAATAATTAACATCCTTAGTAGGAACCCAAATAATAATATCTAACCAATATCATGTGTGTGCATCGAAATTTAGAGGACGTGCTTGACAACATTAATGTTAAACAATTGGTTAAAACTGAAATTAAGCATGTCAAGAATGAAATAGAAAGACCATGATTGAGATGAAGAAATTATGCTACATATTTTGAATTATTTACAATATGCAATTTACCATAAAAGTGTTCTAACTTATATAATAAGTAATTCAAATTAAAAGCTGGATAACCGTTTTCTAACTATTTTCTAAGTTTGTTAGATTTTAGTTATGGTGTTGGCAATCAGAAGGCCATCTGACTTGTATTCTTCTCATCATATTTAATAACTTACCTAAATATAAAATGTAAATCAATCATTCTTAACATGATTTGTATATTGTTGATGTCATTGGCAACAAATGAACAACTCTTGCTTGCAGTTTATCTCAAACTACATGGTAATCTAGATCAATATGCTTTGTCGGTTCATGGAAAATTGAGCTGATTTTTTGTCAAAATAAATGATGATAGGAGTTTGATATTGTATTTGAAAGTCATGTAGTAAATAGATGAGTCATTTCCCTTAACAAGTGGCTTGAGACAATGCTCTATATTCTTCCTCTACAGATGATCTAGAAACTAAAAATTATTTCTTACTTTTTAGCTTATCAGCAGCTCCTTGTCAAGGAAAAAACATATGACTGTTGTGGATCTCCTAGTATCAGGATATTGCCCCTAATCATAATCATAAAAGCCTTTGAGGTAGAATGTGGATGATGAGCTGAAGAATAATCCTTTTCTTGGATTATTTATGAGGTATTTCAACATGTGCAGTTGTGCTATCATGTGCTCATAAGTGGGGGCATCAAGGAGCTGACTCGGTTTTCCTTACTCCGTAAGCTATCTCTGATCTAGAGTGAGGGAGATATAATACTTTTAGTTTTTGTGAAGTCCTTGGAAACTAGTTTTTCCTTGTATGTCTCAATTGTCACAATAACATGCAATTTTAATTTGAACACCCATTTACAGCCAATGATTTTCTTGTGGGAAGGTAATAGAACAAAATTCCATATATTAGTTTTCATTAGAGCAGTTAATTCAATTTTAATAGCACTTTTTCAATTCTCGTTACATATAGCAGTCTCATATGAATTTGATTCAAATATGGTTGATAAATTCAGGACAGAGTGTTTGAGTGTATAAGAGAAATTATCATATGACAAAATTGACGATAAAGTATACTTATATTGAGAAAAAGAGTTGGTGACAAATTATTTTGAGTTGTGAATTGTATTGATGAGAAAGTTACACTCATAATCTTGTTGATAAGATAGAGGTTTAATTTTCTATTTGATTTCTGGAATTAAGGTCTAATTTCTAGAGTGCACTAGGTCGTAAGTTTTGAAATTTGATCTAAATGGTTCAAGTAATTGAGATAATAGTGGTTAAGGCAAGACTGAATTGTTAGGTTCAGATATATGTGCAGACTCGTCTTAATGTTTGTATTTTGGATGTTTGATGTTATCATATAAGTCATATAAGCAACCAGACTTATAATAGTGAGATTTAACAATATGTGCATTATATTCAAATGGTTTTAGCTGATAAGAAAATTGAAGTTCAAAGAAAATGACATCTCTTAAAACAAAAATTTCTCTATAATTTAAATCAAAGAGTAAATGTCCATTTATGTCAGTTTTATAGTCTAGGTATAAGCATTTTCTAGACCTAGAATCTAATTCCTTTCTATTTTATTTTAGAGTAGAAGAAAACCATAAAGAGCCAAAAAACCTTTAAATAATTTAAGTCTTGGAGTTTGCTATATAAGACTTGATAAAGAGACTTGTGAGACAAAAATGTGTAGGTAACCTATTCATGATGTGCACGACTTGGCTAACAACATGAGCCAAAAACACTTATGGTAGATGTTCTTGAAATATAATGGCTTTAGTTATGCCAAATATCATTCAACAATTTCTTTTTAATGAGGAGTTTCAACACAAGATGATTGATGAATTATGCATTGTTGTATCCCAAAATTTACCCTCTCATATTTCTCAATACATGTCAAGTGAGGTCCTTAAATTGCTCAAGGAAGTTCAAGAGTTGACCAGACAAACTCTCTCCTAAGGCAGTCTACCTCAATTTAGGGTTTCATTTTTAATCAAAATGCTTGATTCCAAAGGATCCCAAATTTCTTCAATTGTCCTAATATGTTCTCAAGATCATCCATGTCAAGTTTCAAGCCTTGCAAAGGAAGTTTGCTCAGTCAATTGCTCAAAATGCCTGAAAATTGACTATGCTAGGTCAAAAGTCAATTGTCGCCCACATACAATCAAACCTCAAGATTTTTGGTCAACACCCTCATTTAGAAGTATCATTCATAATTTGATCAAGGGTTGATCATGATTCGTCAAGGATTGCTCACAATTCATCAAAACCCAAAAGTTGCTAAATTAGGGTTTTGCAAGAAAAGTCAACTTAACTTTGACCAAGCATAACTTTTTCATACTTTATCAGAAATTACCTATCCAAAGCTCATTTTGAAGGGGATGCAATTCCCTACAATTCATCTTCAGCTCCCAAGTTCAAAATATTCACTCACAAAAAGATATGAATTTTGACATTATAGGTCATTTTGAAAAGTCAACAAAAACACTTTTTGGGTCAAAGCTTCATACATGAACATGGAATACTTAATTGATCTGATACCAAAAGGGTTGCTTAGAGGACATCCTAAACTTTCTAAAAAGTCGAAGAACATCTCTCTAGGATAAAAATTGACAGAGTTATGCATTGGCCAAGTTGACCTTTTTTGCAAAATTGCCAAAAGTCAAATATGCTCAAATTTTCATTTTTTGCTAAATAGGCCCAACTTTTTATGCTTGCATATCATTCCTAACATAGTCCACGACCTATGGGACCCTCCATGCTTTATTTATTCATTTATTTAATTTATTTTGATTTTTATTCATTTAAAATTCAAATAAAATCAAATAAATCCTAATAAATCATATATTGTGTTTTAGGGATGATTTTTGCATTAAAAGAATATCTTATATGCTATTAATTGAGAATCAACTCGTGCAAGGCTAATTTGGTTGGAAAAAGATTGGATTTGAGAAAAATTGGAAAGAAATCATATGCCATGAAAGACCAAATCAAATCTCCATGACGAGCAAGATTGAGGTCGTTTTTGTTGACCTAATAGGTTGTATTTCATATACAGAAGCAAGGCAGGGCATGAGAAGAGGTTGAGCAGTCGTAAAAGAGAAGAACAAAACTCAAAAAATTCAAGAAAAAATGGTGATCCAATTTCCATACTAGAGACCAAATCGTGCCATCTTTCCCTTGCCAATCGATTGCTGGAGGTCTCACGATCATATTCCGATCATATTCCTCTCCAGGACCCTGAAACCCGTTATAGTAGTCACACGTTGGCAAGCGTGTAGGGAAAGAGTACCTAAGGACCTGAGTTTGATTTCTAGGATCCAACCTTTATTCATGATATTTTTCAACAGGCAATCCAGCGCTTTGCAAATCAAGAGGCCCGTCGTGTACCATCAGGATCTGGCCATCCAACTCATCAGCGCTCCAAATCCAATGCCTTTCCTTTGGAGGACCACCATACGCCTCCAATCAACAGCCATACTGGATCATGCAAAGTCAAACGGGCTTGGATCCTTTGGGCTCATAATCTCAAACAGCACCCCCCATAATTGCTAGTATAGGCCCATATTTCTTTCTTTTTCTTTTAGTTTTTTTTTTTTGAAATCTTTCAATATTTATTTTATTTTATTTAATTGGCAAGTTAATTATTTTTCACAAAAAAACCATAAAATCAATAATTCATCAAAAATTAGGATTAGTTTTTATTTTATCAAAATTAATTTAATTTAGTTTAAATTAGGTAAATAGTAATTTGTTTTCAAAAATAAAATCAAATAGAAATTAGGTTAAACTTTCGATTTAGTCTAATTTTTTCTCTTTTTTCTCAAAATAAATAAAAATACAAAAAAAAAGGTTTTAGATTAAATTAATTCATTTTTTTTAAAATTGGGATTAATTAGAATTAGAATTTTCTTTTTTATGTAATAATTTCTCTATTTTACTAAATAACAAAACAAAACAAAAACATTTTTTTAATCAATTGCATTAGGTTTAGGCAAAGGTTAAAACCCTAGTTGCTCCGCAATCGATTCATCGCGCGCGTACTATTATTTTTATGATATTGTTGTAACTGTTCATGGTTTGTAATAGTTTAATCTAGGGCTTTTATTTATCGCTTTTTTCGGGTTTTTTGGCTATGTAATTAATCCCCACCCGAAGCCTTGTAATAGCATAGATTTACTTTCTCGCATTTTAATTCTCGCAAATATTTGACTGTCTAGATGTATGCTAATAGGATTGTATGACAAGAATGTATGACAAATTAATCCAGTTAGAAAACCCTAATGTGCAAAGATAAATAATTGAAACCAATCACTCGCACATATCACTCTTAGGGTATACTCACACTCCGGTTGCCTTCGGTAAACGATCATTAAAGTATAGGGTGTCTTAGTGGTTTCCCTCCTGTCTAACAAAGATCAAATGTCCCGTTCGAATGTTGCCTCAGAAATGTTGCCTCGGAAATGTTGCCTCGAATATGATCTTAAGACTCTAGGGTTATTACTAAGATGTCCTAACATTGCTTTATTGATTGTACGTCCCTTTCGAATTGTCCCTTACAACTCCAACAATGGTGCTACCTATTTCTCAATAGTAGGATAACGCTGTCTAAAGGAAACAAGAATAGAAACGATCTTTTTTTGAGTAGGTAGATGCTAGTAGGTATTTGCTCAAATCAAAGCTTTTCACACTTACACATTTCAAAACAATTTTCAAAACAACTTCATCACACCTTTGAGGACTGATACAAGGGTTATCACGAAGTCAAATTTTCAAAACAAAGCACATACACAAGCAATTTTCAAAAAGATGAGCAAGTACCTAAGAGCCCATGGAAAACCATGGATAGAAAGGGTGCTAACACCTTCCCTTTCTATAATTTACCCCCCATACTCAGAATATCTCGAAAAAGGATTTTTATGTACTTTTTTCCTTTCCAATTGGATACAATAAAAGTCGGTGGCGACTCTTGCTTACCGCAACATTTTTGCGAATAAAAAACGCAAAACACAAACCAGCATTTCAAACAGTTGGTTCTGCCACCGTATCACAGAACTGGCGACTCTGCTGGGGAATAATAAGTGGGGTATACCTTAGGATCTAGTTCATCATAATTCCTTCTCTTGATTGCTTTGTTTTCTTTACTTTTAAGGGTTTTGTTTGGGAGTTACTATAGATCCTAACCCGGATCTGAGGACACCTTTTAGTTAAGTAGAAATAGATTGTGAGGGAACTGTACGACGTATACCGATACAGTTGGAGCATTAGCTACGTCTATGTGGCATATTGGTTGGTACCCGGTATCCCATGTGGAGAAACGAGGAGAATACAAGGCCGCTGCGTGCTGTCGTTAAGCATCAACTGACCTTAGAACCTTTAATCGCCCAACTTGGCCATTAGAAAGTAGTGAGATAGCCGGCCTCGGTGTAAAGCTGAGAACTGGTTGATACTCGATGCTACACTCATTGAGACCATACTCTCGAGATAGTTCCGGCCGCAAGAAAAGATTGCGTGAGCTGAAACCATGACTGATGGAGGATGGTCAGTGATATTGAGATCCTCTAGAACCCGATTACTTTTTGCTTGGAAAGGTTGAAAACAACTTAAACTTTAAGAGGGTACTACCTTTGACCTCATGCAAGCCTTAAACCTAAGGGCTTTGTGTGATTTGACTATGTTTGCAATATCTGTGTTTGCAATATCTATGTTTGCTATACTTGTGGTTTACCATGACATCATGCATCATAACATGGCATTCATGCTTCATTACACTAACCATTTCAAACACCAAGGGAATTTATCTTTGTTATGTTTTGCAGATTATGGCTTCAGTACACAGAAATACCATCCAAGTCAACTTTGTGCAAATACTTGGCCAACTTAAAGAGCTATCCTCAAGAGTTTCTGAGACTTCTATGTTCATTAAGAGACATGGTCAACTTCTCAGCCGGGTTACTTTAAATCTTGATGAGCAGATGATTAGCGTACTTTTTCAGTTCTTCGATCCCGTGCATCATTGCTTCACCTTTCCAGATTACCAGCTGGTTCCCACCTTGGAAGAGTTCTCTCACCTATTGGGCATATCCATCCTTGAACAGGTACCCTTCACGGGTATGGAAGAAGTTCCTAGACTAGAAGACATTGTCTCAGTTCTGCACTTGAAACGGGCTGATGTAGTATTCAATTGGGAAACACGAAGCAGGGTCGAAGGTTTTCTAGCCAAATTTCTGATAGACCAGGCTCAGCTATTCTGGGATAATTTGGATTTTCAGGCTTTTGAAGATATCTTGGCTCTCCTTATCTATGGTTTGGTTCTCTTCCCGAATCTGGATTCCTTTGTAGATGTGAATGTTGTCAAGATATTCTCTTCTCGCAACCTTGTGCCTACCTTGCTTGGAGACATCCTACATGTCCTCTATACTCGTACCGTGAGGATAAGAGGGACTCTTATGTGTTTCATGTCGTTGCTGATGAGGTGGTTTATTTCTCACCTCCCTAAGTCTGTGCTGAAGAATGAAGAAGGTTTGGGTTGGTCCCACAGAATAATGTCACTTGCTCATACAAATATTCTTTGGTGTTCCCAGGCTATGGAAGACACTACTGTTATTGACCGTTGTGGGGGATACCCTAATGTTCCGTTGCTTGGAACCATAGGGAGTTATGCATTGGCAAAGTTGACCTTTTTTGCAAAATGTCCAAAAGTCAAATATGCTCAAATTTGCATTTTTTGCTAAATGGGCCCAACTTTTTATGCTTGCATATAATTCCTAACATAGTCCACGACCTATGGGAGCCTCCATGCTTTATTTATTCATTTATTTAATTTATTTTGATTTTTATTCATTTAAAATTCAAATAAAATCAAATAAATTCTAATAAATCATATATTGTGTTTTAGGGATGATTTTTGCATTTAAAGAATATCTTATATGCTGTCAATTGAGAATCAACTCGTGCAAGGCTAATTTGGTTGGAAAAAGATTGGATTTGAGCAAAATGGAAAGAAATCATATGCCATGTGGTATACGGTGGGAGAACTGACTTGAGTTTTGCGTTTGTATTCGCACTTGTTCGGTTTAGCAAGAGTCGCCACCGACTTTTTATTTTATCCTAAAGGAAAGGTTAAAAAAGCACAGGAAAAACCTTTTGAGATGTTTCGTGGGTTCGGGGGGTAGATTATGAAAAGGGAAGGTATTAGCACCCTTTTCATCCATGGTTATCCATGGGCTCTTAGTTACTTGGTTTTAGATCACTTGCCTTGATTTTTGATTGCTTGAAATGGTGTGTGTGTGTGTGTGTGTGTTTTGAAAATGTTTTGAAATAGACACCTTTGTTTCGGCAACCATTGTAATGACTCGTGTTTGAGTATATACGAAGGTGTGTATCTTTTCGAAAAGATGTTTCAAATGTTTTTGAGAGTTTGTTTTGAAAGTGTTTGTGGAGTGTGGTTTGAAAAGTAGGCAAGCGTTTTTGCAAGTTGATCAAGTAACTAAGAGTTTTGTCTACCCCTAAGTTTACTCAAAGGTTTTTCTCGTGTTTTAACCCTTTTTAACAATTTTGTTCCACCATTGTATTTGGTGGACAATCTTGCGTTTAGGATGTTTAACGGGACAGGCGCGGGTCATCGTATGGACCATGAATGCAATGATGCCAAGTGTCTTTGGCAATTTTTTTTAAGGGACTATGATCATTTTTGATTAGGCAACTTTCGAAAGCGTCATCGAGGGACTTATGATCATTTGAATTGTTTTGCCAAAGATACTCAACATGCAAGCATGGCCCATTTTGGAAGGCAACATGTGGGATTACCCTAGGGGTGCAAGTGTGATTGTGTATTGATTTCATGTATTTGTCTTGTATTAGGTTATCTAGCGTTGGGTTTTATTTACATACAAACCTAGGTCTAACCATGGTATAATTCAAAAGCGATAAATTGCGGGAATTTAAAGTCCTAAACTATTACAAATAGTATCCGGGAGTGGGGGTACAAGTATACAAATGAGGGATGAGACTTATAGGAGAATAGTATCCAAATAATTACAACCAAATCGAATTGCGGAAATGTAAAATATAACGTATAGCAATGCATAAGAATAGCAAATGTATATGTGTAAAGCAAAGTAAATGTATCGGCGTATTTGTATATTGTAAATGTGTAAGTGTATGTGTAAATGTATGAGGTTTATTTACAAGTTTGAGAAATGTTAACTTAATGAGAAAATTAAGTATTTGATTTAATTTTGTATTTTTGGATTTTACTTGTTTATTGTTATCATGTTTTGTATTTTGGTTAATATGTATAAAGAAAATATTTTTAGAAAAGAATGTTTTAAGTTTAATTATATCTTAGGTATTTTATTTTTAGTATTAATGTACAAAACAAAATATTTTAGGAAGAGAAAAAATAAATGTTTTAAGAAAAAGAAAATATTTAAGTTTTATGTATTAATGTATTATATACAAAGTTTACATTTAAAAAAATAAAAAGGTTTTAATAAGAGAAAAACAAGAAAGAAAAAGTTTTAATCTTAATAATATTTAATATTCAAGTATTTTAGTTGTAATGAAAAGTATTAGTAATATTATTATTAAAAAGAGTTAAGTTATATAAAAGAAAATAAAAAATCTTTTTAGTTTGAATGAAATAATAAAAAGGGAAAAGAGGTAAATGGGCTTAAAGGGGATTTATGGCCCAATGATGAATAATCAGAATAATAGGAGAAGGAGGGGGGGGGGTGCATCCAGAAAAACAAAATGGGCTTAGGCGCGTTAGACAGGGCAAGGCCCAAACGAATTCACATGTTTTGTTTAGGGTTGCAACGTTTTGGTGTCATTAGGATTTTTAGGGTTTGTGACATACAGTGGCGCGACGTTCATTACCTTCGTCTTCTTCGTCTTCTCAAGCAAACCTCTGAGTTTTCTCTTCGCCCAAGGCCGTCAAGCGCCATCGCCATCTCCTCTTCTCCGTGGATTTATTCAAGTGGTGGCTTACAAGGTATCGATTTTCGTCTCTATCGCGTTAGGGTTTCTAGCTTTTTACATCTTGCATTTTTACTTTTCATTGTGTTCTGATCTTAAGTGTTGTTGTTGTTTCTGTGAAAGGGAAAAAGGAAGGGATTTATACCTTTGGGGGAGACGGATGAGGACGGTGGCTTGGAGGCGCTGTGGGCGACCAAGGCGGCGAGGAGATGGTGATGCTGTGAACTTGCTCTTCCTGGTATCATTATTTTTTTGCCTTTTGTTGGGTTTAATGATGCATTCTGAAAACCTAATTTGATATCACTTCTTTTCTTCTTCTTGCTTGCTTGCCCTTTTGCTTCTGTTGCTATATGCTTCTGTATGCTAGCTTGATGGTGTTGACGTTTACCCCTGGATGCTTCTGAACATGCTTGTTGGTATTGAGTATCGAATGCTATTGTGTTGGTTTGATGATGATGCTTGAAAACCCTTTGTATGACTTTCTCTTCCTCTTCTGTATCTTTGCCTCGCTTCTGTTGCCTTCTGAATTGCCCTGAATGTTTGATATATTTGGTTGCCTTCGATATTCTGTTGAATGTTGCTCCTGAGTTGTTGAGTTGCCTTGATGATTTTTGGTTTTGGACGAGTGGTTGATTTGCTCAGTGATGAACCATTGATGTTCTGAGAGCGGCCTGTTGGTTAGGCTTAGTGTGCATGACAGTTTGTATGGTTTTAGGTAAGGTTTTGGTGAACTTTGGCGTGGGCTTGAAGCTTGATGCTTCAAGTCTGCCTGAAGCAAATTAAATGCAGGTTTTTAGGCTTTTACAGGCTTGACAGTTTGATGTTCTATTTGTATTGGTATATCAGTTTGACAGGTTGGGTTAAAAATGGTTTAAGACTTATGGTCTTTTGAAGCAAAGGCTTATGCAGGTTTGGTTTTGAATGTTTCAGGCCATTTGAGGTTTTGAGGCAGCTTGACAGTTTACAGGTTTTTGGTTTATGCTGTTTGGCTTTTTGTGTTTTAGTTGAGGTTACAGGTTTTGGAGGCCTTAGGCGTGTATGTTTGAATGCTTCAGGTTTAATGGACTTTTTTGTATCTCCTCAGGGTTTTTGCCCTCTTATCTTTTAAGGGCAGGAGGCGCTATATTTTTTTGGTCAAATTTGTGGACAGGTTTGCAAGGCTTGAGGCTTTCACTCTTTGTGATCACTTCTGCTGCATATGTTCTGCCTCCTTTTGAATAGCTCTGATACATGCTCTTTTTAGCCTTTAGCCTGCTGTACTGTAATCTGCTTTCCTCTCTCTTTCTCTCTCCGGATTAAAGAAATCATTTTTATTGCTTTAATTTCGTCTTTTCTGAAAAAACAAATGGCCTAGGAAGATGATGCATTCTGAATATTGCTTGCACTTGTCTCTTTTCCACTGCATATTTCCATGTTTCTTGCATACTTTATGTACTTTCTCTTGACAGCTTTTGGAGTTGTTGATACTTTGATATCCTTGGACAGCTTTTGGCTTAGTTTGAGAATGTAATTCAGTTTGCCTTTACTTGTACATGCTGTTTGGAAACTTGGTTGATAATTCTTTTGATTTATGCAGTATGCTTAAAAATTTGAATTTGTGCAAAATCATAACTTTGTGCATTTCATGTTTCATTGCAAGCATTTCATCCCTCTTTGTGAACCGGGAGAAATCTCGTGATTTGCAGAGAGGGCAAAACTGATTCCGGCCATTTGTTTTTAATTATGAATCTTTTTAACTGTCTATCTTTAATTATTTTATCTGCTTTGACTTTTCTTTTGTTTCTTGTTTTGCAGATGAAAAATAAATGAGCAACAAGGGGGCATTGGATAGAAGATGAAGACTTAGAAATTTTAGAACATAGTTTTATTTCAATTTAAATTACTGTAACATTATTATTGTAAATACTTTGTAAACAATAACAATTATACAAATAATTTAAAGATAAATAAAAAGTCCTTTTATTGACATTCATTTTTAATTCTTCTTCAGATATTTATCTAATTGTTTATAATTCTTAAATTATAATAAAATGGAAATAAATTCCAATTATTCTAACTTAAAATAAATAATCAATTGATAAACACTGTGGTCTTATCATCAATCAATAACAAACCCGGTGCTCCAATTATCCAAAGCAATGCACAGTTAATCAAACCAGACGACAGTTAATCAAACAAAACGTCCACATGCCTCCTTTCATTGATTAAATCCAAACAACTGCAAATTAACAACCAGCAGCCTCAGTTCTTATTTCAGAGTAATTTGAAAAGCATTGATAGAACTAACTCTTCTTGAGAAATATGCGCACAAAACCCTGATTTTTGACTTAGCACTGGAGAAACGCCTGCCTGATCAAACTTTGAGCCAATTCAACCAATCCTAAGCAATCTGTTTGAACTGTCTTAAAATCAATGAAAACCCTAAATTTTGTCTGACTGATGAGAAAAGTCTGTTTGACCGATTCTTGAGCCAGTCTGAAAAATCAGGAAAAGCCCGAAACTGCGATTTCTTGTGGAGAAAGAGGAGGGCAAATTTTGGGGTACAACAGTTGCCCCTGTTCAATCTTCTTGAACCTGAAGAGGTAGATTGGCAAGTTTGTCTTTCGTGACTCGAAGGTAAAAGGAGATTGGACACTAGAGTGCCCAAAAAATTTGCACTCGGTGATGTGATAGTAGAGGGAATGGGCTTGAAGATGCCATTTGGTGATGGGCTTTAAGATGCCATCTGGAGCGTGATAGAATCTTGTCGGGGGATGGGCTTAACGATGCCATCTGGAAATGTTGAACTGTATGTCATTGGTGAGTGGACGAGTATCAGAAAGGTAACCATGTTTTGGAACATCTTTGAACTGGGGGTCTGAACAAGCAATAGATTGACATCCGTGTTTGGAGAATCTGTAAACTGTTTTCAGAAGTCTTGAAGTTGAATAAGAAATAGAGAAGCATCCGTCGATGGGGAAGCGTCCGTAAACTGTTTTCAAAAGTTGAGAAGAATCTGAACAAGCGATAAGTTAACATCCGTTACTGGAGAACCCGTAAACTGTTTTCAGAAGTCTTGAATTTGAAGCTTACTAATTCTTATCCTGAAAAAGGGTAAGATATTAGCTGAAACACGAAGTCATGTTGCATGAAATGTATGATGCAATGTATGTTATATCAATGTTTATGATATGAATGTGATGAATGCGTATGTAAGCTGATGAGCTGTCCTGCTGAGGATAGATGAATCCTGGACGGCTGAAGATAAAAGAATCTTGACTGCTGCCGGGGAAAATAATTCCTTGACTGCTGCTGGGTAGGGCAAGAATCTTTTGATCGTTGAAGATGAGAAGTTCTGGGACCACTGTTGGGGGATCAGGAGTTTGGATTGTATGTCAATCTACTGGGGATTCCTGTCTTGAGGAGATCTTCACTGGAGAATATTCGAATATTATGTGAGGAACTGAGAATGGGTCTTCATTCTGCTAATGCTTAACTGTTATCTGGTCGATCTCCAGGCTTTCACAGAAGCTTGTACTGTCATCTGGTCGTAATCCAGGCTTCACAATAGCTTGCTAAGCTGCTATCTGGTCAAATCCGGGCTTCACGGCTTATGTTAAAGATATACCACTATCTGGTCGACTCCAGGCTTCGTAGATATCTTGACTGTTGTCTGGTCGTAATCCAGGCTTCACAGAAATTTGTATTGTCAACTGGTCGTAATCCAGGCTTCACAATAGCTTTGTTAAGCTGTTGTCCGGTTAAATCCGGGCTTCACAGCTTGTGTAAAAGACATACCACTATCTGGTCGACTCCAGGCTTCGTAGTATTCTTGACTGTTGTCTGGTCGTAATCCAGGCTTCACAGAAATTTGTATTGTCAACTGGTCGTAATCCAGGCTTCACAATAGCTTGCTAGGGATTAAACTATTATCCGGTCGAATCTGGACTTCATAGCTTGCCCTGAGGGGACATCCTTATCTGGTCGTAATCCAGGTTTGATGGTTGTATGGTATAGTTATCCGGTCGTACCCCGGGTTTCACAATATGCTGTAGGGATTAAGATACTATCCGGTCAAATCCGGGCTTTGTAACTCGAATCTTGTGAGAATTTGATCTTCGACGACTGTAGCTTCCAACAGATGATGAAGGAGTTTTTGAACGACCGATCAATCTGAAATGCAATTTGTTTTGGAGAATAAGTCCTGGACAAATGTTTGGGAAATAAACCCATAACCAAAGTTGGGGATAGAAGAACTCTGGGGTTACCGAGGATGAAAGATCCTTGTTGTCTGCTAACTGCTTGGGGAACAAGATCTTCACTTGTTGAGGGGTCTCAAGACCACTGCTGGGGATTGGAACTCTTTAATGACTTGCGGGGTGAGAGAGTTCTGATGATCTCTGCTGGGGGTTCAGAACCTGGTAGCCTTATGCTGGAGAGGTATGACTGAGAGCCTTTAGTCCGGTGGGAAGTATCTCTGTGGGGAGAATGTTTACTGGTCTGGTTCCAATGGGGATTGGTAGTTGGAAGTTTTAGCTCCGCTGGGGAGATCTTCAGATTTTAGGACTCCACTGGGGGTCTGAAACTTATCTCTGAGGGGGACTAAGTTCTGGAAGGCTCTCTGGCTGGGGAGATCAGCTTTGAGAAAGCTCTTGTTCTGCTGAGGATCTTGGAGTTTAACTCTGTTTGGGGAATCCTTCTGAAAGGGCGTCGAGATATCTATTTGTACCTTCAACCCATCAGTAATCATCTTTTCCTGATTTGTGAGGAAATGATTATGTTCAAATGCATATGCCTACTTAACAAAACATTGGACGTTTCTCAAATAAACATAAGTGTGAAAGGAAGACAAAGCAAATTTGTGTATTTGGAAAAGTATTTGTATTAACTTTCTATGAGCATCTTTGTACAAAGGAGACAGGCATCCTTGTGAAAGGATGTCGTCGTAAAAATTGAAAATTTTATACAAAAGAAAGATGGCTATGTGAAATAACTCCATGGGATTCCATTCTGCTATGGCCTTCACAACTCTGAATATCTGTCCGTTCAATGCTTCGTCTGCCGGTGACAGAATTGACCAGAAGCTTGGAGTTTGTTGATGAAGAGATTGTCCTTAAAGTGATCCAACGAGACATAGTCATACGCTTTAATTCCCTAACTTTTGCCTGAATCGCCCTTTCGGGTTTTCGATCCACCGGAAAACCACTTTTTGCCCAAGCCGCCCTTTCGGGTTTTCGACTTGCCGGGTGTACAGATTTTTTTGTTTTATCCCTAATTTTTGCCTGAACCGCCCTTTCGGGTTTTCGGTTCACCGGGATGCCCATTCTTTCCCAAGTCGCCCTTTCGGGTTTTCGACTTGTCGGGTTATTTTATGCGTAGTATCTTTTGACTATGTCTGCGTTCGCGGGGTGCGGAAAATCATCACCGTCCATGGTGGTCAGAATCATTTCCCCACCAGAAAATATGCTCTTGATCACAAATGGTCCTTCGTAAGTAGGAGTCCATTTTCCCATGGGGTCACTTTGTGGTAAGATAATCCGCTTGATCACGAGATCTCCGACTTGATATACCTGACGTCTGACTTTCTTGTTGAAAGCCTTGATCATCCGTTTTTGGTACGTCTGGCCATGGCAAACAGCAGCGAGTCGTTTCTCGTCGATTAAATTGAGTTGGTTAAGTCGGGTCTGAATCCAATCATCTTCATTTAAACCTGCATCTTTCATTATCCTTAAGGAAGGAATCTGAACTTCCATGGGCAGGACAGCTTCCATGCCGTACACCAAAGAAAATGGGGTTGCCCCGGTTGAAGTACGTGTTGTGGTACGGTATCCGTGCAGAGCAAACGGTAGCATCTCATGCCAGTCCTTATAAGTGACTGTCATTTTCTGAATGATCTTCTTAATGTTTTTGTTCGCAGCTTCAATAGCACCGTTCATCTTCGACCGATAGGGAGATGAATTGTGATGATAAATCTTGAACTGTTCGCATAGAGCGGTGATCATAGTATTATTCAGATTGGTTCTGTTGTCTGTGATGATTCTGTCGGGGACACCGTACCGGCATATGAGGTTTTGCTTGATGAAGCGGGCAACCACATTTTTTGTAACAGAGGCGAAGGAAGCTGCTTCGACCCATTTGGTGAAATAGTCAATGGCGACCAGGATGAAGCGATGTCCATTGGATGCAGTGGGCTTGATCTCTCCAATCATGTCAATGCCCCACATTGCGAATGGCCAAGGAGCTGTCAGCACGTTGAGAGGAACCGGAGGAATGTGCATGTTATCGGCGTAGATTTGACATTTATGGAAGGTACGGGAGTGTTGATGGCAATCAGCTTCCATGGTAGACCACTAATAGCCTGCCCTTAGAATCTTCTTAGCCATCGTGTGTCTGCTCAAGTGGGTGTCGAACGTACCGCTGTGTATCTCAGTCATGATCAACTCTGCCTCAGCTTTGTCCACACATCGGAGTAAAACATAATCATGGCTGCGTTTATAGAGGATGCCATTGCTCAGGAAGAACTTGGCAGCAAACTTCCTTAGGAACTTTTTGTCATTTACTGAAGCTCCTTCGGGATATTCTCTAGTCTGGAGATACCTTTTGATTTCATGAAACTAGGGTTGTTCCACTACTTCTTCGGTATTGATCTCGTGACAATGCGCAGGTTCATCCATTCGCTCGATGGTTATTTGGGGAGCCTCGTTATCCCAATTGAGTTTAAACATGGAAGACATTGTAGCCAGAGCATCTGCTAGCTGATTCTCTTCTCGCGGGAAATGCTCGAAGGTGATTTGCTCGAAATGAGGCAACAATGTTGTTGTACCCCAAAATTTGCCCTCGCATTTTTCCCCAAGAAATATCAGCTTCAAACATTTCCTGACTTTTCAAACTGGCTCAAGAATCGGACAAACGGACTTTTCTGGACAGTCAAGCAGAATTAGGGTTTTTACTGATTTTCAGAGCTCTGAATTGTTTCATACAGTAGGCTTAGGGTTTGGTTGATTTTTGGTGCAATTTTGATCAAGCGAGCGTGATTTGGCGTTTAATCGGGAATTAGGGTTTTATGGGCATATTCTCAGAAGAATTTAAATTCCACAGCACTTTGCGGTTTATTTCAAGATTCGGATTAAAATTCGCGTTATCTTGGTTTAATCAGTAAAAGAGACAGTGGTTTGGATTCAGTACGTTTTGATTGGGCCAGTCAGATACAGGATGCAGTGTTGGATTCACAGTGTTTATGCGTTTGATCAGTCCATTTGGGTTAATTGCTGCTTTGCTTTGGATGTTGAATAAGACGGGTTTAATTGATCAATGTTGTTTTATTTTAGTTTATTTATTATTCTGAAATTGAATGATTGAATTTATTTTTCAATTGTTTTAATTCTAAGAATTTTAAATAAATAAATAAACAATAAAGAAAATTAGAATTAATTGGATGATTTAGATTTTATTGATAATTGAATTATTTGTACAAATTGTTGTTTATAATTTAAATTATGAACAATAATATACATTAATTTAAATATTACATAAAATTAAAACTATCCTATTTTCTAATATTCTTCATTCTTCACTCCGCTCCGGTGCTCCATTTTTTTATCTGCGAAAAAAAACAAGAAAAGTCAGAAGGCATTTAAAAGAGACAGTTAATTTGCTCATCATTAGGGGCCACTGACTGGGATCAGTTGCCCTCTCTGCAAATCACGGGATTTCTCCCGGTTCACAGAGAGGGAAGATTTTTTTGTTCATGAATGTCAAATGCATAATTTCTAAAAGTTCAAAATGCAAACTTCCAATTCAAACTAAACTGAAAAGTCCAATTCCCACTTAAATGCCAAAGATACCAAAGAAAATCAAGGAAGTACAATTGCTGCAAAGTCAAAATCCCAGGCTGTCAAAGAAAGATATGGGACATATCACAAAGTCCCAAGATATCAAAGAAATGCAAAAAAGCATAGCAAAGCACAAAAGCTGGAGATAAAGATGCAGTAATGTATTATGCAAGAAATCTTTTCATCATTTCCCTAGTCAAACCCCTTCAGAGCAAGTACAATAATAATCATATAAAATTCAAAACTGTACTTTAGGAGAGAGGTAAAGAGAGATAAAGCAAAGCTCAGTTCAGTAGCAGGCAGTTCAGAGTGAGATAGAAGAGATAATAGAAGCATAGTTCAGGTCTGAAACATAGGCATAATAGACAGAAAAAAGATATACAAATCAAAAAGCCAACTCAGTTCAGCAGGCAGAATAGAGGGAGAAAAGACACAAAACACCAACTCTGCATAATATACAAAGGGCCAAGCCAATAAAACAGTTCAAGATAGAGAGGATAGGAGGGAGATATACAAACTCAGAACACCCTGCCTTCACCTCAAAGAGATCCAACCCAAGCCTAAAAACCTGATATACAAACTCAGTCCAATATAGCAGGTTAGGAATAAGAAGCAAGAGAGAAGAAAACAAAATAGACACAAGCCAATACAGAAGTGAGGGGATAGAAGAGAGGTATGCAAACTCAGAACTTACTGTCCATTAGCCTCAAAAAACCCTGAACCTTGTCCAAAACAACCATAACCTACAAACTGTGAATCAAAAACCAGTTTAACAACCCCAAGCATCAGTCAAAAACAATGCCTTACCATTAACCTCATACCTGCCCAACCGCATAAACAAAACAACCAAACACAGTACCTACAAACCTTATAAGTTATCAAACACTTTTCATTACCAACACCCTGTTCAATCACCAAACCAACCTCTCAAACATGTCCAAACATACTCCCTCAAGCATGTCAAAGCATTCAAACTCACCCTAGGCCTCAGAAGGGGGGGGCTTCATCATAGGCAAATCAGAAAAACGGATCCAACAACATACTCAAGCACACTAGATACAAGTCCTCAGAATCCTGGATTCCTCATAGGACGAAGAAGAAAGCAATATCAACATAGGCAGCAACTCAAGTCACTCAGGCAACAATACTCAGGCAACAATTCCAAGAACATACAGATTCCCAAAGGCAACACGAAAGTGGAAGAGATAAAGATATCAAGGCAACACGAGAGAAGGAGAAGCAGAAACAAATCATAGGCAAAGGGACATAAAGTAGAAGAGGTAAAGAAGTGAACATATTAGGCTTCTCAGCACATGTCATCATCAAAAGCCTAAAGCATCATAAAACCTAAGCAAAAGGTAAGAACGAAAATACCAAGCAAGCATCTAGCTTCGTCACAGAATCGCCGCTCCGGCCTCCTCAACGTCACCCCTTTTCTCTCCTCCATCTCCAAAAATCAGGTAACGAACCTTCTATCTCTTCCCCTTCACCTCATAAAAAACGAAAAAATAAGAACTCAAAACAAAACGCGCGAATCCAGAAAAGAAGAAGAAAACAGAACAACAAAAGCTAACCTTGTTTCAAGAGGATGTGGAGTTCTTGCCTTGGAGGGAAGAGAGTGTGTGAATGGCGTTGGTGGCCGGAATCGAGCGCTCAGGAAATTGGTAATCGGAGAAGACGAACTCAGTGAACACGGCGCTGCTGATTTCGTTCCCATTTGAACAAACAACGTGAAACCCTAAATTTCGCTTTTGGATCAATATGGGCCTGACCCGTCCTCAATTCCTCTAAGCCCAACAGTATCACTAACTTCTTCTAACAAACAACTAATCTCTTTCTTTTCTTTTTACTAAACTATATCTATTTCTAACTTAATATTTTTTATCTTATAAATTGAAAATACTTATTTCCTTTTATTTATTTTTACTCTTTCATTTAATACTTTTTGTACATACATTTTAAAACATTAATTTGTATATATTATCTTTTCTTTTTTTTCATACATAATTAAATTGAAAATACTTTTTTAATTGAAATACATATTTGTACATATTATACATTTTTCATACATAATTAAAATTGAAACTTTTTTTTAGTTAACATTCTTTTTTCATACATAACCATTTAAATACATTTATTTTCTAATATCGAAATTCACAAACATTTGGACTAAAATACTTTTTAATTAAAAAAACTTGAACATTTAATCACAATACTTTTTTTACAAATAAAGAAACATTCTTAATTTAAAACTTGAACTCTTTTTGTACATAATTAAACATACAAAAATCAAAGATTCATTTAAAACATTTCCCTAGGTCAAAAACCCTAATACGACTCAATTTCACATTTCGCACTTGTTACACAATTCATACACATATACATATACACTTGTACACTTACACAATACATTGCCCTACACACATTTTATCTTCATTTGGATCGCACATTCGATTTGGTTGTAAATTATTGGATACTATAAGTCTCATCCCCTTGTACATTTATACCCCTACTCCCGGACACTATTTTGTAATAGCGTAGATTTACATTCCGCAATTTACAGTTTTCCAATTATATCATGATTAGACCTAGGGTTTGTATGTACATAAAATCAAACACTAGATAACCTAATACAAGACAAATACATGTAATCAATACACAATCACACTTGCACCCCCTAGGGTAATCCCACATGTTGCCTTCCAAAATGGGCCATGCTTGCACGTCGAGTATCTTTGGCAAAACAAAATCAAATGATCACAAGTCCCTCAAAGTGTTGCCTAAATGGAATGATCATAGTCCCTTCAAAATAATTGCCAAAGACACTTGGCACCATTGCATTCGTGGTCCATACGATGACCCACGCCCGTCCCGAATAAACTTCCTAAACGCGAGATTGTCCATCAAATTCAATGATGGAACAAAATTGTTAAAAGGGGTTAAAACATGACAAAAAACTTTTGAGTACAATAGGGTAGACAAAACTCTTAGTTACTTGAGATCAAACTTTCAAAAACACTTGCCTTCTTTTCAAAAACCACAATCCACAACACTTTCAAAAATCAAACTTTTCAAACCTTTGAAACATCTTTTCGAAAAGATATACGCCTTTGTAAAACATTCGAGTAAAGAATTATTACAAGGTTAGCCTAAGACAAGGCATCTTTTTCCGAAACATTTTCAAAAAAGCACCCATACACACACCATTTTCAAAGCAATCGAAAAACAAGGCAAGTGATCTAAAAAACCAAGTAACTAAGAGCCCATGGATAACCATGGATGAAAAGGGTGCTAATACCTTCCCTTTTCATAACCTACCCCCCGAACCCACGAAATATCTCAAAAGGTTTTTGCTGTGTTTTTTTAACCTTTCCTTTAGGATAAAATGAAAAGTCGGTGGCGACTCTTGCTCAACCGCACAAGTGCGAATACGAACGCAAAACACTAGTCAGTTCTCCCACCGTATCACAGAACTGGCGACTCTGCTGGGGAGTACTTTTAAGTGGGGTTACCTTAGGGTTTAGATCACCTTTACTTTCAATTGATTGCTTTGTTTGCTTTACATTTGAGGGCTTTGTATCGGAGTTTTATAGATCCTAACCCGGATCTGGGGAAACCCTTTTAGGTAGCAACAAGGCTGTGAGGGAACTGTGCGGGGTATACCGACATGGTTGAAGCAGTCTGCTACGTTGATGTGGCACTTCGGTGTGTACCGGTAACCCTTGAGTTCAGTCAAGGAGAGTACGGGGCCGCCGCGTGGTGTCGTGAAGCATCAACTGACCTTAGAACCTTAATTGACCATCTTAGCCTTTTTAGGGTAGTGAGATAACTGACTTTGGTGCAGTCCGAGGTTGGTTGATACTCGATACTACACTCAATTGAGGATTGCTTTCCTGGAATATTTCGGTCACCAGTTCAGTGGCTAAATCGAAACGATGAACAATGAAAGCAATCCAGTGACGTTGGGACCTCTAGAACCCGGTTACTTTTGGTAGGACAGGTTTTAACCAACAAACTGAAAGAGGGTAGTACCTGAACCTCATGCAAGCCTAAACCTAAGGCCTCGGTGCTTTGTGTGAATATTGTTTGCCTGTATATACACTTACTTGCTTGTGCCTACATGTACATAACATCATAACATCATACCATAGCATTTTAGCATTTTCAATAACCATTTCAAGGATCTCGAGGGTTCTGTTAATGCAGGGTTACGTTGAACCAAACGTCTATCAAGGGGCAAGAGGTTTCTCCTCTAACCAATCCAGTCAAAGTTCAAGTACAACAACTTGAATCAGTGGCTATGACCCACTTGACATGGCGAGCTTGATTCTCGTGGAAGGACATCCACCGGTGCAGAAATCCCCAATCAAAGATTGAAGTTCAACCTCTAACATTCTCTTGTGTATACCCCAAGAGGTCCTTGAAAACATTGCATATATATCACACATATCATTGCATAACAGGTTTCTCCCCTACAGGTCTCCTTATTCTTCATACTGTTTATTTCAGTAAGATGGATATGGAGCAAACGGTGAAAGAGCTCCAAGCTCAAAATGCTCAATTCCAACAAATGATGCTGGCTGTGGGTAAGGGGCAAGAGGATCTGACAGCTCTCCTTCTCAAAGACAAGAAGAAGAAGTCCAAGAAGGCAGCCCGCATCCTGAACTTGAGGAGAAGGCCTAAGACCCAAGACCTTGCAACTCCATCCAACACAGTGGTTAGTCTTGAAGAAGACCATAATGAGGAGATGGTTGAAGAGGAAGCTGATTACTCCGAAGAACAATATCCTCTTACTGATGACAAGTACAAAGAGTTGGAGGATCGCCTTAATGCTATGGAGATCCAACAAATACCTGGCTTGGATTTAGGAGATATGGGGTTGGTTCCTGGATTGGTCATCCCTCCAAAATTCAAAGTTCCTACCGTTGCTCTGTACGACGGAGTTTCTTGCCCTAAGATGCATCTAAGATCTTATGTCCGCAAGATTCAACCATACACAGCTGATAAGAGGCTTTGGATCCATTTCTTCCAAGAAAGTCTAGTAGGGGCTCATCTCGAGTGGTTCTATCAATTGGAGAGTTCTCGCATCCACACCTGGGAAGATCTAGCCGGGGCTTTTTACGAACAGTATCAGTACAATGTTGATCTCGCACCAACTCGTGTGCAGTTGCAGAACATGACCATGGGTTCTGACGAGAGCTTCAAAGGGTATGCTCAAAAATGGAGAGATCTGGCTGGTAGAGTGCAACCCCCTCTAACTGACAGAGAGCTGATTGACATCTTCATGGGAACTTTGACAGGGCCTTTCTTCAAGCACTTAATTGGAAGCTCCTCAGCCGGGTTCGCCGAGCTAATACTAACCGGCGAGAGGGTCGAGGCTGGCATCAAGAGTGGAAAGATCCAGGGAGCCACAACCTCCGATACTCAGATAATCCCCTACAACGGGAAGAAAGAGTCCATTGCTGCGAACAGTCAAAAGGGTCATCATGACCAACATGTAGGGGCAATCCTGATCCCCAATCCTGTACCTGCTCAACAAAGACAGGGGCACCAGCATAAGGAAGTCGCACCCAAGAGGCAGTTCACCAAGATCAACATGTCACTGTCTCAGGCACTGCAACATTTGTTGAAGAGGGGTATGATTACTTTGAGGGCTCCTCTCCGGAACCCGAATACTTCTGCTCCTACCTATCACCCCAATGAAAGATATGAATACCACTCTGATAGCCCGGGGCATGATACCAACAACTGTTGGCCTCTGAAGAATAAGATCCAGGACATGATCGATGCCAAGGAGATTGAGTTCGGTCCCCCAGAGACTCCAGCATGATCACTCCTCCTATGCCAAATCATTGAGATTGCGTTTGTTTCATTTTGAATTTTCAAAGTTGTAATTTCTTTTGTTGTCAAACAATTATCTGTTGATGTTAAACTCTGTTTTCATTAATGCATTGCATATGTTTGTCTTGAATTCATCCATTCGTTTCACTACTCTTATGCTTTTCTTTATGATATTTGACTCTTGATAAAAAGCTGCAAACCTTTAGAGGGAGGATGACGAAACAATACCGTGATCTTATACAGTATGCTTTTGAACAGACCTTGCTGATGATGTACAGGCATTTCTTTCAATTCCCAAACACTGGAGTTATAAGGAAGTTAATCCCTAGTCAACCCCTTCGAGCCAAAGAAGTAGGAGTTTCCTGTTCTAAACAATCGAAACCTTTGATATAAACCCGGGGCAGGGTAGCATCTCAGTTAATTCAAAAGAAAATGCGCATTGAAGTCGCAAACTCTCAGTTCGTAATACAACGAACGACGTCAAGAAAGAAAGCGTTCCTTTGGAATCAAAAGACAAGGGTGGTTCCCTATCACATAGACAGTCAACCTCTCAAAAGGGAAAAGCCCACTGGGCCAAAACCTATGAAGGAGGCTTAAGAAAGCTGGGGCATCCCGCTGACAGTAATCCCGAAAACGGTAACAGTCAGGCAAAAGTTAGGGATAACAAATCAAAATCAAAATAGTGAGGTCATTACAAAATCCTCAACAACATGAAAAGTGTTGAAAAAGAAAAAGGAGAAGATGACTGTCTCCCCAAAATTCAACTGGTGAACCATCGCCCGAAAGTCGTTCCGAACTCAAAACAGAGTGCAACGCACAATTAACTGAGCTTAGGTTGAAGAACATCACGAAGAGAGGGTGGGTACAAATATACTTTGAGCCTTTATCCTTTGTTTCTTAAACCGTGAACCAGGCCACGTTACAACCCTTCAAAAGTCCTAATTGAAGCATGGGTTAGTTCGAAAGCATACTGTTACAAAAGGTATCCTGACTCCTGTAGGGCTTTGCTCTAAATCTTGTGTTAACTTGTCTTGTGAAAAGTTTTCTGCTAAAAACGCATTTTTTAAAATTTCAAAGACAAACATAAACTTTGCATTATTCGAATATCACTGTCTGCATTTGACCCTTTTGTTTGACAGCGAAGAAATTCATACAGCGAATGTTCGGAGGAACGAAAACTCTCTCAGTAAGTCAAAATCACTTCAAGAGGATGACACTTCCATCAAATCTCCTATCAGCAAGGGGCATGACATGTCACCATTCAGTTAGCCTGGGGCAGTCCAGTCAAGGTCCAACAGATCTTTCAAAGTTCAGTTAACCTGGGGCAGTCCAGTCAAGATTTCAAGAAATCTCTCAATATGCAGAGTAATCTGATTCAAGACTCCTTCATCGCCACTTGGGGCATTCGAATGTCAAAAGTGTTCAACAAGTTCCTTATCACCTCAACAGACAAGATATAGTTCAAGATGTGACCCAGACATGGCGACATTCTATAACTCATTCAGATTTTCCAGATATAGTTCAAGATGTGACCCAGACATGGCGACATTCTATAACTCATTCAGACTTTCAGATATAGTTCAGATGTGACCCAAGATTTGGCGACATTCTGCAACTCATTCAGAATTTCATTCCAGATATAGTTCAGGATGTGACCCAGACATGGCGACATTCTATAACTCATTCAGACTTTCAGATATAGTTCAAGATGTGACCCAGACATGGCGACATTCTATAACTCATTCAGATTTTCCAGATATAGTTCAAGATGTGACCCAGACATGGCGACATTCTATAACTCATTCAGATATTCCAGATATAGTTCAAGATGTGACCCAGACATGGCGACATTCTATAACTCATTCAGACTTTCAGATATAGTTCAGATGTGACCCAAGATTTGGTGACATTCTGCAACTCATTCAGAATTTCATTCCAGATATAGTTCAGGATGTGACCCAGACATGTCGACATTCTATAACTCATTCAGACTTTCAGATATAGTTCAAGATGTGACCCAGACATGGAGACATTCTATAACTCATTCAGATTTTCCAGATATAGTTCAAGATGTGACCCAGACATGGCGACATTCTATAACTCATTCAGATATTCCAGATATAGTTCAAGATGTGACCCAGACATGGTGACATTCTATAACTCATTCAGACTTTCAGATATAGTTCAGATGTGACCCAAGATTTGGCGACATTCTGCAACTCATTCAGAATTTCATTCCAGATATAGTTCAAGATGTGACCCAGACATGGCGACATTCTATAACTCATTCAGACTTTCAGATATAGTTCAGATGTGACCCAAGATTTGGCGACATTCTGCAACTCATTCAGAATTTCATTCCAGATATAGTTCAAGATGTGACCCAGACATGGCGACATTCTATAACTCATTCAGACTTTCAGATATAGTTCAGATGTGACCCAAGATTTGGCGACATTCTGCAACTCATTCAGAATTTCATTCCAGATATAGTTCAAGATGTGACCCAGACATGGCGACATTCTATAACTCATTCAGACTTTCAGATATAGTTCAGATGTGACCCAAGATTTGGCGACATTCTGCAACTCATTCAGAATTTCATTCCAGATATAGTTCAAGATGTGACCCAGACATGGCGACATTCTATAACTCATTCAGACTTTCAGATATAGTTCGAGATGTGACCCAGCGATGGCGACATTCAGTAACTTATCCCAGACCAACACCTACAGCAATCAGAAAATTCTTCCCATCCCCAGCGGAGTTCATCAAAACTCCCCAGCAGTAACTTATTTTTGCAAATCTCCAGCCAGGGAATCCCCCGGAATTCAATCTTCCTCAGAGTTTAAGCTTCAGTATCCCCAGCAGATCAAGAGCTTCAAGTGGACAATCCCCAGCGGAGTCAGACTTTTAAACCATCTCCCCACAGAGTTTTGGAAGGACAAATCTTGAGTTCCCCAGTGAAGCCTCCAGAGTCGCTTCCCATCAAGCTGAAGATTCTCAACCTGGCCTCCCCCAGCATGGGTCTCTTAGTTTGGACCCCCCCAGTAGAGGTCATCAGGAATTCTCTTCCCCAGCGACAGCCAAGGATTTATTTTCCCCGGCAGCAGTCAAGACGCTTTTATCTTCAGCCATCTCGGATTCATGTATCCTCGGCAGGATTAGTTCATCAGCTTACAAGCGCATTCATTATATTCATATCATAAACATTAATGTCGCATACATTGCATCACGCATCATAACATTACATACAACTAACCCTTTGCCTTTTCAGGAAAGATCAGTTGACAGACACAGATCATCTCCCGAGATTCATCCAGAAATAGTTCAGATGTGACCCAGACACGGCGACATTCTGATACTTATTCCAGATTCATTCAGATGCATCAGCAGAAACCCTACACCGGTTCCTCTTCAACTTCAAGACTTCTGAAACAAGCTTACGGATTCTTCCCTACAACGGATGTCAATCTACCAACTGATTCAGACTCTTCTCAATTTTTGAAAATAGTTTACGGACATGTCCCAACAACGGATGCTGCTCTATTGCTTATTCAATCTCAGATAGCTTACAGATTCTCTAGATATGGACGTCGATCTGTTGCTTGCCCAGACCCCAATTCAGAGATGTTCCAGAACATGGTTGCCTTTCTGATACTTGTCCACTCACCAGTGACCTACAGTTCAACATGTCCAGATGGCATCTATAAGCCCATCCTCCTACCAGCAGTCACCGAATGGCATCTGTAAGCCCATTCTCAGATGGCATCTCTAAAGCCCATCCCCCGACAAAATTCTCTCGCACCAGATGGCATCTTTAAGCCCATCACCAAATGGCATCTTTAAGCCCATTCACATCTACCATCAGATCGCCGAGTGCAAATTTTCTGGGCACTTTAGTGTCCAATCTCCTTTTACCTTCAAGTCGCGAAAGGCAAACTTGCCAATCTAACTCTTCAGGTCCAAGAAGATTGAACAGGGGCAACTGTTGTACCCCAAAATTTGCCCTCGCATTTTTCCCCAAGAAATATCAGCTTCAAACATTTCCTGACTTTTCAAACTGGCTCAAGAATCGGACAAACGGACTTTTCTGGACAGTCAAGCAGAATTAGGGTTTTTACTGATTTTTAGAGCTCTGAATTGTTTCATACAGTGGGCTTAGGGTTTGGTTGATTTTTGGTGCAATTTTGATCAAGCGAGCGTGATTTGGCGTTTAATCGGGAATTAGGGTTTTATGGGCATATTCTCAGAAGAATTTAAATTCCACAGCACTTTGCGGTTTATTTCAAGATTCGGATTAAAATTCGCGTTATCTTGGTTTAATCAGTAAAAGAGACAGTGGTTTGGATTCAGTACGTTTTGATTGGGCCAGTCAGATACAGGATGCAGTGTTGGATTCACAGTGTTTATGCGTTTGATCAGTCCATTTGGGTTAATTGCTGCTTTGCTTTGGATGTTGAATAAGACGGGTTTAATTGATCAATGTTGTTTTATTTTAGTTTATTTATTATTCTGAAATTGAATGATTGAATTTATTTTTCAATTGTTTTAATTCTAAGAATTTTAAATAAATAAATAAACAATAAAGAAAATTAGAATTAATTGGATGATTTAGATTTTATTGATAATTGAATTATTTGTACAAATTGTTGTTTATAATTTAAATTATGAACAATAATATACATTAATTTAAATATTACATAAAATTAAAACTATCCTATTTTCTAATATTCTTCATTCTTCACTCCGCTCCGGTGCTCCATTTTTTTATCTGCGAAAAAAAACAAGAAAAGTCAGAAGGCATTTAAAAGAGACAGTTAATTTGCTCATCATTAGGGGCCACTGACTGGGATCAGTTGCCCTCTCTGCAAATCACGGGATTTCTCCCGGTTCACAGAGAGGGAAGATTTTTTTGTTCATGAATGTCAAATGCATAATTTCTAAAAGTTCAAAATGCAAACTTCCAATTCAAACTAAACTGAAAAGTCCAATTCCCACTTAAATGCCAAAGATACCAAAGAAAATCAAGGAAGTACAATTGCTGCAAAGTCAAAATCCCAGGCTGTCAAAGAAAGATATGGGACATATCACAAAGTCCCAAGATATCAAAGAAATGCAAAAAAGCAGAGCAAAGCACAAAAGCTGGAGATAAAGATGCAGTAATGTATTATGCAAGAAATCTTTTCATCATTTCCCTAGTCAAACCCCTTCAGAGCAAGTACAATAATAATCATATAAAATTCAAAACTGTACTTTAGGAGAGAGGTAAAGAGAGATAAAGCAAAGCTCAGTTCAGTAGCAGGCAGTTCAGAGTGAGATAGAAGAGATAATAGAAGCATAGTTCAGGTCTGAAACATAGGCAGAATAGACAAAAAAGATATACAAATCAAAAAGCCAACTCAGTTCAGCAGGCAGAATAGAGGGAGAAAAGACACAAAACACCAACTCTGCATAATATACAAAGGGCCAAGCCAATAAAACAGTTCAAGATAGAGAGGATAGGAGGGAGATATACAAACTCAGAACACCCTGCCTTCACCTCAAAGAGATCTAACCCAAGCCTAAAAACCTGATATACAAACTCAGTCCAATATAGCAGGTTAGGAATAAGAAGCAAGAGAGAAGAAAACAAAATAGACACAAGCCAATACAGAAGTGAGGGGATAGAAGAGAGGTATGCAAACTCAGAACTTACTGTCCATTAGCCTCAAAAAACCCTGAACCTTGTCCAAAACAACCATAACCTACAAACTGTGAATCAAAAACCAGTTTAACAACCCCAAGCATCAGTCAAAAACAATGCCTTACCATTAACCTCATACCTGCCCAACCGCATAAACAAAACAACCAAACACAGTACCTACAAACCTTATAAGTTATCAAACACTTTTCATTACCAACACCCTGTTCAATCACCAAACCAACCTCTCAAACATGTCCAAACATACTCCCTCAAGCATGTCAAAGCATTCAAACTCACCCTAGGCCTCAGAAGGGGGGGGGGGCTTCATCATAGGCAAATCAGAAAAACGGATCCAACAACATACTCAAGCACACTAGATACAAGTCCTCAGAATCCTGGATTCCTCATAGGACGAAGAAGAAAGCAATATCAACATAGGCAGCAACTCAAGTCACTCAGGCAACAATACTCAGGCAACAATACTCAGGCAACAATTCCAAGAACATACAGATTCCCAAAGGCAACACGAAAGTGGAAGAGATAAAGATATCAAGGCAACACGAGAGAAGGAGAAGCAGAAACAAATCATAGGCAAAGGGACATAAAGTAGAAGAGGTAAAGAAGTGAACATATTAGGCTTCTCAGCACATGTCATCATCAAAAGCCTAAAGCATCATAAAACCTAAGCAAAAGGTAAGAACGAAAATACCAAGCAAGCATCTAGCTTCGTCACAGAATCGCCGCTCCGGCCTCCTCAACGTCACCCCTTTTCTCTCCTCCATCTCCAAAAATCAGGTAACGAACCTTCTATCTCTTCCCCTTCACCTCATAAAAAACGAAAAAATAAGAACTCAAAACAAAACGCGCGAATCCAGAAAAGAAGAAGAAAACAGAACAACAAAAGCTAACCTTGTTTCAAGAGGATGTGGAGTTCTTGCCTTGGAGGGAAGAGAGTGTGTGAATGGCGTTGGTGGCCGGAATCGAGCGCTCAGGAAATTGGTAATCGGAGAAGACGAACTCAGTGAACACGGCGCCGCTGATTTCGTTCCCATTTGAACAAACAACGTGAAACCCTAAATTTCGCTTTTGGATCAATATGGGCCTGACCCGTCCTCAATTCCTCTAAGCCCAACAGTATCACTAACTTCTTCTAACAAACAACTAATCTCTTTCTTTTCTTTTTACTAAACTATATCTATTTCTAACTTAATATTTTTTATCTTATAAATTGAAAATACTTATTTCCTTTTATTTATTTTTACTCTTTCATTTAATACTTTTTGTACATACATTTTAAAACATTAATTTGTATATATTATCTTTTCTTTTTTTTCATACATAATTAAATTGAAAATACTTTTTTAATTGAAATACATATTTGTACATATTATACATTTTTCATACATAATTAAAATTTAAACTTTTTTTTAGTTAACATTCTTTTTTCATACATAACCATTTAAATACATTTATTTTCTAATATCGAAATTCACAAACATTTGGACTAAAATACTTTTTAATTAAAAAAACTTGAACATTTATTCACAATACTTTTTTTGCAAATAAAGAAACATTCTTAATTTAAAACTTGAACTCTTTTTGTACATAATTAAACATACAAAAATCAAAGATTCATTTAAAACATTTCCCTAGGTCAAAAACCCTAATACGACTCAATTTCACATTTCGCACTTGTTACACAATTCATACACATATACATATACACTTGTACACTTACACAATACATTGCCCTACACACATTTTATCTTCATTTGGATCGCACATTCGATTTGGTTGTAAATTATTGGATACTATAAGTCTCATCCCCTTGTACATTTATACCCCTACTCCCGGACACTATTTTGTAATAGCGTAGATTTACATTCCGCAATTTACAGTTTTCCAATTATATCATGATTAGACCTAGGGTTTGTATGTACATAAAATCAAACACTAGATAACCTAATACAAGACAAATACATGTAATCAATACACAATCACACTTGCACCCCCTAGGGTAATCCCACATGTTGCCTTCCAAAATGGGCCATGCTTGCACGTCGAGTATCTTTGGCAAAACAAAATCAAATGATCACAAGTCCCTCAAAGTGTTGCCTAAATGGAATGATCATAGTCCCTTCAAAATAATTGCCAAAGACACTTGGCACCATTGCATTCGTGGTCCATACGATGACCCACGCCCGTCCCGAATAAACTTCCTAAACGCGAGATTGTCCATCAAATTCAATGATGGAACAAAATTGTTAAAAGGGGTTAAAACATGACAAAAAATTTTTGAGTACAATAGGGTAGACAAAACTCTTAGTTACTTGAGATCAAACTTGCAAAAACACTTGCCTTCTTTTCAAAAACCACAATCCACAACACTTTTAAAAATCAAACTTTTCAAACCTTTGAAACATCTTTTCGAAAAGATATACGCCTTTGTAAACCATTCGAGTAAAGAATTATTACAAGGTTAGCCTAAGACAAGGCATCTTTTTCCGAAACATTTTCAAAAAAGCACCCATACACACACCATTTTCAAAGCAATCGAAAAACAAGGCAAGTGATCTAAAAAACCAAGTAACTAAGAGCCCATGGATAACCATGGATGAAAAGGGTGCTAATACCTTCCCTTTTCATAACCTACCCCCCGAACCCACGAAATATCTCAAAAGGTTTTTGCTGTGCTTTTTTAACCTTTCCTTTAGGATAAAATGAAAAGTCGGTGGCGACTCTTGCTCAACCGCACAAGTGCGAATACGAACGCAAAACACTAGTCAGTTCTCCCACCGTATCACAAATGTCAAGACATGTTCTTTGTATGGGATGAGATTAGGATGTTTGGTATCCCACTCTCCTTTGATTTGACTGATAACCAAAGCCGAGTCCCCAAATACGATCAAAGATTTGATCCCCAAGTCTATGGCAGCCTTGAGACCAAAAATGCAAGCTTCATATTCAACCATGTTGTTGGTACAGCTGAAGCAGAGTCGGGCCGTGAAAGGTGTGTGGCAACCTTCCGGGGAAATGAGTACCGCACCGATACCGTTTCCAAGTGCATTTGAAGCACCATCAAAGTACAGGGTCCATCGGGATCCCTTTTCAGGTTCGTCATACGATATGTTACCTTCAATGTTGTCCAAATTCATGATGTCCTCGTCTGGGAAGTCAAATCTCATGGATTGATAATCTTCGATAGCTTGATGAGCTAGATGATCAGCTAGTACACTCCCTTTTATAGCTTTTTGAGTGGTGTACTGGATGTCATACTCAGTTAGGATCATTTGCCATCTAGCTATTCTTCCAGATAAAGCATGTTTTTCGAAGATATACTTGATAGGATCCATTTTGGAAATCAACAGAGTGGTATGAGTCAACATATACTGTCTTAGTCGGCGAGCAGCCCATACCAAAGCGCAACAAGTTTTCTTGAGCAGTGAGTAGCGAGTCTCACAGTCGGTAAACGTTTTGCTAAGGTAATAAATAGCATGCTCTTTTCGACCAGACTCGTCATGCTGGCCCAAAACACACCCCATCGAGTTATCCAAGACAGTCAGATACATGATCAATGGTCTTCCCTCGACGGGTGGCATCAGAATAGGAGGTTCTAGCAAACACTCCTTGATCTTATCAAAGGCAGCTTGGCAATTGTCGTTCCATTCGACTACCTGATCTTTCTTTAATAGTTTGAAGATTGGCTCACAGGTAGAAGTCAGATGAGAGATGAATCTGGCAATATAGTTCAAGCGCCCCAAGAATCCTTTAACCTCCTTTTCAGTACGGGGAGCAGGCATCTCTTGTATTGCTTTCACTTTTCCTGGATCGACCTCAATGCCTTTGTTGCTGACAATAAACCCTAGAAGTTTACCAGACCTAACTCCAAAAGTACACTTACTTGGATTCAGTCTGAGTTTGTATTCTTTCAACCTGGTAAACAGTTTTTCTAGATGTTCAAGGTGTTCCTCCTCTGTTTGTGATCGAGTTATCATGTCGTCTACGTAAACTTCAATCTCATGATGTATCATATCATGAAATAAAGCTACCATGGCGCGTTGATAAGTTGCCCCTGCGTTCTTCAATTCGAACGGCATCACCTTGTAGCAGAAGGTACCCCATTGTGTAACAAAGGTTGTTTTCTCCATGTCCTCGGGGGCTATTTTAATTTGGTTGTAGCCTGAGAAGCCATCCATGAAGGAGAACACTTTGTGCTGAGCTGTGTTGTCAATTAAAATTTCGATATGGGGTAGCAGAAAATCATCTTTAGGGCTAGCCCTATTCAAATCCCGGTAGTCCACACACATTCTGACCTTGCCGTCTTTTTTAGGTACTGGCACGATGTTAGCAACCCATTGTGGATAGGATGTAACAGCCAGAAAGCCAGCGTTGAATTGCTTCATCACTTCTGCTTTAATCTTCTCAGACATGTCGGGCCTCATTCGGCGGACCTTTTGTTTGATCGGTGGACAATCTTCTCTTGTAGGGAGACGGTGAACCACGATGTCTGTGTCTAAACCCGGCATGTCTTCATAAGACCAGGCGAAGATTTCAACGTACTCATTTAACAGCTGTATCAAGCGTTCCTTGACACTTGGCTCCAGATTGGCACCCACTTGCACTTCCTTCTGGTCTTCCTCTGTTCCTAAGTTGATAGTTTCCAACAACTCTTCATGAGGCAAGATGGCCCTTTCTTCTTGTTGTAGAAGTCTGGCTAGCTCTCCCGGTACTTCACAATCTTCGTCATCTTCATACTCAGCCTGATTGACCAGATCTTCAGAGTTATTGAAGGACATAGCAGAATAGTCACCCATAGAATCCAGAGTGGATGGGTACCTGCATTTGTGAGTGTGGGTGTGTGTAATGGATAGCCATCCTTTAACAAACAAAATGCAAAAAGGAAAGAAAATGAACACAGCAGTTTATCAATGAAAAACGTCCAATGAATCATTAAACATGGCATATGGATATGAAGATAATCAAAACCCTTACAAATGGACCTACATGCCCCGGGCAAGGCATGAGGTGAAAAAGTAGTGTACGGATTGTTCAAAAGTACATATTATAAACCAACAGGAAATGTTTGACAGATAATTACTGATTAATTAAAGTAATGGGGACAAAGTCCTTTGTCTCCCAGTTGCGTAGTCCTCCTTCGATGGTTGGGTAGATCCAATCTTCAATGTTGGCCTCTTCGTCTTCACCCTCCAGAGCATTGATTCCATAAGGAGAAATCTTGATGGGCTCCCTTTCAACCTTTGAGCGGCGCATAGCTTTCTGTCCCGCGGCAGTGAAACCTAATCCAAACTTGTCTATTTTGTGAGGAATATCAGGCAACTGACCCCATGTTGAGCTCTTTCCTTCCTTCAATACAGCTTTCACGTCTTTTAGAGATGCCATCCTAGCCATTTGCTTTGGTACCTCCGTTACCACTTTTGCTACTGCCACTTCAGGAGAGACTTCCTCGAAGTGCTGGAATGGTGTTTCAATGAATTCTCCTTCCACCTCTACATACCGAAATGAGTTCAAGTGGCTGATCATATATTCCTCTTCACCGTGCACAGTTATGATCTTTCCTTTGACAGGGTACTTCAACATTTGATGTAAGGAGGAGGTAACTGCCCCAGCGTTATGTATCCATGGCCTCCCCAATAAGCAAGAGTATGACGGACGGATGTCCATCACATAGAAAGTTGAGGGGAATACTTCTGTGCCGACCTTAATGGGAATGTCTACCTCCCCGTGTACCATTCTCTTTGACCCGTCAAATGCCCTTACAATGATATTACTTGGCCTCAACTCCAAGCCTTCACAATCTAAACGTTCGAGAGCCTTCTTGGGAAACACGTTCAGAGAAGAACCAGTGTCGACCAGAACATGGGCCAGAGTAGTTCCTTGGCATTCTATTGACACGTGTAATGTGTCGTTGTGTTTTCTCCCTTTTGAGGTCAGGTCAGCATCTGAGAAACCTAAACCGTTGTCTGCTGTAAGACTAGCTACACAGTCTTGGAATTGGTCGGTAGAGGTTTCCTGTGGTACATGGGCTGTCTTCAGGAATTTAATCAATGCTTTGGCGTGCACCTCAGAACAAAGCAGCAATGCTAACATGGAGATCTTCGAGGGGGTTTGCCCCAGTTGCTCTACCACGTCATAATCACTCTTTTTAATTATCTTCAGGATCTCCTCCATCTCTTTCTTAGAGGTCTCCGGGATGACCAAAGGCTGAGCCCTCTTCCGGACGAGCTCATCTCGGGTCCCTTTACCTTTATCAGCATAAGTAGGAGGGACAACAGCGAGAATAACAGTTTCTTCAATCAACGGAGTTTCGGCGGAAAGTTTTATTGGTGCAGGATTAACTCTGGCAGCAGCTGAGGGTCCAAAGGTTGCCTTTGGGGGGGAAATCTCTGGAGAAAATATTCTCCCGCTTCGGGTGATCTTGCTTGTACCAGCAATGTTTCCAATGCTGGCCTCTTCCTCATCAGAGCTTTCTTCGGTTACTTCGACTTGTTTAACACCATGGTAGTAGATTTCTCCACCGTAATTCCATGGTATTGACTTGTCAGAACTGTAGGGGACAGGACCAGGCATAGTTATTTTCAAGGGACCAATCTTTGTAGCTGATGTAATCTTAACAGGCTTTCTGACGGCCTTGGAAAGATTGGCGTGAATGGTGATAATTGAAACATCTTCAGCAGGGGTTGGAATAGCAGGAACCTTCTCAAACAGAATTTGTTGACTGTCCATCAGGCCTTGGATGCCTTTCTTCAGTGATGGGCAGTCAAATGGCAGAGAGTAACAACAGTAGCAGTCTTCTTTGCATCCCGGGAAAATCCCGGCTCTTAGCAGGTTTAACTTGATGGTTAGCAGCGGAGTTATCAGGTCACTGACATCAGAAACATACAAATCTTCCTCAATAGCATGGACATTTCGACCATGTTTCGGCATCAGAGTAGATATCACGTTTGGTTTCTCGGGGGCATCGAACTCCACCTCTTTTGCATCTATCAAGTCTTGGATTTTGTTTTTTAGCGCCCAACAATCATTTGTGTCATGTCCGACGCTATCGGAATGGTAGGCGCATTTAGCATTGGGATGATAGTGCGGTGAAGCAGTATTCACAGTCTTCGGTGCTTCCCTAATCTTGGTGAGATTCAAATTCAACAGATGTGGAAGAACCTATGCAGGTGTCATATTGATGCGGGTGAACTGCCGTGGTGGCCGTTCTCCCCATTGCTGTTTAGGTCTGGACTGGTTATTGCAAGGTTGATCGTTTGATGGATTTTGGATCATCACGGCCCCCACAGTCGACCGGCGCTCATTTCTTCCTGCTCCTCTCTGAGAATGCACAACAGCCGTTTCCTTCTTCGCCGGAAATGATTTCTTAACAGTTGTAGATGCAGAGGCATCCTTCTGAATCTTCCCATTCTTGATACCAGCTTCTACCCGCTCGCCAGTCAGAATTAATTCGGTAAACCCTGCGTAAGAGCTACCGATCAGATGATTAAAGAATGGACCAGACAGGGTCCCCAGAAACATATCAACAAGCTCTCTATCAGAAAGAGGTGGCTGCACTCTCCCGGCCAGATCGCGCCACTTCTGGGCATATTCCTTGAATCCTTCACCCGAGGCCATCCCCATACTCTGTAGTTGAGTACGGGTTGGTGCCAGGTCAGAGTTATACTGATATTGGCGATAAAAAGCAGCTGCAAGATCCTCCCAACTATGTACCTCTGATCTCTCAAGATTGTAGAACCAATCCAGCTGTGTGCCAGACAGGCTATCCTGAAAGAAATGTACCCAAAGGTTTCTGTCAGATGTGTGAGGTTGGATTCTTCGGACATATGACCTTAGATGCATCTTCGGGCAAGACAGCCCATCATATCTTGCGAAAACTGGCACTTTAAACTTCGGGGGGATCACAATTCCAGCAATTAATCCCAAATCTTCGAAATCTAAGCCTGGAACTCTCTGCAGCTCCATAGCTGCTAACCTGTCCTCCAAACTCTTGTACTTGTCATCGGTCGGCGGGTATTGTTGTTCTGAGTAGTCTTCGTCTTCTTCAGCCTCTTCTTCTTCAACTTCGGATTCAGACGGTACCGCGGCCCCTTTTCCTTTACTGGTTCCTTCTTCAGATGTAGGGGGAAATTCAAGAACCCTTATGGCTTCACCCTCAAACCTTCTTCCCAATGTAGCCACCCCGACTCTCTTCTTCTTCTTTTTCACTTGCTCTTTGTTCCCCAGCAGGGCTTTTAGATCTTCCTGACCCTTTTCCAAGGTCATCAGAAGATGTTGAAACTGTGAGTTCTGAGACTGTAGATCTTTGACCGTTTGTTCGAGATCCATCTTACTGAAATAAATAGCAGAAAGATAAGGAAACCTGGTGTGGAGACCTGCTTATGCACATGATGAATGATATGTTTATTTATGCAATGCATTCAAGGATTTAGAAATTCACAATTGTTGCAGACAAAAAGAACACACGTCATATTAATAAGAAGAAATTTTGTTAGTACATAAATGCCCCATGGGCCAAATATTACAAAAACTTCTCATGGTAAAAAGACGTTGCGCATCCTCTTTGGCGCGATGTAGGTGTTGAGGGTCTCTTCCTCATGGAGTCGGCGGGTAAGCTCCAAAACCTTCTTCTCGCTGGCGTAGAAGCTGGCTTCAAAAGAATCCCTTTCTTCCCTGAGTTGGATCCAACTCTTCTGCATCTCCTCCCATGTCGTTGGCATGTCAGGATATAAGATGGTGTAGGGAACCTCTCCTTCCTTAGCGGGCTCCTTAATCACAGGGAGAACATGAGGGTAAGGCATCATTAGACTTTGGGCTCGGGTTCGGACCCACTTGAGATAAGGCTCAAGAGGGATGGAATTCTTGTGCCCCAGTGTCTTGCTGTCTACCTTGTTAGGCATCCTCCAAGCTCTGATGAACCTTTGACGAAGTCCTTGTGCATCATTGTCGAAGTCAAAAACTATGTCAGGAATCAGCATGTCGTGAGGGCCCTCCCTCCGTGCATATCCAAATTGTCTCAAAGCCAGACAAGGGTTGTAGGTAATGCCTCCCCTAATGCCAAGTAATGGAACATTGGGGAACTCTCCACAACGGTCGACGATGATGACATTTTCTCTGGACCGAGAGCACCAATGTACATCAGAGTGAGTGAGAGTCATCAACCGTTGTGACCATCTTAGGCCTTGGTCATTCTTCAAAACAGATTGTGGAAGGTGCGAAATAAACCACCTTGCGAGGAGAGGAGTACAGCACATGAGAATACCTCTCTTTCTCATTGTTCGTGTGTAAAATGAGTGGAGGATGTCCCCAAGCAATGTTGGTACGGGATTCCTGGATAAGAAGATCTTGACGGTGTTGACATCTATAAGCTGGTCAGGATTTGGGAACAAGACCAACCCATAAATGATGAGTGCCACAATTTCTTCAAAGGCTTGTAGGTCTAAGGAATTCCAACACTCTTGTGCCTTCTCAAACAAGAATTTTGCCAAGAAGCCTTTGACACCGCTTCTAGTTTCCCAATGCCCCTTGATGTCGGATGGTTGCAAGTGCAGTGCTTGAGCAACATCTTCAGGCTTTGGTTCCTTTTCCGTACCGTTGAAAGGTAGTTGATTAAGAATAGGAATTCTCAGGAGTTGAGAAAATTCCTCCAAAGTGGGCACCATTTGGTAGTCGAGGAAAGTGAAACAGTGGTGAAGGGGGTCAAAGAACTGGAACAAAACCTTCATCATGTCTTCTTCAATGCTGGTGTTGACTAGGCTGAGCAGTCTACCATGTCTTTCACTGAAAGGAGAGCTTTCGGGAATTCTGGATGTGAGCTCCTTGAGTTGAGGAGGGATTCTCACAAGGTTGACTTGGATAGTTTTCCTGCGAGGAATTTCCATGACCTACAAAACAAGAACAAAGGTGAAGATCCAAACCCTTAAAATGGTTAGCGGATGCATATGATGCTTTATGATGTTTTATGATGCATGCAAAAACACATGTACAAGCAAATCACACAAAACCCTAGTTTCAGGCTTGCATGGGGTTTCATAGGTAAGTACCCTCTTGAGTGTAGTTGGCTTAAAAACCTGTCCTATAAATAGTAACCGGGTTCTAAGGAGCTCAATATCATCGGATTGTCTTCCATGTTCATTGTTTTGGTTTAGCCACTTAACTAGCGACCAAAATATTCCAAGAAGACAACCCTCAATGAGTGTAGTATCGAGTATCTACCAACTTAGGACTGCACCAAAGCCGGTCATCTCACTACCCCTAATAAAAGGCCAAGATGGTCAAGTAAGGTTCTAGGTCATTAGTGCTTAGTGACATCACTCAGCGGCCCCGTACTCTCCTTGATTGAACTCAAGGGTTACCGGCACTCACAAATATGTCGCACTAATATAGCTTTTGCTTCAACCGTGTCGGTATACCCCGCACAGTTTCCACAACGTATTGCTATCTATGAATGTTTCCCAAATCCGGGTGTAGGATTGCAAGCCCAAACAAGAGAACCACAAAGGTAAAGTAATCAAAGCAAACAATTTAATCATGCAAGAGGGTGATCTAAAACCCTAAGGTAACCCCACTTTTAAGTTAGTCCCTAGCAGAGTCGCCAGTTCTGGTATACGGTGGGAGAACTGACTTGAGTTTTGCGTTTGTATTCGCACTTGTTCGGTTTAGCAAGAGTCGCCATCGACTTTTTATTTTATCCTAAAGGAAAGGTTAAAAAAGCACAGGAAAAACCTTTTGAGATGTTTCGTGGGTTCGGGGGGTAGATTATGAAAAGGGAAGGTATTAGCACCCTTTTCATCCATGGTTATCCATGGGCTCTTAGTTACTTGGTTTTAGATCACTTGCCTTGATTTTTTATTGCTTGATATGGTGTGTGTGTGTGTGTGTGTTTTGAAAATGTTTTGAAATAGACGCCTTTGTTTTGGCAACCATTGTAATGACTCGTGTTTGAGTATATACGAAGGTGTGTATCTTTTCGAAAAGATGTTTCAAATGTTTTTGAGAGTTTGTTTTGAAAGTGTTTGTGGAGTGTGGTTTGAAAAGTAGGAAAGCGTTTTTGCAAGTTGATCCAGTAACTAAGAGTTTTGTCTACCCCTAAGTTTACTCAAAGGTTTTTCTCATGTTTTAACCCTTTTTAACAATTTTGTTCCACCATTGTATTTGGTGGACAATCTTGCGTTTAGGATGTTTAACGGGACAGGCGCGGGTCATCGTATGGACCATGAATGCAATGACGCCAAGTGTCTTTGGCAATTTTTTTTGAAGGGACTATGATCATTTTTGATTAGGCAACTTTCGAAAGCGTCATCGAGGGACTTATGATCATTTGAATTGTTTTGCCAAAGATACTTAACGTGCAAGCATGGCCCATTTTGGAAGGCAACATGTGGGATTACCCTAGGGGTGCAAGTGTGATTGTGTATTGATTTCATGTATTTGTCTTGTATTAGGTTATCTAGCGTTGGGTTTTATTTACATACAACCCTAGGTCTAACCATGGTATAATTCAAAAGCGATAAATTGCGGGAATTTAAAGTCCTAAACTATTACAAATAGTATCCGGGAGTGGGGGTACAAGTATACAAATGAGGGATGAGACTTATAGGAGAATAGTATCCAAATAATTACAACCAAATCGAATTGCGCAAATGTAAAATATAACGTATAGCAATGCATAAGAATAGCAAATGTATATGTGTAAAGCAAAGTAAATGTATCGACGTATTTGTATATTGTAAATGTGTAAGTGTATGTGTAAATGTATGAGGTTTATTTACAAGTTTGAGAAATGTTAACTTAATGAGAAAATTAAGTATTTGATTTAATTTTGTATTTTTGGATTTTACTTGTGTATTGTTATCATGTTTTGTATTTTGGTTAATATGTACAAAGAAAATATTTTTAGAAAAGAATGTTTTAAGTTTAATTATATCTTAGGTATTTTATTTTTAGTATTAATGTACAAAACAAAATATTTTAGGAAGAGAAAAAATAAATGTTTTAAGAAAAAGAAAATATTTTAAGTTTTATGTATTAATGTATTATATACAAAGTTTACATTAAAAAAAATAAAAAGGTTTTAATAAGAGAAAAACAAGAAAGAAAAAGTTTTAATCTTAATAATATTTAATATTCAAGTATTTTAGTTGTAATGAAAAGTATTAGTAATATTATTATTAAAAAGAGTTAAGTTATATAAAAGAAAATAAAAAATCTTTTTAGTTTGAATGAAATAATAAAAAGGGAAAAGAGGTAAATGGGCTTAAAGGGGATTTATGGCCCAATGATGAATAATCAGAATAATAGGAGAAGGGGGGGAGGGGGGTGCATCCAGAAAAACAAAATGGGCTTAGGCGCGTTGGACAGGGCAAGGCCCAAACGAATTCACATGTTTTGTTTAGGGTTGCAACGTTTTGGTGTCATTAGGATTTTTAGGGTTTGTGACATACAGTGGCGCGGCGTTCATTACCTTCGTCTTCTTCGTCTTCTCAAGCAAACCTTTGCGTTTTCTCTTCGCCCAAGGCCGTCAAGCGCCATCACCATCTCCTCTTCTCCGTGGATTTATTCAAGTGGTGGCTTACAAGGTATCGATTTCCGTCTCTATCGCGTTAGGGTTTCGAGCTTTTTACATCTTGCATTTTTACTTTTCATTGTGTTCTGATCTTAAGTGTTGTTGTTGTTTCTGTGAAAGGGAAAAAGGAAGGGATTTATACTTTTGGGGGAGACGGATGAGGACGGTGGCTTGGAGGCGCTGTGGGCGGCCAAGGCGGCGAGGAGATGGTGATGCTTGAACTTGCTCTTCCTGGTATCTTTATTTTTGTGCCTTTTGTTGGGTTTAATGATGCATTCTGAAAACCTAATTTGATATCACTTCTTTTCTTCTTCTTGCTTGCTTGCCCTTTTGCTTCTGTTGCTATATGCTTCTGTATGCTAGCTTGATGGTGTTGACGTTTACCCCTGGTTGCTTCTGAACATGCTTGTTGGTATTGAGTATCGAATACTATTGTGTTGGTTTGATGATGATGCTTGAAAACCCTTTGTATGACTTTCTCTTCCTCTTCTGTATCTTTGCCTCGCTTCTGTTGCCTTCTGAATTGCCCTGAATGTTTGATATATTTGGTTGCCTTCGATATTCTGTTGAATGTTGCTCCTGAGTTATTGAGTTGCCTTGATGATTTTTGGTTTTGGACGAGTGGTTGATTTGCTCAGTGATGAACCATTGATGTTCTGAGAGCGGCCTGTTGGTTAGGCTTAGTGTGCTTGACAGTTTGTATGGTTTGAGGTAAGGTTTTGGTGAACTTTGGCGTGGGCTTGAAGCTTGATGCTTCAAGTCTGCCTGAAGCAAATTAAATGCAGCTTTTTAGGCTTTTACAGGCTTGACAGTTTGATGTTCTGTTTGTATTGGTATATCAGTTTGACAGGTTGGGTTAAAAATGGTTTAAGGCTTATGGTCTTTTGAAGCAAAGGCTTATGCAGGTTTGGTTTTGAATGTTTCAGGCCATTTGAGGTTTTGAGGCAGCTTGACAGTTTACAGGTTTTTGGTTTATGCTGTTTGGCTTTTTGTGTTTTAGTTGAGGTTACAGGTTTTGGAGGCCTTAGGCGTGTATGTTTGAATGCTTAAGGTTTGATGGACTTTTTTGTATCTCCTCAGGGTTTTTGCCCTCTTGTCTTTTAAGGGCAGGAGGCGCTATATTTTTTTGGTCAAATTTGTGAACAGGTTTGCAAGGCTTGAGGCTTTCACTCTTTGTGATCACTTCTGCTGCATATGTTCTGCCTCCTTTTGAATAGCTCTGATACATGCTCTTTTTAGCCTTTAGCCTGCTATACTGTAATCTGCTTTCCTCTCTCTTTCTCTCTCCGGATTAAAGAAAGCATTTTTATTGCTTTAATTTCGTCTTTTCTGAAAAAACAAATGGCCTAGGAAGATGATGCATTCTGAATATTGCTTGCACTTGTCCCTTTTCCACTGCATATTTCCATGTTTCTTGCATACTTTATGTACTTTCTCTTGACAGCTTTTGGAGTTGTTGATACTTTGATATCCTTGGACAGCTTTTGGCTTAGTTTGAGAATGTAATTCAGTTTGCCTTTACTTGTACATGCTGTTTGGAAACTTGGTTGACAATTCTTTTGATTTATGCAGTATGCTTAAAAATTTGAATTTGTGCAAAATCATAACTTTGTGCATTTCATGTTTCATTGCAAGCATTTCATCCCTCTTTGTGAACCGGGAGAAATCTCGTGATTTGCAGAGAGGGCAAAACTGATTCCGGCCATTTGTTTTTAATGATGAATCTTTTTAACTGTCTATCTTTAATTATTTTATCTGCTTTGACTTTTCTTTTGTTTCTTGTTTTGCAGATGAAAAATAAATGAGCAACAAGGGGGCATTGGATAGAAGATAAAGACTTAGAAATTTTAGAACATAGTTTTATTTCAACTTAAATTACTGTAACATTATTATTGTAAATACTTTGTAAACAATAACAATTATACAAATAATTTAAAGATAAATAAAAATTCCTTTTATTGACATTCATTTTTAATTCTTCTTCAGATATTTGTCTAATTGTTTATAATTCTTAAATTATAATAAAATGGAAATAAATTCCAATTATTCTAACTTAAAATAAATAATCAATTGATAAACATTGTGGTCTTATCATCAATCAATAACAAACCCGGCGCTCCAATTATCCAAAGCAATGCACAGTTAATCAAACCAGACGACAGTTAATCAAACAAAACGTCCACATGCCTCCTTTCACTGATTAAATCCAAACAACTGCAAATTAACAACCAGCAGCCTCAGTTCTTATTTCAGAGTAATTTGAAAAGCATTGATAGAACTAACTCTTCTTGAGAAATATGTGCACAAAACCCTGATTTTTGACTTAGCACTGGAGAAACGCCTGCCTGATCAAACTTTGAGCCAATTCAACCAATCCTAAGCAATATGTTTGAACTGTCTTAAAATCAATGAAAACCCTAAATTTTGTCTGAATGATGAGAAAAGTTTGTTTGACCGATTCTTGAGCCAGTCTGAAAAATCAGGAAAAGCCCGAAACTGCGATTTCTTGTGGAGAAAGAGGAGGGCAAATTTTGGGGTACAACACCATGAAAGACCAAATCAAATCTCCATGATGAGAAAGATTGAGGTCGTTTTTGTTGACCTAATAGGTTGTAGTACATATACAGAAGCAAGGCAGGGCATGAGAAGAGGTTGAGCAGTCGTAAAAGAGAAGAACAAAACTCAAAAAATTCAAGAAAAAGTGGTGATCCAATTTCCATACTAGAGACCAAATCGTGCCATCTTTCCCTTGCCAATCGATTGCTTGTGGTCTCAGGATGATATTCCAATCATTAGCAATCCTCTCTAGGTCCTGAAACCCGTTATAGCAGTCACACGTTGGCAAGCATGCAGGGGAAGAGAGCCTAAGGACCTAGGTTCGATTCCCAGGTCCCAACCTTTATTCATGATGTTTCTCAACAGGCAATCCAGCGCTTTGCAAATCAAGAGGCCCACCATGTACCATCAGGATCTGGTCATCCAACTCATCAGCACTTCAAATCCAATGCCTTTCCTTTGGAGGACCACCATACGCCTCCAGTCAACAGCCACAGTGGATCATGCAAAGTCAAACGGGCTTGGATCCTTTGGGCTCAGAATCTCAAACAGCACCCCCCATATTTGCTATTACAGACCCATATTTCTTTCTTTTTCTTTTAGTATTTTTTTAAAATCTTTCAATATTTATTTTATTTTATTTTATTGGCAAGTTAATTATTTTTCACAAAAAACCATAAAATCAATATTCATCAAAAATTAGGATTAGTTTTTATTTTATCAAAATTAATTTAATTTAGTTTAAATTAGGTAAATTGTAATTTGTTTTCAAAAATAAAATCAAATAGAAATTAGGTTAAACTTTCGATTTAGTCTATTTTTTTCTCTTTTTTCTCAAAATAAATAAAAATACAAAAAAATAGGTTTTAGATTAAATTAATTCATTTTTTTTTAAATTAGGATTAATTAGAATTAGAATTTTCTTTTTAATGTAATAATTTCTCTATTTTCCTAAATAATAAAACAAAACAAAAACATTATTTTAATCAATTGCAATTAGGTTTAGGCAAGGGTCAAAACCCTAGTTGCTCTGCATTCGATTCATCACGCGCATACTATTATTATTACGATGTTTTTGTATTTGTTCATGGTTTGTAATAGTTTAATCTAGGGCTTTTATTTATCGCTTTTTCCTGGGTTTTTTGGCTATGTAATTAGTCCCCCCCCCCCCCCGAAGCCTTGAAATAACGTAGATTTACTTTCTCGCATTTTAATTCTCGCAAATATTTGACTATCTTGATGTATGCTAATAGGATTGTATGACAAGAATGTATGACAAATTAATCCAGTTAGAAAACCCTAATGTGCAAAGATAAATAATTGAAACCAATCACTCGCACATATCACTCTTAGGGTATACTCACACTCCGGTTGCCTTCGGTAAACGATCATTAAAGTATAGGGTGTCTTAGTGGTTTCCCTCCTGTCTAACAAAGATCAAATGTCCCGTTCGAATGTTGCCTCAGAAATGTTGCCTCGGAAATGTTGCCTCGAATATGATCTTAAGACTCTAGGGTTATTACTAAGATGTCCTAACATTGCTTTAGTGATTGTACGTCCCTTTCGAATTGTCCCTTACAACTCCAACGACGGTACTACCTATTTCGTAATAGTAGGATAACATTGTCTAAAGGAAACAAGAATAGAAACAATCTTTTTTCGAGTAGGTAGATGCTAGTAGCTACTTGCTCAAATCAAAGCTTTTCACACTTACACATTTCAAAACAATTTTCAAAACAACTCTGTCACACCTTTGTGGACTGATACAAGGGTTATCACGAAGTCAAACTTTTCAAAACAAAGCACATACACAAGTACCTAAGAGCCCATGGAAAACCATGGATAGAAAGGGTGATAACACCTTCCCTTTCTATAATCTACCCCCCGTACTCAGAATATCTCGAAAAAGGATTTTTTCTGTACTTTTTTCCTTTCCAGTTGGATAAAATAAAATTCGGTGTCGACTCTTGCTTACCGCGACATTTTGCGAATAAAAAACGCAAAACGCAAACCAGCATTTCAAACAGTCGGTTCTGCCACCGTATCACAGAACTAGCAACTCTGCTGGGGAATAATAAGTGGGGTATACCTTAGGATCTAGTTCATCATAATTGCTTCTCTTGATTGTTTTGTTTGCTTTACTTTTAAGGGTTTTGTTTGGGAGTTACTATAGATCCTAACCTGGATCTGGGGACACCTTTTAGGTAAGTAGCAATAGATTATGAGGGAACTGTACAGCGTAGACCGATACGGTTGAAGCAGTAGCTACGTTGATGTGGCACATTGGTTGGTACTGGTATCCCTTGTGGAGAAACGAGGAGAATACGGGGCCGCTGCGTGGTTTCGTTAAGCATCAACTGACATTAGAACCTTTAATCTCCCAACTTGGCCATTAGAAAGTAGTGAGATAGCCGACCTCGGTGTAAAGCTGGGAACTGGTTGATACTCGATGCTACACTCATTGAGACCATACTCTCGAGATAGTTTCGGCCGCAAGAAAAGATTGCGTGAGCTGAAACCATGACCGATGGAGGATGGTCAGTGATATTGAGATCCTCTAGAACCCTGTTACTTTTTGCTAGGACAGGTTGAAGACAACTTAAAATTCAAGAGGGTACTACCTTTGACCTCATGCAAGCCTTAAACCTAAGGGCTTTGTGTGATTTGACTATGTTTGCAATATCTGTGTTTGCAATATCTATGTTTGCTATACCTGTGGTTTACCATGACATCATGCATCATAACATGGCATTCATGCTTCATTACACTAACCATTTCAAAGACCAAGGGAATTTATCTTTGTTCTGTTTTGCAGATTATGGCTTCCGTACGCAGAAATACCATCCGAGTCAACTTTGTGGAAATACTTGCCCAACTTAAAGAGCTAGCCTTAAGAGTTTATGAGACTTCTATGTTCACCTTTCCAGATTACCAGCTGGTTTCCACCTTGGAAGAGTTCTCTCACCTATTGGGCATATCCATCCTTGAACAGGTACCCTTCACAGGTATGGAAGAAGTTCCTAGACTAGAAGACATTGCCTCAGCTCTGCACTTAAAACGGGCTGATGTAGTATCCAATTGGGAAACACGAAGCGGGGTCGAAGGTTTTCTAGCCAAATTTCTGATAGACCAGGCTCAGCTATTCTGGAATAATTTGGATTTTCAGGCTTTTGAAGATATCTTGGCTCTCCTTATCTATGGTTTGGTTCTCTTCCCGAATCTGGATTCCTTTGTAGATGTGAATGTTGTCAAGATTTTCCTTTCTCGCAACCCTGTGCCTACCTTGCTTGGAGACATCATGCATGCCCTCTATACTCGTATCGTAAGGAGAAGAGGGACTCTTATGTGTTGCATGTCGTTGCTGTCGAGGTGGTTTATTTCTCACCTCCCTAAGTTTGTGCTGAAGAACGAAGAAGTTTGGGTTGGTCCGACAGAATAATGTCACTTGCTCATACAGATATTCTTTGGTGTTCCCGGGCAATGGAAGACACTGCTGTTATTGACCGTTGTGGGGGATACCCTAATGTTTCGTTGCTTGGAATCAGAGGGTGTATAACTTATAATCCTTTTCTAGCTTTACGACAATTTGGTCGTGCTCGGAGAGATGGTCCCCATGAGTTACTTCTTGAGGACATTGTATTTGACTATAAGGAGGATGTTAAGGAGCATCGTCGGAGGTTTATACGAGCTTGGGGCATGGTGAACAGATCTGACCCCCAAGAGTTGGGACCAAAGACTTCTCTTCCTATGCAGCCTTACGTCCGAGCTCGTGACCGGATGCTTGGGATGCCATATGAGGCCGTATTACTAGTGATTGTGGAGCCCACTAATGAAGAGGACATTCCTTACACGGTTCTCTATCCTTACATGCCCACTGATCCTGGGGAGTTGCAGAGGTCTTGGATTCAGCTGAAGAATGAGTGGGATACTTACCGAGAATAGTACCATGAGCAAGAAAGGAAGATTTTGAAGCTCACCGGGAAGCTCGAGGAAGAAAGAGTGATCAATGACTACATCAGCACAAAGAGGAAGCGTCCATGGGACTTTTGATTTTTTTTCCTAGTTTTAGATCTTGTTTTATTTACTTCTTTGTAACGCCGTAAAGGCATTGTTGAACCTTTCAAAGTTTAAGCTAATAAAGTTTTGTTTATTTTTTGGTTTACAAATTTAAATCTCCCAAAGTCTTTGAAATCATTACATGCGCATCCCATTATCATGCACATCATTGCAGGTACCATTACAGGTTTCTCATCTTCTTCGCTGTTTGTTACTCCAGGAATGTCTTCCGATCAAGCCATCAAAGATCTTCAAGCACATAACGCCCAATTCCAACAGATGTTCATAAGTCTGGCTAAAGGGCAAGAGGATCTGAAGACCCTCATTCCTGAAAGAGAAGAAGAAAAAGAAGAAGAAGAAGAAGAAGAAGAAGAAGGTCGGTATTCTGAACATGGGTAGAAGATTCGGAGAAAGGTTGAGACAACCAGCTGATCTGACTTCCTCATCCCAGGACGGGGAAAACCAAGATAGAGCAAAGGACCCTAGTTCTGCAGTTTTTTATAACAATACAGATTACGATGATGAGAAATATCCTCCTGCTGAGGATAGGTACAAACAGCTAAAAGACCGTTTGTGTGCTATGGAGATTCAGAAAATCCCTAGTTTGGACTTTGGAGAACTGGGACTGGTATCAGGAGTGGTCATCTCTCATAAGTTTAAAGCTCCAGTTTTTGCTAAATATGATGGAGTATCCTGCCCAAAACTCCACCTCCGCTTGTATGTCAGGAAAATCCAACCACACACTGCTGATAGAAATTTGTGGGTGCACTTCTTTCAAGATAGTCTGTCAGGGACTCAGCTTGAATGGTTTTATCAGTTGGAGGGAGCCAGTGTCCTAAACTGAGAAGACCTTGCTGCTGCTTTTTACAAGCAGTACCAGTATAACGCCGACCTTGCTCCCACTCGTACTCAGCTCCAGGGTATGTCCATGGGTGCAGGTGAAGGTTTTAAGGAATATGCTCAAAAGTGGAGAGACCTGGCTGGAAGAGTCCAACCCCTTTTGTCTGATAGGGAGTTGGTTGACATGTTTCTAGGGACGTTATCTGGTCCATTTTTCAATCACTTGATCGGCAGCTTGTCATCTGGTTTCACTGAGTTGATCTTGACTGGAGAAAGAGTAGAAGCCGGTATCCGAAGTGGTAAGATACAGAAGGACGCCTCTTCGAGTTCGGTAAAGAAGCCTTTCACCAGTAAGAAGGAAGCTAGTGAAGTGTATGGCCCGAGGGGCCAAAACAGATCGAAACACCGTTAAACGGTGAATGCTGTAGTGATACCAAGACCCACAGTTGCTCCACAATGCAACAATCAAAAAAGGGTGGAAAGATCGCAACGGCAGTTTACCCGCATCAATATGACTTTGGCTGAGGTCCGGCCTCATCTGTTAAAATCCAACTTGGCAACCTTGAGAGAGGATCCCAAGAATCCAAACACTGCTTCTCCCAGATACAATCCCAACGCACGGTGCGCCTATCATTCTGAGAGTCCGGGCCATGATACAAACGATTGTTGGGCTGTGAGAAACAAAGTGCAAGATTTGCTCGAAGCCAAAGAGATTGAGTTTGATGCTCCAGAAAAGCCCAACGTCATAACTGCTCCTATTATTATATGTATACTAACTTTAAGAGAGCCCCAAACACATGACTAAAACAATCAAAGCCCCACAGAGCCAACATATACTGATTAGTGTATTTTAATACACCATCTTTTACTTTGAGTTAATAAAATTCTATGACTTCCCGCATTTGAAATTCTGGCACAAACGGAATATGGTAGAACCGATGTTACAATCATCAATAGTACATGATGTCGTGATGGAAGAACATGATGTTATGATTGATGTTACAACATCTTCACGCATAATGTACAACAATATCAAACTGATAAATTTTGCAGAAATATAAATGCAAAATGATAAAGAACACAGTCGAACTGTTAACCCATTTCGGTGCAACTCACCTACTCTGAGGGCTACCAAGCCAAGAAGGAAATCCACTAACAGTAGTACTATTTCAAATCTAAACTTCCCTGTTTATAACTTATCACCTAATCTCTACCCAATGCAACTTCTACCAAGGTCCTCCCTAGATATGAGAAATTGTCATCCCACTTCCAATCACCGTAGTGATAAAAACTCCCAATCACAGAGAAAAAAATTCTAGTCCCAGAAACTGTTAAGAAGTACACACTCGCCAATTAGGGACAATCCCAATCCCAGGAACTGCCAGGAAGAACATACTTCCCATTTATAAATACATAGTTAATACTCTTATCTACAAACAATACTTGGGTTACTTAAAAGCTTTCACCAAGAACAATACTTACTCTTGCTTCACAACTTCGAGGAGAAAAATACTCAACTCATTACTTAAAGGTTTATGAGTGAGAACAAACGTCTACCACAATTATCAAAAGACACAAGGGGGACTTGTTAGAACAAAGTTTGAATCTACTACCCTATATTTAAGTTTTGATGATAACAAAGTGAAAAGATATAGTATTTATAAGTTTCATGTATGAACTATCTGCTGCCTAAAATTATTATGTTCTGACTTGCAGATACTCTGATTGATATAAGCAAGATCACATCTATTCAGCATCAGAACTTGATTTCAGACACCAGCATCAGAAGTTGCCATATCAGAATGTCAAAATCAGATGATCAACTCACGTACATGCTGAAGCCTGATGAACAAGACTGCGCTCAACACTCTGATAAAGAAACACAACAGTTCATCAGCAGCGAAGCAGAGTCAGAATGAGCCAAGCCAGAACTTGCATTAAGTAAGCAACGGTACTGTGCATTGAAAGCAAATTAATTCCAACGGCCTCATTCCAGACAAGATCTGCTCAATAAGGAAAGTTTGTTATTAGCATTGAATCAAGAATATTGCATCCAACGTTCATCATCTCAGTGCTATATAAACAAGACTTTGAAGATTGAAATGGCTAATGCTCTCCAAATCTCTACACGCACAAAAGCTAATTATAATCTTCTTTCTCTCAGTTTTGCTAAACCATACACTCTGATATTCTTGTTTAGAAATCTAGTTTCTAAGCTTCAAATTGTGTATACATCACAGTTGTGATACAATTTTGTAGAAAACATCCACACACTTAGTTTTATCTCTTTGTAAGAAAGTGTTACCTTGACAAATCGGGTTGTGGTTTGGATCAAGAAGGCTTTAGCAGTTGTTAAAGCAGTCTGTAATATTCAGTTGAATATAGTGGATTAAGACCTCGTTGGAGAGAGGCGAAATCACCTTGACGGGTGGACTGGAGTAGTTTGAGATCAAACGAACCAGGATAAAAATATCTTGTTCATTGCATTAGATTTCGTTTTTACAATTCAACCCCCCCTTCTTGTGTTTTTCACCACTTCAATTGGCATCAGAGCGCCTGGTTCTGAGCTAAAACACTTAACCGTGTCAGTACAAGATCTAGCGTCAGAAAAACACAATGGCAGGAAACAATTCTCACATCAGCAATGACAACAATGAGGACAGAGACAGATTCAGTGGCAAACCTCCAGTATTTGATGGAGAAAACTTTGATTACTGGAAAGACAGAATTGAAAGCTTCTTTCTGGCACATGATGCTGATCTGTGGGATATGGTGACAGATGGATACACGCACCCTGTGAATGCAAGTGGTCAGAAGATTGATAGAAAAACAATGTCTGATCAACAAAAGCGTGACTTCAAGAATCACCACAAGGCCAGAACCATCCTCCTCAGCGCCATCTCCTATACTGAGTATGAAAAGATCTCCAACAGAGACACAACAAAGAATATTTTTGACTCTCTCAGAATGACGCATGAGGGCAACGTTCAGGTCAAAGAAACAAAAGCTCTGGCGCTCATTCAGAAGTATGAGGCTTTCAAAATGGAAGAATCTGAATCCATTGAAACCATGTTCTCTAGATTCCAGATCCTGGTAGCCGGTCTCAAAGTTCTGGACAAAGGATACTCTACTGCTGACCATGTCAAGAAAATCATCAGAAGTTTACCCAAGCAGTGGAGACCTATGGTTACAGCTCTGAAGCTAGCTAAAGATCTCAACAAAATCACTCTGGAGGAACTTATCAGCTCCCTCAGAAGTCATGAGATAGAGCTAGAAGCTGATGAGCCTCAGAAGCAAGGTAAGCCTTTAGCATTAAAATCTAACAGAAAATTTGAGTCTAAAGTTTTGCAGGCAGTTGAAGAAACATCTGATGGATCCTTATCAGAAGAAGATGAACTCTCCCTTCTCTCCAGAAGAGTAAATCAACTGTGGAAGCAAAGACAAAGGAAGTTCAGGAATCCCAGAAGATCTGATCAGAACGAGTCTTCTTCCAGATACAGAAGGACAGATTCTTCCTCTGGATACAGAAGATCTGAAGGCTCCTCCAGTAGCAAAAAGCCAAACACCAAAGACATCATCTTCTATGAGTGCAACGAGCAAGGACACTATAAGAGTGACTGCCCAAAGCTTCAGAGGGAAAAGCCCAAAAAGAAGTTTGGAAGAGAGAAGAAGAAAAGTCTCATGGCTACATGGGATGACTCTGACTCGTCTGAAGTTGACTCAGAATCAGATGATGAAAGGGCAAACATAGCTCTCATGGCTAACATTTCAGAAGATAGTGAAGCTTCTGAATCAGACTCAGAATCAGACACTGAAGAGGTATTTCCTAACTTTGCTGTTAACTTTACAAAGGCTGAACTTGCTGAAAGACTTAATGAGATTCTGGAAAGCTATCAGCAAATTAGAGCTAAATTCAGAGACCTGAAAAGGAATCTTGAATATGACTCTAATAAGACTGAGAGTCTCAAATTGGAAAATTCTGAGCTGAGAAATAAAATTTCAAAATTAGAAAACACTTTACAAAACTCTCAGAAGGAACCAATTTCTGAAACTCCCTGCAACGCTGATGAGATCATCAAGGAGTATGATCACAGTTTCTAGAAGTTCCTAGCTAAAAGCATAGATAGAAGCAGAATGGCTTCAATGATCTATGGAGTTAGCAGAAACGGCAGGAAAGGAATAGGATACCAAGGTAAGGTTCCTACACCAAAGAATGTCATGGACTTAACCATTAAACACACTCCTCTGAATTCACATTTTGTATATGGTCACACACATGATATCAAATACACTAGCAGTAAGCACTCTGTGAAACCAAAATTCAACCAGAGTTTTGGTAAAACTAACAAATCAGGACCCAAGAAAATCTGGGTACCTAAGGATAAAATAATACATGTTGCAGATATCTTTAGCAGCAAGTTAGAAACACCAGTCATGGTACCTGGACTCTGGCTGCTCACGACACATGACGGGAAGAAGGCGTATGTTCCAAAGCCTGGAACTTAAGCCTGGAGGCCACGTTGGCTTTGGAGGCAATCAGAGGGGAAAGATAATTGGCTCTGGAACTGTAGGTAATGGAAATCTTCCCTCTATTAATAATGTTCTGCTAGTAGATGGATTGATGCATAATCTGTTATCCATAAGTCAATTAAGTGATAACGGTTATGATATAATCTTTAATCAAAAATCATGTAAAGCTGTTAGTCAGAAAGATGGGACTATCCTGTTTAATGGTAAGAGGAAAAACAACATTTACAAAATCAAACTTTCTGAACTAAAGAGTCAGAATGTAAAATGTCTTCTGTCTGTTAACAACGAGCAGTGGATCTGGCACAGAAGATTGGGGCATGTTAGTATGAGAAGAATATCTCAGATTAACAAACTCAGTCTGGTCAGAGGACTTCCTAATTTGAAGTTCAATTCAGATGCTCTGTGTGAAGCATGTCAGAAAGGCAAATTTTCAAAACCTTCTTTTAAATCCAAAAATGTTGTTTCTACCTCTAAGCCATTAAAACTTCTGCACATTGACTTATTTGGACCAGTTAAAACTGCTTCAGTCAGTGGTAAGAAGTATGGGTTAGTAATCGTAGATGACTATAGCAGATGGACATGGGTAAAGTTCTTAAGACACAAGGACGAGTCACACTCTGTGTTTGTTACCTTCTGTAACCAAGTTCAGAATGAAAAGGATCTTAGAATCGTTAAAGTCAGAAGTGATCATGGTGGAGAGTTTGAAAACAAAGATTTTGAGTCATTCTTTAATGACAGAGGCATTCTGCATGATTTCTCTTGTCCTAGAACTCCCCAACAAAATGGAGTTGTAGAACGAAAGAACAGAACATTGCAACAAATGGCCAGAACCATGATCAATGAGACAAACGTTGCTAAGACCTTCTGGGCAGAGGCAATAAACACAGCGTGCTACATTCAGAATAGAATCTCAATAAGACCTATTCTGGAAAAGACTCCATATGAATTGTGGAAGAACAAAAAGCCCAACATTTCATATTTTCATCCATTTGGATGTACTTGCTTTATATTAAATACAAAGAATTATTTGAACAAGTTTGACTCTAAAGCACAGAAGTGTATTATGTTAGGATACTCTGAACGCTCAAGAGGGTACAGAGTATACAATACAGAAACACAGATTGTGGAAGAATCAATCAGTGTTCGTTTTGATGATAAGCTTGACTCTGAAAAGTCAAAGCAGAATGAAGTTTTTGCAGGTATAGAAATTGAATTTGCAGGTTCTGAAGACAAGTCATCAGAAGCTCTCAACACAGACATTCCTTCAACGTCTGAAAGGAGCACTGCTAGAAATCCTACAACAGCTGCTGATCAACCTCAGAAGAGATTACCCAGAAGTAGCTTGGATCACCCAGAAGAGACTATCCTAGGAAGAAAGGAAGATCCAATCAGAACAAGAGCAAGCTTCAGAAACTCTGAAGAAACACTTATGGGACTTGTGTCTCTGATTGAACCTTCTTCTATTGATGAAGCACTTCTGGATAATGACTGGATTCTGGCAATGCAAGAAGAGCTGAATCAATTCACCAGAAACGACGTATGGGATCTCGTTCCCAGACCAAAAGGATTCAACGTCATTGGAACAAGATGGGTGTTCAGAAACAAGCTAAATGAACAAGGTGAAGTCATCAGAAATAAGGCACGACTGGTTGCACAAGGTTATAGTCAGCAAGAGGGGATAGACTATACAGAAACCTTTGCCCCAGTCGCCAGGTTAGAATCTATCAGACTTTTAATTTCATTTGTTGTTAATAGAGGCATCACTCTGTATCAGATGGATGTCAAAAGTGCATTCTTAAATGGTTATATAGAAGAAGAAGTTTATGTACACCAACCCCCAGGTTTTGAAAATACAAAACATCCAGAACATGTTTTCAAACTAAAGAAGTCACTGTATGGTCTGAAACAAGCTCCCAGAGCTTGGTATGAAAGGCTAAGTAACTTTCTGCTAGAAAATGAATTCACCAGAGGGAAAGTGGACACTACTTTATTATGTAAATCAGTTAAGAGTGACATCTTAGTCTGTCAAATTTATGTTGATGATATTATTTTTGGTTCTACTAATCCTTCTCTTGGAAGAAAATTTGCTAAGTGTATGCAGGCAGAATTTGAGATGAGCCTCATGGGGGAACTGAAATTCTTTCTAGGAATTCAGATCAATCAAACTCCAGAAGGAACTTACATTCATCAGAGCAAATACATCAGAGATCTTCTTAAGAAATTTGACCTCTCAGAATGTAAGCCATCAAAGATTCCAATGCATCCCACGTGCATTCTGGAAAGAGAAGAGGTGAGCAAAAATGTAGAACAGAAAGTCTACAGAGGTATGATTGGTTCTCTCCTCTATCTGACTGCTTCAAGACCTGACATATTATTCAGTGTTTGTATCTGTGCTAGATTCCAATCAGATCCTAGAGAATCTCACTTAACAGCTGTTAAGCGAATTTTCAAGTATCTGAAAGGTACTACTAATCTGGGTTTGTTTTATAGAAAATCTAGTGATTACAGCTTAGTAGGCTACTGTGATGCTGATTTTGCTGGAGACAGAGTGGAACGTAAAAGTACTTCTGGAAGCTGCCAGTTTCTGGGAGAAAATCTGATCTCTTGGTCCAGCAAAAGGCAATCAACAATTGCTCTGTCAACAGCAGAAGCTGAGTACATAGCAGCAGGATGTAGCACACAAATGCTCTGGATGAAAAGTCAGCTTGAAGACTTCCAGATTTTTGAGAGTAACATTCCTATACTTTGTGATAATACTTTTGCTATTTGCTTAAGTAAGAATCCCATTTTACATTCTAGAGCTAAGCATATAGAAATAAAACATCACTTCATTAGGGACTATATTCAGAAAGGTATTTTGAACTTAAAATTTATAGATACAGACCATCAATGGGCTGATATCTTTACTAAACCCCTTTCAGAAGATAGGTTTAATTTCATTCTGAAACATCTCAGCATGAAAGTGTGTCCAGAGTGAAAATGTTTTAATTCCATATATTTACCTTCAGAATGTAATTGTTTTACTGTGAACTTCTGATCAATCTCCTTTCAGAAAGATAGAACATGCAGATTGTATCAGGTGCAAGTCTAAAGATCTGAGAGTCTAAGCTCAAAGACAGACGTTCCGATCACTACATCAAACAAGTGTCATCCAATCATCAGCATATCTCTGAAGCAGAACGCGTGCACACTTCTGAGAAGGCAAAGCGCTGATTGGGTGCATTGAGACACATGTCTGGTAACCGTTTTTAAGTATCTTTCTCAAATCCCCCAAAATCAGCAAGCATTTAATGAAAAGTAATCATGCTTTTAAAATGCAATCATGATTTTTCTCTCTCTTAAAAAACGTTTATCTTTTCAAAATAGTTTTGAAAACTCTATTTAAGCACATTAATCTCTCATTCTCATTCTTTACGCTTTCTCACTAATACTCAAGCATTTTCTGCATATTTCTGTGTTCATCTCTTGCAACCTATTTTCCTCAGTTTATTCTCAAAACCCTTTTAGTGTGAACATGGCAACCTCCAGCAGCGCTTCTGCAGGTCCTCAGAAGAAAGCATCATCTGAGCAATATCAAGTGCCATTCAGAACTCTCCTCACTCCTGTGAAGAATCTTGAAGTGCTTTCTGAATTAATCATTGATTTTGAAAGCTTGAAGGAGAACGGTTTTGACCTAACTGAAGAAGTTAGGGCTCAGAAGTGGGAAAGGTACTTTGATAGGTTGGTTGGACCAACATTCCCAATGCTAGTCAAGGAATTCTGGATTCACGCCAAGGCTTCAACACATCTGGTCACCTCCTTTGTTATGGGGAAGAAGATTGTGATCACTGAGGATCACATTGCAAGGCTAATCGGTTACAGTGGCGGTGGCGTCCGTTGTGTGGACATGGCTGAAAGATGTGCTGATGTAGGTGTGATAGCTGCAAGGATTTTCACTCTTGGGGTGCCCAGCAGCAAGATTAAAGATCTGAAGGATCATTACAGAGTGTGGGCTAAGATAATTCTGGGGTGCTTCAACCACAGGAAACCAACCAGTTCTCCTGATTACATAAATGTGGATCAGCAGTTTCTGATCTACTTTATTGATCAGAAGGTAAAGATCAATCTGGCTCACTTCCTGTTCAACCACCTCAGAACAAGTGTGAAGGAAACTAGGGAAGAAGAAAGAACCAAGAGGGATTGGATACCTTTTGGAAGGTTGATATCAGATATTCTGACAGAGAATAGGCTGATTGAACATCTGATAGAAGCTCAAGAGCTAAGCACTATTGAACCAACAATTGGGAAACCTCTGAACGCAAAGAACCTGAAAAAGATGAAGCTGATAGAGAATATTCAGAAGGAACCCAGAGCTACTCCTATTGCTGATATCTCCAGCAGAAGAGTGCCTCTGAGTGACTTTCCGTTATTTTCTGAAATTGAATCCAAACCAGAGGTGATTCTCAGGTACTTGGATGCGTGCAAGGCAGATGGTACAGATCCAAATCTGAATATCAAAGATCTGCATCAACCTCAACCAGAAGTGACTCTGAAGAAGACGAAGAAGAGGAAGGCACCATCAGAAGGATCATCCCAGCAGACACCCAGGAAAAGAGGTAATTCATCTGCTGCTCCTGTTTTAAATTCTTCTACTATTCCAGCATCTATTCCTCCTCAAACCTCTCATAGAATCTCAATCCCCATCCCTACCATAGACGAAACTGTACAAGAAGAGGACCCTTCTGAGGCATTAAAACTCAGAAGACCCAGAACCAAACATCACAAACAACCAACAATCTCAACAACATCAGCAATTGACCAAGTGCTGTCTGACATTGATCAACACACCTCTGATCAACCAAACTCTGAACCACAAATTGTTCCTCCTCCACAGCCAGAACAACAGCAATCTGCTGAAGAACCAGAACAACAACAACCCCTCTCATCAATTCCAGAAGAACCCCTTATCCCAGAAAAATCAGAAATTCTGTCTCCCTCTCCCCAACCAGAAATTAATCCACCATCACCTCAAACAGAGTTTCATCACTCTGAAACTCCTTCTCCTCGACCATCTGAACCTCATTCACCTCAACCATCACCTCTGGCAATCCAGCTGCCATGTGGAACAACTGTTATCATTCCCCAGTTACCATCCTCACCAGAATCTACACCACCAAATACTCCCAAAACACCACCCAGTCCAATCATAATCTCTGATACTGATACTCCATCTCCAAAACAAACAGCTGCTCAGAAAACCTCCGAAAACCCCAGCAGGACTTTCATAGACTTAACCAGTTTTGACCGTCTTGCTGATCTGAAACACAAAATTGCCATCCCAAAACCAAAGCAACCAGATGTTGGCTCTGGTATTATGAATTTTGAAACAGGTGTGCTGCAATGGATTGCTTCTTTGAAGCAAGTCTGTCCTGGAATGATTGACCCAGCTGCTTCTGATCAGCTCTGGTCATAATTCAGACTTTGGGTACGTGCTGAAGCCCTCAAGTTGCAGGATATCAACTATGAGCAGGCACAACAAAATTTCAGCAAGCTTCTGAATGAAGTTGGAAGTCAGCTTCTGAAAGAGGACGTGCTCCCTCTGGACAGTGAACCTTGGTCTGAGAAACAACAAGCTGCAAAGGTGCAATCAGAAGAAGACAAGACTATTCAAGCTGAAGAAAGTCAAGCAGAGGATGTTGCTGAAAGCTCTCAGAAGCTTCCTGAGTCTGATGCTTCTCAAGCTGCCTTGGACAGGCAGACTCTGGAAGAACTAAAGCTGAATGACATGCGTCTGCAGCAGCGGATGGATGAAAGCGATCAGAAGATGAAAGAGAGAATGGATGTGCAGGATAGCAAGATTGACACTGTTGTCAGCATGGTGCACAAGCAGAATGAGACTGCTGAAAAGATCCAAGCCATGCTGGAGAACCTGTTCACACGCTTGCCTCTTCAACCTTAGTCTCTTTTTTCATTCATGTTCTTTTTCATGTTTTCCTTGATTTTCTGATGTACTGTTTGAATATGTTTTGTACTATTTTCTTGTTTTGATTCTGAACTATCTTAATATGATTAGTTTTTCTAATCTTGATTGTTTTAGCACATCACCTACACTTTTTGATTGCTGACAAAAAGGGGGAGAACAAGAATGATATTTTAATCAATAACGGCTAACTAGACAGAAATTCTCAAACATTCTAACTCTATTACTTGAAAATGTTTTTTCTGTTTTGCTTAAAGTCTACAGGTACAAGGAAGCTCCTGGACACTCTGAAGACTAGAAGCTCTGAAGCTCTGATCACTATGAAGTTCTGATCCACTCTAATATTCTGATCCAAAGCAAAGCTCTGACAAGAAAAACTCTGAAGCTCTGCTCTGACATAAAGCTTCTGATAAGTCAAAGACTCTGATACTCTGATGTTCAAAGAAAGGCAAAAAGATCTGATCCTGAAGAACACGTGTAATCAAAGGGAAGTAATAAACTCAGGGGGAGTATCTCTCAACTCTGATATCTCTTTACTCCTTATCCTTTTACTTCTTACTCTGATACATATTCCAGATACCTTTTCACGTTATTTTCATTTAAAATATCTAGTTTTTGTCATCATAAAAAAGGGGGAGATTGTTAGAACAAAGTTTGAATCTACTACCCTATATTTAAGTTTTGATGATAACAAAGTGAAAAGATATAGTATTTATAAGTTTCATGTATGAACTATCTGCTGCCTAAAATTATTATGTTCTGACTTGCAGATACTCTGATTGATATAAGCAAGATCACATCTATTCAGCATCAGAACTTGATTTCAGACACCAGCATCAGAAGTTGCCATATCAGAATGTCAAAATCAGATGATCAACTCACGTACATGCTGAAGCCTGATGAACAAGACTGCGCTCAACACTCTGATAAAGAAACACAACAGTTCATCAGCAGCGAAGCAGAGTCAGAATGAGCCAAGCCAGAACTTGCATTAAGTAAGCAACGGTACTGTGCATTGAAAGCAAATTAATTCCAACGACCTCATTCCAGACAAGATCTGCTCAATAAGGAAAGTTTGTTATTAGCATTGAATCAAGAATATTGCATCCAACGTTCATCATCTCAGTGCTATATAAACAAGACTTTGAAGATTGAAATGGCTAATGCTCTCCAAATCTCTACACGCACAAAAGCTAATTATAATCTTCTTTCTCTCAGTTTTGCTAAACCATACACTCTGATATTCTTGTTTAGCAATCTAGTTTCTAAGCTTCAAATTGTGTATACATCACAGTTGTGATACAGTTTTGTAGAAAACATCCACACACTTAGTTTTATCTCTTTGTAAGAAAGTGTTACCTTGACAAACCGGGTTGTGGTTTGGATCAAGAAGGCTTTAGCAGTTGTTAAAGCAGTCTGTAATATTCAGTTGAATATAGTGGATTAAGACCTCGTTGGAGAGAGGCGAAATCACCTTGACGGGTGGACTGGAGTAGTTTGAGATCAAACGAACCAGGATAAAAATATCTTGTTCATTGCATTAGATTTCGTTTTTACAATTCAACCCCCCCTTCTTGTGTTTTTCACCACTTCAATTGGCATCAGAGCGCCTGGTTCTGAGCTAAAACACTTAACCGTGTCAGTACAAGATCTAGCGTCAGAAAAACACAATGGCAGGAAACAATTCTCACATCAGCAATGACAACAAGGAGGACAGAGACAGATTCATTGGCAAACCTCCAGTATTTGATGGAGAAAACTTTGATTACTGGAAAGACAGAATTGAAAGCTTCTTTCTGGCACATGATGCTGATCTGTGGGATATGGTGACAGATGGATACACGCACCCTGTGAATGCAAGTGGTCAGAAGATTGATAGAAAAACAATGTCTGATCAACAAAAGCGTGACTTCAAGAATCACCACAAGGCCAGAACCATCCTCCTCAGCGCCATCTCCTATACTGAGTATGAAAAGATCTCCAACAGAGACACAACAAAGAATATTTTTGACTCTCTCAGAATGACGCATGAGGGCAACGTTCAGGTCAAAGAAACAAAAGCTCTGGCGCTCATTCAGAAGTATGAGGCGTTCAAAATGGAAGAATCTGAATCCATTGAAACCATGTTCTCTAGATTCCAGATCCTGGTAGCCGGTCTCAAAGTTCTGGACAAAGGATACTCTACTGCTGACCATGTCAAGAAAATCATCAGAAGTTTACCCAAGCAGTGGAGACCTATGGTTACAGCTCTGAAGCTAGCTAAAGATCTCAACAAAATCACTCTGGAGGAACTTATCAGCTCCCTCAGAAGTCATGAGATGGAGCTAGAAGCTGATGAGCCTCAGAAGCAAGGTAAGCCTTTAGCATTAAAATCTAACAGAAAATTTGAGTCTAAAGTTTTGCAGGCAGTTGAAGAAACATCTGATGGATCCTCATCAGAAGAAGACGAACTCTCCCTTCTCTCCAGAAGAGTAAATCAACTGTGGAAGCAAAGACAAAGGAAGTTCAGGAATCCCAGAAGATCTGATCAGAACGAGTCTTCTTCCAGATACAGAAGGACAGATTCTTCCTCTGGATACAGAAGATCTGAAGGCTCCTCCAGTAGCAAAAAGCCAAACACCAAAGACATCATCTTCTATGAGTGCAACGAGCAAGGACACTATAAGAGTGACTGCCCAAAGCTTCAGAGGGAAAAGCCCAAAAAGAAGTTTGGAAGAGAGAAGAAGAAAAGTCTCATGGCTACATGGGATGACTCTGACTCGTCTGAAGTTGACTCAGAATCAGATGATGAAAGGGCAAACATAGCTCTCATGGCTAACATTTCAGAAGATAGTGAAGCTTCTGAATCAGACTCAGAATCAGACACTGAAGAGGTATTTCCTAACTTTGCTGTTAACTTTACAAAGGCTGAACTTGCTGAAAGCCTTAATGAGATTCTGGAACGCTATCAGCAAATTAGAGCTAAATTCAGAGACCTGAAAAGGAATCTTGAATATGACTCTAATAAGACTGAGAGTCTCAAATTGGAAAATTCTGAGCTGAGAAATAAAATTTCAAAATTAGAAAACACTTTACAAAACTCTCAGAAGGAACCAATTTCTGAAACTCCCTGCAATGCTGATGAGATCATCAAGGAGTATGATCACAGTTTCTAGAAGTTCCTAGCTAAAAGCATAGATAGAAGCAGAATGGCTTCAATGATCTATGGAGTTAGCAGAAACGGCAGGAAAGGAATAGGATACCAAGGTAAGGTTCCTACACCAAAGAATGTCATGGACTTAACCATTAAACACACTCCTCTGAATTCACATTTTGTATATGGTCACACACATGATATCAAATACACTAGCAGTAAGCACTCTGTGAAACCAAAATTCAACCAGAGTTTTGGTAAAACTAACAAATCAGGACCCAAGAAAATCTGGGTACCTAAGGATAAAACAATACATGTTGCAGATATCTTTAGCAGCAAGTCAGAAACACCAGTCATGGTACCTGGACTCTGGCTGCTCACGACACATGACGGGAAGAAGGCATATGTTCCAAAGCCTGGAACTTAAGCCTGGAGGCCACGTTGGCTTTGGAGGCAATCAGAGGGGAAAGATAATTGGCTCTGGAAATGTAGGTAATGGAAATCTTCCCTCTATTAATAATGTTCTGCTAGTAGATGGATTGATGCATAATCTGTTATCCATAAGTCAATTAAGTGATAACGGTTATGATATAATCTTTAATCAAAAATCATGTAAAGCTGTTAGTCAGAAAGATGGGACTATCCTGTTTAATGGTAAGAGGAAAAACAACATTTACAAAATCAAACTTTCTGAACTAAAGAGTCAGAATGTAAAATGTCTTCTGTCTGTTAACAACGAGCAGTGGATCTGGCACAGAAGATTAGGGCATGTTAGTATGAGAAGAATATCTCAGATTAACAAACTCAGTCTGGTCAGAGGACTTCCTAATTTGAAGTTCAATTCAGATGCTCTGTGTGAAGCATGTCAGAAAGGCAAATTTGCAAAACCTTCTTTTAAATCCAAAAATGTTGTTTCTACCTCTAAGCCATTAAAACTTCTGCACATTGACTTATTTGGACCAGTTAAAACTGCTTCAGTCAGTGGTAAGAAGTATGGGTTAGTAATCGTAGATGACTATAGCAGATGGACATGGGTAAAGTTCTTAAGACACAAGGACGAGTCACACTCTGTGTTTGTTACCTTCTGTAACCAAGTTCAGAATGAAAAGGATCTTAGAATCGTTAAAGTCAGAAGTGATCATGGTGGAGAGTTTGAAAACAAAGATTTTGAGTCATTCTTTAATGACAGAGGCATTCTGCATGATTTCTCTTGTCCTAGAACTCCCCAACAAAATGGAGTTGTAGAACGAAAGAACAGAACATTGCAAGAAATGGCCAGAACCATGATCAATGAGACAAACGTTGCTAAGACCTTCTGGGCAGAGGCAATAAACACGGCGTGCTACATTCAGAATAGAATCTCAATAAGACCTATTCTGGAAAAGACTCCATATGAATTGTGGAAGAACAAAAAGCCCAACATTTCATATTTTCATCCATTTGGATGTACTTGCTTTATATTAAATACAAAGAATTATTTGAACAAGTTTGACTCTAAAGCACAGAAGTGTATTATGTTAGGATACTCTGAACGCTCAAGAGGGTACAGAGTATACAATACAGAAACACAGATTGTGGAAGAATCAATCAGTGTTCGTTTTGATGATAAGCTTGACTCTGAAAAGTCAAAGCAGAATGAAGTTTTTGCAGGTATAGAAATTGAATTTGCAGGTTCTGAAGACAAGTCATCAGAAGCTCTCAACACAGACATTCCTTCAACGTCTGAAAGGAGCACTGCTAGCAATCCTACAACAGCTGCTGATCAACCTCAGAAGAGATTACCCAGAAGCAGCTTGGATCACCCAGAAGAGATTATCCTAGGAAGAAAGGAAGATCCAATCAGAACAAGAGCAAGCTTCAGAAACTCTGAAGAAACACTTATGGGACTTGTGTCTCTGATTGAACCTTCTTCTATTGATGAAGCACTTCTGGATACTGACTGGATTCTGGCAATGCAAGAAGAGCTGAATCAATTCACCAGAAACGACGTATGGGATCTCGTTCCCAGACCAAAAGGATTCAACGTCATTGGAACAAGATGGGTGTTCAGAAACAAGCTAAATGAACAAGGTGAAGTCATCAGAAACAAGGCACGACTGGTTGCACAAGGTTATAGTCAGCAAGAGGGGATAGACTATACAGAAACCTTTGCCCCAGTCGCCAGGTTAGAATCTATCAGACTTTTAATTTCATTTGCTGTTAATAGAGGCATCACTCTGTATCAGATGGATGTCAAAAGTGCATTCTTAAATGGTTATATAGAAGAAGAAGTTTATGTACACCAACCCCCAGGTTTTGAAAATACAAAACATCCAGAACATGTTTTCAAACTAAAGAAGTCACTGTATGGTCTGAAACAAGCTCCCAGAGCTTGGTATGAAAGGCTAAGTAACTTTCTGCTAGAAAATGAATTCACCAGAGGGAAAGTGGACACTACTTTATTATGTAAATCAGTTAAGAGTGACATCTTAGTCTGTCAAATTTATGTTGATGATATTATTTTTGGTTCTACTAATCCTTCTCTTGGAATAAAATTTCCTAAGTGTATGCAGGCAGAATTTGAGATGAGCCTCATGGGGGAACTGAAATTCTTTCTAGGAATTCAGATTAATCAAACTCCAGAAGGAACTTACATTCATCAGAGCAAATACATCAGAGATCTTCTTAAGAAATTTGACCTCTCAGAATGTAAGCCATCAAAGATTCCAATGCATCCCACGTGCATTCTGGAAAGAGAAGAGGTGAGCAAAAATGTAGAACAGAAAGTCTACAGAGGTATGATTGGTTCTCTCCTCTATCTGACTGCTTCAAGACCTGACATATTATTCAGTGTTTGTATATGTGCTAGATTCCAATCAGATCCTAGAGAATCTCACTTAACAGCTGTTAAGCGAATTTTCAAGTATCTGAAAGGTACTACTAATCTGGGTTTGTTTTATAGAAAATCTAGTGATTACAGCTTAGTAGGCTACTGTGATGCTGATTTTGCTGGAGACAGAGTGGAACGTAAAAGTACTTCTGGAAGCTGCCAGTTTCTGGGAGAAAATCTGATCTCTTGGTCCAGCAAAAGGCAATCAACAATTGCTCTGTCAACAGCAGAAGCTGAGTACATAGCAGCAGGATGTAGCACACAAATGCTCTGGATGAAAAGTCAGCTTGAAGACTTCCAGATTTTTGAGAGTAACATTCCTATACTTTGTGATAATACTTCTGCTATTTGCTTAAGTAAGAATCCCATTTTACATTCTAGAGCTAAGCATATAGAAATAAAACATCACTTCATTAGGGACTATATTCAGAAAGGTATTTTGAACTTAAAATTTATAGATACAGACCATCAATGAGCTGATATCTTTACTAAACCCCTTTCAGAAGATAGGTTTAATTTCATTCTGAAACATCTCAGCATGAAAGTGTGTCCAGAGTGAAAATGTTTTAATTCCATATATTTACCTTCAGAATGTAATTGTTTTACTGTGAACTTCTGATCAATCTCCTTTCAGAAAGATAGAACATGCAGATTGTATCAGGTGCAAGTCTAAAGATCTGAGAGTCTAAGCTCAAAGACAGATGTTCTGATCACTACATCAAACAAGTGTCATCCAATCATCAGCATATCTCTGAAGCAGAACGCGTGCACACTTATGAGAAGGCAAAGCGCTGATTGGGTGCATTGAGACACATGTCTGGTAACCGTTTTTAAGTATCTTTCTCAAATCCCCCAAAATCAGCAAGCATTTAATGAAAAGTAATCATGCTTTTAAAATGCAATCATGATTTTTCTCTCTCTTAAAAAACGTTTATCTTTTCAAAATAGTTTTGAAAACTCTATTTAAGCACATTAATCTCTCATTCTCATTCTTTACGCTTTCTCACTAATACTCAAGCATTTTCTGCATATTTCTGTGTTCATCTCTTGCAACCTATTTTCCTCAGTTTATTCTCAAAACCCTTTTAGTGTGAACATGGCAACCTCCAGCAGCGCTTCTGCAGGTCCTCAGAAGAAAGCATCATCTGAGCAATATCAAGTGCCATTCAGAACTCTCCTCACTCCTGTGAAGAATCTTGAAGTGCTTTCTGAATTAATCATTGATTTTGAAAGCTTGAAGGAGAACGGTTTTGACCTAACTGAAGAAGTTAGGGCTCAGAAGTGGGAAAGGTACTTTGATAGGTTGGTTGGACCAACATTCCCAATGCTAGTCAAGGAATTCTGGATTCACGCCAAGGCTTCAACACATCTGGTCACCTCCTTTGTTATGGGGAAGAAGATTGTGATCACTGAGGATCACATTGCAAGGCTAATCGGTTACAGTGGCGGTGGCGTCCGTTGTGTGGACATGGCTGAAAGATGTGCTGATGTAGGTGTGATAGCTGCAAGGATTTTCACTCTTGGGGTGCCCAGCAGCAAGATTAAAGATCTGAAGGATCATTACAGAGTGTGGCCTAAGATAATTCTGGGGTGCTTCAACCACAGGAAACCAACCAGTTCTCCTGATTACATAAATGTGGATCAGCAGTTTCTGATCTACTTTATTGATCAGAAGGTAAAGATCAATCTGGCTCACTTCCTGTTCAACCACCTCAGAACAAGTGTGAAGGAAACTAGGGAAGAAGAAAGAACCAAGAGGGATTGGATACCTTTTGGAAGGTTGATATCAGATATTCTGACAGAGAATAGGCTGATTGAACATCTGATAGAAGCTCAAGAGCTAAGCACTATTGAACCAACAATTGGGAAACCTCTGAACGCAAAGAACCTGAAAAAGATGAAGCTGATAGAGAATATTCAGAAGGAACCCAGAGCTACTCCTATTGCTGATATCTCCAGCAGAAGAGTGCCTCTGAGTGACTTTCCGTTATTTTCTGAAATTGAATCCAAACCAGAGGTGATTCTCAGGTACTTGGATGCGTGCAAGGGAGATGGTACAGATCCAAATCTGAATATCAAAGATCTGCATCAACCTCAACCAGAAGTGACTCTGAAGAAGACGAAGAAGAGGAAGGCACCATCAGAAGGATCATCCCAGCAGACACCCAGGAAAAGAGGTAATTCATCTGCTGCTCCTGTTTTAAATTCTTCTACTATTCCAGCATCTATTCCTCCTCAAACCTCTCATAGAATCTCAATCCCCATCCCTACCATAGACGAAACTGTACAAGAAGAGGACCCTTCTGAGGCATTAAAACTCAGAAGACCCAGAACCAAACATCACAAACAACCAACAATCTCAACAACATCAGCAATTGACCAAGTGATGTCTGACATTGATCAACACACCTCTGATCAACCAAACTCTGAACCACAAACTGTTCCTCCTCCACAGCCAGAACAACAGCAATCTGCTGAAGAACCAGAACAACAACAACCACTCTCATCAATTCCAGAAGAACCCCTTATCCCAGAACAATCAGAAATTCCGTCTCCCTCTCCCCAACCAGAAATTAATCCACCATCACCTCAAACAGAGTTTCATCACTCTGAAACTCCTTCTCCTCGACCATCTGAACCTCATTCACCTCAACCATCACCTCTGGCAATCCAGCTGCCATGTGGAACAACTGTTATCATGCCCCAGTTACCATCCTCACCAGAATCTACACCACCAAATACTCCCAAAACACCACCTAGTCCAATCATAATCTCTGATACTGATACTCCATCTCCAAAACAAACAGCTGCTCAGAAAACCTCCGAAAACCCCAGCAGGACTTTCATAGACTTAACCAGTTTTGACCGTCTTGCTGATCTGAAACACAAAATTGCCATCCCAAAACCAAAGCAACCAGATGTTGGCTCTGGTATTATGAATTTTGAAACAGGTGTGTTGCAATGGATTGCTTCTTTGAAGCAAGTCTGTCCTGGAATGATTGACCCAGCTGCTTCTGATCAGCTCTGGTCACAATTCAGACTTTGGGTACGTGCTGAAGCCCTCAAGTTGCAGGATATCAACTATGAGCAGGCACAACAAAATTTCAGCAAGCTTCTGAATGAAGTTGGAAGTCAGCTTCTGAAAGAGGACGTGCTCCCTCTGGATAGTGAACCTTGGTCTGAGAAACAACAAGCTGCAAAGGTGCAATCAGAAGAAGACAAGACTATTCAAGCTGAAGAAAGTCAAGCAGAGGATGTTTCTGAAAGCTCTCAGAAGCTTCCTGAGTCTGATGCTTCTCAAGCTGCCTTGGACAGGCAGACTCTGGAAGAACTAAAGCTGAATGACATGCGTCTGCAGCAGCGGATGGATGAAAGCGATCAGAAGATGAAAGAGAGAATGGATGTGCAGGATAGCAAGATTGACACTGTTGTCAGCATGGTGCACAAGCAGAATGAGACTGCTGAAAAGATCCAAGCCATGCTGGAGAACCTGTTCACACGCTTGCCTCTTCAACCTTAGTCTCTTTTTTCATTCATGTTCTTTTTCATGTTTTCCTTGATTTTCTGATGTACTGTTTGAATATGTTTTGTACTATTTTCTTGTTTTGATTCTGAACTATCTTAATATGATTATTTTTTCTAATCTTGATTGTTTTAGCACATCACCTACACTTTTTGATTGCTGACAAAAAGGGGGAGAACAAGAATGATATTTTAATCAATAACGGCTAACTAGACAGAAATTCTCAAACATTCTAACTCTATTACTTGAAAATGTTTTTTCTGTTTTGCTTAAAGTCTACAGGTACAAGGAAGCTCCTGGACACTCTGAAGACTAGAAGCTCTGAAGCTCTGATCACTATGAAGTTCTGATCCACTCTGATATTCTGATCCAAAGCAAAGCTCTGACAAGAAAAACTCTGAAGCTCTGCTCTGACATAAAGCTTCTGATAAGTCAAAGACTCTGATACTCTGATGTTCAAAGAAAGGCAAAAAGATCTGATCCTGAAGAACACGTGTAATCAAAGGGAAGTAATAAACTCAGGGGGAGTATCTCTCAACTCTGATATCTCTTTACTCCTTATCCTTTTACTTCTTACTCTGATACATATTCCAGATACCTTTTCACGTTATTTTCATTTAAAATATCTAGTTTTTGTCATCATCAAAAAGGGGGAGATTGTTAGAACAAAGTTTGAATCTACTACCCTATATTTAAGTTTTGATGATAACAAAGTGAAAAGATATAGTATTTATAAGTTTCATGTATGAACTATCTGCTGCCTAAAATTATTATGTTCTGACTTGCAGATACTCTGATTGATATAAGCAAGATCACATCTATTCAGCATCAGAACTTGATTTCAGACACCAGCATCAGAAGTTGCCATATCAGAATGTCAAAATCAGATGATCAACTCACGTACATGCTGAAGCCTGATGAACAAGACTGCGCTCAACACTCTGATAAAGAAACACAACAGTTCATCAGCAGCGAAGCAGAGTCAGAATGAGCCAAGCCAGAACTTGCATTAAGTAAGCAACGGTACTGTGCATTGAAAGCAAATTAATTCCAACGACCTCATTCCAGACAAGATCTGCTCAATAAGGAAAGTTTGTTATTAGCATTGAATCAAGAATATTGCATCCAACGTTCATCATCTCAGTGCTATATAAACAAGACTTTGAAGATTGAAATGGCTAATGCTCTCCAAATCTCTACACGCACAAAAGCTAATTATAATCTTCTTTCTCTCAGTTTTGCTAAACCATACACTCTGATATTCTTGTTTAGCAATCTAGTTTCTAAGCTTCAAATTGTGTATACATCACAGTTGTGATACAGTTTTGTAGAAAACATCCACACACTTAGTTTTATCTCTTTGTAAGAAAGTGTTACCTTGACAAACCGGGTTGTGGTTTGGATCAAGAAGGCTTTAGCAGTTGTTAAAGCAGTCTGTAATATTCAGTTGAATATAGTGGATTAAGACCTCGTTGGAGAGAGGCGAAATCACCTTGACGGGTGGACTGGAGTAGTTTGAGATCAAACGAACCAGGATAAAAATATCTTGTTCATTGCATTAGATTTCGTTTTTACAATTCAACCCCCCCTTCTTGTGTTTTTCACCACTTCAGGACTTACACTCACTAGAGCACACATGAATCTCAAAATGACAAACCCTTATTCTAAAACCAAAAATAACTAACTAGAACTACTTATGCCCTAGGTTTGGTCTTCCTTTTATAAGCTTCAGTTGTTCATGGGCTTCAAAGGCTCTTCCTGATTCTTCCTTAATCCACGCGCTGATTATTGTAGGGAATATCTCCTAAAATCTAGGAACAAATCTTCAAGTATCCTTAATTAGCTTGAAAACCAAATTTAGAAACTTTTAATGCTGATGGAGATTTGATTCTTTTGTTCCAGATTGCATATTCTTGACCTGTAAAAATAACTGAGATATAACCAAAAGGAATCTCAGAAAATCAAATCAAAACTTATCAAGAAATAAAACAGCAGCCCCTGTTGAATCAGACCAAAATATCATGACATTTGTCTTCGACATTTGGTTAAAAACACATAACAACTGAACTGTTATGACATTTGATGCAGATGTTATAACATCTTGCACAACATCAGCAGAACCATGTTTTAGCAAAATTGTTGTCAATCCTAAAACCATGGAACTAATAATCTCCCCCTTTGGCAAATTTTGGCTAAAAAAAACAAAAGCCAATTAACCTTTAGAGAATAATAATACTACAACACAAGCTGCATGTTGATCATGTAAACTTTGTAAAAACATAGCTCAGAAGCTTGTACAGATAGACAGGTTTAGGACTCTGATTGTGACTTTAAGAGTCTATCGGACTAACTAACTGCAAGTGCATAGTCTATTATGTAGTTTTAAAAGATATCGAACTCACAAGTACTAATAATCAAACTAATGTTATATATCGTTACTATGTAAAGCCATGGCAAAAAATGTTTGCGGTTAAACAAAATTAAAACTAAGATAAAATAACTTTAGAAAATATGACAATGATGAGAGACCGAAATATGTATTCCGTGTACCTCAGGGACTCTGTAACTCGTTGGATGTTTAGTAGAAAATGTCAATTTAAAGACTAAACCTCACACTTTCGCACTATTGTATAAAGCCACATTCCTTAACCATGAGATTTTGCTCTCGCTCGCCCATTTTAATTAAGGAATGTGTTTTGAAAATTGAACAAGTCTTAATCGATACTTAAAGCTCTCCCGCTCTCTTTAAGATTGATGTCCCATTTTTACTATCCGGTTCAACCCCCATGTTCTAGTAGTGTCGGCTCGAACCTTAGTTAATTTCTCACTCTCGTGACAAAATCATGTTAAGTAACCTCTCACTCTCATGCCAAGGCTATTTAAATTAAGTTTAAAAACAAGAACCAAAATAGGATTTTCAAATGAATATTAAGCCAACATTGTTACTGATTTCCATCATAAACGACACTCCTCACATACCAGACTCTAATTGTTTATCCATACATGCTTTTAATCATAAATGAAGTAAACATGCTTATTACAATAGGAAATAACATGATAATAATTTAGGCAAACACATAATAATGATAATGCAAATAATATAAAACCTGAAAGATGAAAGCTTTAAAACTGAAATAAACTTTGATTATGGCGGCAATATTTTGATCCAAGAGTGCATACAATAATATTCAATTCAACAAAGCTTCGCTACAATTCCCAGATACCTATAAAAGAGTAAAATAGCCCTATATATAGTGTTACAGGTCTGAGATACATTTCAAATCGTGTCAAAAGTGCTTGAGAGAAAGTAAGGAAGTGGACAAGAATCTCACCAATTCAGTTATCCACGTTTCTGCATTCATGGTGCATGACGACCTCCATGGGGCTCATGGCTACCGCCATAGGGCTTATGGCGACCACCATGGGGCTCATGGCGACCACCATGAGTTTAAAATCATTAAATTACGTGGCAGGAAGGCCATGGCACCCGTTAAGGTGATGGTGGCGTCCGCCATTTAAGCAGAAATGAAATTCTGCATTATGTTGCTGCTTTTTCTTCACCTTTGTCGATTCCGGTGCATATCACTTCATGAACATCAAAGTACCTGTAACACAACACAAAGAAACATAAAAAAGCGATAAAAGTAATAAAATGGAATTGAATAACATGCAAATCAAGTTGGAAAATACAATGTGTTTTCAAGTTATCAAACTCCCCCTTTCAAACATAACAGGTTCTCCCCCTCAAGGACAAAACCCACACCAGAGCACCTGCAACAAAATAACAAAAGTAGCAGCCACAACTTCAACATACACATGTATGAACACTCATACTCCCCCTCAATGATTGCATGGGAAACCATACATACATATACTCTAATAGAAGAAGTGGCACACATTCCTATCACAATGCTAAACCAACATGTCAAAACATGTGATGTAACATCAGGACACAACACTTTACTCCCCCTTTTTAGAGAAAATATTGAAAAACAGAATTAGAGTAAATGTACACAATGGAAACACACAGAACATCAGAACATATTGCTCTCAGGCAACAACACAACTGGAAACATAACTATGGAAACATGTTACACACAAGCAACAACACATAGCAGTAAGATCTGCATATATGCAGATACACAGATGGAACTATAGTTGGAAACACAAAAAAAAACACTAATCATGAGCACCAGGTGGAAACAAATGGAAACAGACAGTATTGTTAGGAATTTATTACAGACCCAACTAACACTGGATGACAATAGGAATATTTCATTCTTTAAACAACATCTTCAGACCAACATCCAGAATCAAGGTATGTGATCCAATCCTCATCAGCATCTGAGGAGGAATAATGTACTTCAATATGACTTTTCTTGCAGGACCTCATCTTTGCTACAGACTTCTTTCATGTCCTTACTGCTCCAGAAGACAATCCAACACCCATATTTCCTTTGATCCAACCTTCTTTAGATCAACTTGCTTATCCTTCTTTCATGACTTGACTTCAAGCAGATCTACCTTCTTAGACCCAACATCCTTAGACGATTGGATCATGATTGAACCTCAGTTTTGAGATGAGGAAAGGACAGAAGGGATTTTATCACAGAGAAATTATTGTGCTTGTAACTGATTATCAATTAAGGAAAGAGTTTTGAAGAAGGTGAAATTAATTGATAACCACTTATCATAGGAGAGAGACATTATCTCATTCCCCCTTTTTCACTTTCCAGGTTTTGATTTCTTGGAAATCTCACACTGCTTTTCTGACATTATTTTGATTATAGATGATCACATTCTAACTGGACAATGTTTGCATGTGTATTATCATGAACACTTTCAACTTTATAAACATGACAAAACTCCAAAACACCCTTCACTGTTTCAAACTGACTTTCATCCAAACACTTACTAAATATGTCTCCTAAATAACTTCCTAGAGATCCCAAGCTAAGTAAACTACTTTTTCTTGCAGCAAGACCACTGACAAAATTGAGACCAGTATCAACTAGCTTTGTCTAGTTAACTTTTCATACTTGATCAGAAACTTTAATCAATTTGACACAACACAATGTCATAAAATCTTTGACATTTCATGTAGAAGACTAAGAGTAATAGTTTCTGTAATATGGTGGTAGAACTGACTGTTTTTTTATTACTACTGGTTTTGCGTTTTTTGTTCGCAAATGTACAGTAAGCAAGAGTCGCCACAGTCTTTTATTTTATCCAACAAAGGAAAAGGGAGAAAGAACAGAAAAAACCTTTTTCGATATGTTTTTTAGTACGGGGGTAGATTATAGAAAGGGAAGGTGTTAGCACCCTTTTTATCCATGGTTTTCCATGGGCTCTTAGGTGCTTGCTCATTTTGAAATTGCTTTTGTGTGTGTTTTGAAAAGCTTTGAAAATGCCTTAGTGCGACTTTTCACTTTATGGTAACCCTTATGTCAGTACTCAAGAGTGTGATAAAGCGTTTTTGAAAACTTTGTTCAAAAAGTGTAAGTGTGAAAAAACTGGTTATTTTGAGCAAGTACTTAAGAGTTTCTACGTACTCGAAAAAGACTGTTTGTTTTCTTATTTCCTTTAGATAGTGCTATCCTACTATTAAGGAGTAGGTAGCTCCATCGTTGGAGTTTGAGGGACAATCGAAAGGGACGATTACGATCACTTAAGGCAACATGGCAAGATCTCTTAGTAATTGTCCTAAAGTTCTAAGATTACATTTTGTTTTACCAAGGCAACCTTCGAAAGGGACTTGCGACCTCTGAATTAGAGGACAGTCACTAAGAATTCTCACGTTCGAGAATAGTGATCTTATTTCTGAGGCAACCAAAGTGGGAGATATCCTAGGGGTGAGCATGTGCAAGTGTTTGATTTTAGTTTATTTATATTTGCACAGTTAGGGTGTTCTACTGTTTTAAACATTCGATTTATCTTTTCCATACAATCCTATTATCCATACATCTAAACAGTTTAAACAATTGCAGAAATTAAAAGCGGAAAAGAAAACCTACACTATTAAAGGGCTTCCGGGAAGGGGGTTACATAACCAAAAATTGGGGAATTTAAACAGTAAATAAAATAGTAAAACTAAACCTAATTAAAAGCTATTACAACCCATGATCAGATACAATAATAATAAATGATAATTGTGATACGGTGGGAGAACTGACTTGAGGTTTTGCGTTTATGTTTGCAAATGTTGCGGTTTAGCAAGAGTCGCCATCTACTTTTCTTTTATCCAATAAGGAAAGGTGAAAAAGCACAGGAAATACCTTTCGAGATGTTTTTAAGTTCGGCGGGTAGATTATGAAAAGGGAAGGTATTAGCACCCTTTTCATCCATGGTTTTCCATGGGCTCTTAGTTACTTGCTAGATCACTTGCTTTTGTTTTGAATGTGCTTGTGGTGTGTGTTTTTGAAAGTATTTTGAAAACGTATTTGTAACGGTTCTCATCTCTATAAGAATGCGTACAAAGTGTTTGTTTGGAAAAAAGTTCAAAGGAGTGTTTGTGAAAAAAAAATTTGAAAGTATTTTGAAAATGTAACTTCGTAATGATTCTCGTTTCTATAAGAACGCATACAAAGTGTTTGTTTCGAAAATAGTTCAAAGATGAAAGTGTAAGTGTAAAAATTGTTTTGTTGTGAGCAAGAGAGTAACTGAGAGCGAACCTACCTACTCGAAAGGTCTTAGATATGCTTTTCCTCCTCCTTTAGATGTTCCTATCTTACCATTGACTTGGTAAGAAGCCCCATCGTTGGATGTGAAGGGACGGGTGTTGGGTCATCGTATGACCATGATAGCAATGTTGTGAGATGACTTTGCACTTTTCTTTTAGGGACTAAGATCATTTTGAAAAGGCAACTTTGATAGCGTCATCGAGGGATTATGATCTTGTGTTTTTTTGATTCGTTTGTGCTAAGACATCCCACATGCATAACATGGCCATTTTTAGGCAACAAGTGAGATTACCCTAAGGGTGCATGTGTGCAAGTGTGTTTGATTGCATGCATTTGTTTTGATTAGGGTTGTCTATTTTGTTGTTTTTACCTTGCTATACACGCCTAACTGCTAGCATTTACATTTAAAAGCGAAAAATTGCAAAAAAAATGTAAAGTCCTACGCTATTATAATGTTTAGGGGATGGGGTATACAAGTTTATGAATGGGGATTGCAAAGAAAATAAGCCCTAAATTACTATTACAACCATATTGAAATATACAAGAATGTACAAGACAATATGAATCGAACTTTTTTTGTTTTAAGAAAATATTTTGGTATTTTGTTTTAAGAAATAAAATAAAGTGTGAAGGAAATACTTTTGATGTTTGCTAATTAATGGAATCGAGAGTGATAGTAAAAATAATGAAAAAAAGGAAAAAAGAATCAGCGTGCTACTGATAAAAATGAAGTCAGGGGTTCTGACCCTGGCACGCTGCAAAACAGAAACCTGTTAGGGAAAATGTATAAGGTCAGAAGTTCTGAACCCACTGGGAACACAGTAAATTTCAGAAGTTCTGATATTATTGGTAACAAAACAAACTCCAGAAATGCTGGCGCCACTGACAGAACTTGGTCTCTATCTCTCTCTATTCTAGTTAGAACATCTGTAATTTGGTTATTTCTCCACAAAACAGAAGACATGCATAGAACAGTTATAGCAGGTGTCATGGTGTTTCATAAAATAAGAAATATCAGAACTATAACTCATAGGCAAGCATGTATTTGCTAATCCTAACTCTGAACTCTAGTTTCTTCAAGAAGTTCTGAACTGATTTATTCTCTTACTTAAGCAGGCAAGTGCATGAAATCTCAGAATATGTACAACATCAGAAACATGATATCTACATTGTATTTTTGAGCATGTAAATCTTGTAATGCTTTAGTAATGTGGTGAGGGTCAGCAGAAAATTACCTTACAGCTGGAAGAAGTTCTGTGAACCGGAGTTAACCTCAACTCTGATGATGCTCTGAACAGCTTCTTCACGTACTCGGTAAGCTAGAAGTTTTCAACTTCTGGGGATGGCAAGGAGGTGATGTTCTTATTTCTTTGAGTGGATGGATGGAAAGTGTATAGTAGTATGAACGCAGAAGTTTGGGCAGTTTCCAACGTGTGGATCAGAAACTGTGTGAATGGTTTTTAGTCAAGAAATATTTGAGAACAAGTGGAGTCTTGAATTCAAGGAATCAAAAGTTAACAAGGTTTTATATGTTGTGTTTACAGTTCTTGGAACTCTTGGAATTTTGGCAGGGATTCAAGGATTTTCTTTCTCAAATTTTTGACCTCTTTCACAAAATATTTCTGGACCCTTTCTCAGTGACCAATGGTGTTCTATTTATAGGCAAAGTTTTGTGGATTTGAAATGTCAAGTAGCGCCAACATCATACGCTAGATGCTGACTTGCTCTTGAAGCAAGTTCAAAAAAAGGTATGATAGTTGACAGTTTTTAGCTTTGGCTGGATTAGAAAGCATGGATTAAGGAAAAGTGAACCCACAAGAAAAAAGTAGCGCATGGACCCTTACCTAATTCTGTACAAAAGTATTTCTATGCTACACGTGTAGAGGTCCTTTGGACAAAGACTCAAAAGTGGTTGTGAGCATTAATGAGCATTAAATGATGATGAGATTTGTTAAAATCAGAAATCCTGTAATGTGAGATTTTGCATCATTGCTTAATTCTGGATCAGAAGTTCTATTTCAGCGTAGTCTAAAACAAAACAACCTACTTCTGATCTTAGTATGGTGTTGCCTTAGCATACTCTGAAGGATTCCACAAGCTTTCTAGTAACCTTCTTTGATTTACCTTTGAAAACTCTGGATTAGAAGTTCTACTTCAGCGTAGCATCCAATCTTCTGATCCTCTTACCTTCTGGCTCCAGCATGTTCTGAATGAGCTTTTTCAGGCTTCGTACTACGCTTTATTACCTTCTTTGCATTACCCTAGCAAACTTTGACTGAACTTGCATAGATGCTGAAGAGCCATGTTCTGACCAAAGACTATGTGTTAAACCATGCTTACAACTTCTGACTGCACCTTCCTGGAGGTTGGCTCAGAAGTTCTAAAGTGTTTGATTTCAGTTTATTTATATTTGCACAGTTAGGGTGTTCTACTGTTTTAAACATTTGATTTATCTTTTACATACAATCCTATTATCCATACATCTAAACAGTTTAAACAATTGCAGAAATTAAAAGCGGAAAAGAAAATCTACGCTATTAAAGGGCTTCCGGGAAGGGGATTACATAACCAAAAATTGGGGAGTTTAAACAGTAAATAAAATAGTAAAACTAAACCTAATTAAAAGCTATTACAACCCATAATCAGATACAATAATAATAAATGATAATTGTGATACGGTGGGAGAACTGACTTGAGGTTTTGCATTTGTGTTCGCAAATGTTGCGGTTTAGCAAGAGTCGCCATCGACTTTTCTTTTATCCAATAAGGAAAGGTGAAAAAGCACAGAAAAGACCTTTCGAGATGTTTTTAAGTTCGGGGGGTAGATTATGAAAAGGGAAGGTATTAGCACCCTTTTCATCCATGGTTTTCCATGGGCTCTTAGTTACTTGTTAGATCACTTGCTTTTGTTTTGAATGTGCTTGTGGTGTGTGTTTTTGAAAGTATTTTGAAAACGTATTTGTAACGGTTCTCATCTCTATAAGAATGCGTACAACGTGTTTGTTTGGAAAAAAGTTCAAAGGAGTGTTTGTGAAAAAAAAATTTGAAAGTATTTTGAAAATGTAACTTCGTAATGATTCTCGTTTCTATAAGAACGCATACAAAGTGTTTGTTTCGAAAATAGTTCAAAGATGAAAGTGTAAGTGTAAAAATTGTTTTGTTGTGAGCAAGCGAGTAACTGAGAGCGAACCTACCTACTTGAAAGGTCTTAGATATGATTTTCCTCCTCCTTTAGATGTTGCTATCTTACCATTGACTTGGTAAGAAGCCCCATCGTTGGATGTGAAGGGACGGGTGTTGGTCATTGTATGACCATGATAGCAATGTTGTGAGATGACTTTGCACTTTTATTTTAGGGACTAAGATCATTTTGAAAAGGCAACTTTGATAGCGTCATCGAGGGATTATGATCTTGTGTTTTTTTGATTCGTTTGTGCTAAGACATCCCACATGCATAACATGGCCATTTTTAGGCAACAAGTAAGATTACCCTAAGGGTGCATGTGTGCAAGTGTGCTTGATTGCATGCATTTGTTTTGATTAGGGTTGTCTATTTTGTTGTTTTTATCTTGCTATACACGCCTAACTGCTAGCATTTACATTTGAAAGCGATAAATTGCAAAAAATGTAAAGTCCTACGCTATTATAATGTTTAGGGGATGGGGTATACAAGTTTATGAATGGGGATTGCAAAGAAAATAAGCCCTAAATAACTATTACAACCATATTGAAATATACAAGAATGTACAAGACAATATGAATTGAACTTGTTTTGTTTTAAGAAAATATTTTGGTGTTTTGTTTTAAGAAATAAAATAAAGTGTGAAGGAAATACTTTTGATGTTTGCTGATTAATGGAATCGAGAGTGATAGTAAAAATAATGAAAAAAAGGAAAAAAGAATCAGCGTGTTACTGATAAAAATGAAGTCAGGGGTTCTGACCCTGGAACGCTGCAAAACAGAAACCTGTTAGGGAAAATGTATAAGGTCAGAAGTTCTGAACCCACTGGGAACACAGTAGTTTTCAGAAGTTCTGATATTATTGGTAACAAAACAAACTCCAGAAATGCTGGCGCCACTGATAGAACTTGGTCTCTCTCTCTCTCTCTATGCTAGTTAGAACATATGTAATTTGGTTATTTCTCCACAAAACAGAAGACATGCATAGAACAGTTATAGCAGGTGTTATAGTGTTTCATAAAATAAGAAATATCAGAACTATAACTCACAGGCAAGCATGTATTTGCTAATCCTAACTCTGAACTCTAGTTTCTTCAAGAAGTTCTGAACTGATTTATTCTCTTACTTAAGCAGGCAAGTGCATGAAATCTCAGAATATGTACAACATCAGAAACTTGATATCTACATTGTATTTTTGAGCATGTAAATCTGGTAATGCTTAAGTAATGTGGTGAGGGTCAGCAGAAACTTACCTTACAGCTGGAAGAAGTTCTGTGAACCGGAGTTAACCTCAGCTCTGATGATGCTCTGAACAGCTTCTTCACGTACTTCGTAAGCTAGAAGTTTTCAACTTCTGGGGATGGCGAGGAGGTGATGTTCTGATTTCTTTGAGTGGATGGATGGAATGTGTATAGTAGTATGAACGCAGAAGTTTGGGAAGTTTCCAACGTGTGGATCAGAAACTGTGTGGATGGTTTTTAGTCAAGATATATTTGAGAACAAGTGGAGTCTTGAATTCAAGGAATCAAAAGTTAATAAGGTTTTATATGTTGTGTTTACAGTTCTTGGAACTCTTAAAATTTTGGCAAGGATTCAAGGCTTTTCTTTCTCAAATTTTGACCTCTTTCACAAAAACATTCTGACCCTTTCTCAGTGACCAATGGTGTTCTATTTATAGGCAAAGTTTTGTGGGTTTGAAATGTCAAGTAGCGCCAACATCATACGCTAGATGCTGAATTGCTCTTGAAGCAAGTTCAAAAAAAAGGTATGATAGTTGACAGTTTTTAGCTTTGGCTGGATTAGAAAGCAGGAATTAAGGAAAAGTGAACCCACAAGCAAAAAGTACCGCATGGACCCTTACCTAATTCTGTACAAAAGTATTTCTACGCTACACGTGGGGAGGTCCTTTGGACAAAGACTCAAAAGTTGTTGTGAGCATTAATGAGCATTAAATGATGATGAGATTTGTTAAAATCAGAAATCCTGTAATGTGAGATTTTGCATCATTGCTTAATTCTGGATCAGAAGTTCCATTTCAGCGTAGTCTAAAACAAAACAACCTACTTCTGATCTTAGTATGTTGTTGCCTCAGCATACTCTGAAGGATTCCCCAGGCTTTCCAGTAACCTTCTTTGAATTATCTTTGAAAACTCTGGATTAGAAGTTCTGCTTCAGCATAGCATCCAATCTTCTGATCCTCTTACCTTCTGGCTCCAGCATGTTCTGAAGGAGCCTTTTCAGGCTTCGTACTACGCTTTATTACCTTCTTTGCATTACCCTAGCAAAATCTGACTGAACTTGCGTAGATGCTGAAGAGCCATGTTCTTACCGAAGACTATGTGTTAAACCATGCTTACAACTTCTGACTGCATCTGCCTGGAGGCTGGCTCAGAAGTTCTAAAGTGTCATTTTTTCTTAAATACTTATAAAAAATCCCAAGTATTTAGAAATTTGGCTTTTCCATAGTAAATTTGACTTTTGAACTTTTTGATGATACAGACTTCATATTCCAACATGTCTTGATGAAATATGACTTCAGAGATTTGATTTTGATCCAAAAGTCAAAGCTTGACCTTTTGATGTGAAAATGACTATTTTGCCTTTGCAGGCGACTTTCTAGAAAAATTTGTAATTCAAAGCTCGGGATTGGATGGAAGTAAACCTGAGGATCCAGGGTGATTTCTTGAGAAAATAAGAGGGAAAATTTTGGGGTACAACAGCCGCCCTTGTTCAATCTTCTTTAACCTGAAGAGTTAGATTATCGAGATTTGTCATTCGTGACTCGAAGGTGGAAGATGATTGGACACTAGAGTGCCCAGAAACTTGCACTCGGCGGCGATAGGAGGAATGGGCTTAAAGATGCCATTTGGAGAGGTAATAGAATCTTGTTGGAGATGGGCTTGTAGTTTCCATCCAAGGATGCTTATTGAGATGTAATCTGTAAGTTGAACATCATAATGGCGTCCATGTTTGGAACGTATCTGGATTGTATCAAAAGTTGAGTCTGAATGAGTATCAGAATGGCTTCCGTGTCTGGAGCGTATCTGAACTGTATCAAAAGTTGAGTCAGAATGGCTTCCGTGTCTGGAGCGTATCTGAACTGTATAAAGGGGTTGAATCTGAATGAGTATCAGAATGGCTTCTGTATCTGGAGCATATCTGAATTGTATCAAAAGGTCGAATCTAAATGAGTATCATAATGGCTTCCAGGTCTGGAGCATATCCGAACTGTATCAAGGGGTTGAATCTGAATGAGTATCAGAATGGCTTTCGTGTCTGGAGCGTATCTGAACTGTATCAAAAGGTCGAATCTGAATGCGTATCAGAATGGCTTCCGGGTCTGGAGTGTATCTGAATTGTATCAGGAGGTCGAATCTGAATGAGTATCAGAATGGCTTCCGAGTCTGGAGCGTATCCGAACTGTATCAAAAGTTGAATGGTAGCTGTTAACCTTATCCTGAAAAGGGTAAAATGTTAGCTAGAATGCAAAGTCACGTTGTATGAAATTCATGGTGTAATGTATTTGTTTTATCAATGTTTATGATAAATGTATGCGATGGATGCGTATGTAAGCTGATTTGTTGTGCTGCTTGTTAGATTTGGGAAAATAACTCCCTGAATATTGCTGAGGATATGTGAGTCTTCATGTTTGTGAAGTTTGAAGTATCGATGAAATTTTGTCGAGAGAAGTAAATTCTGTAGTGAGGGAAATGCCATGTACTGCCTGCAAGTTTAGCTTGGGGAATCTGGAGAAATTGGATGAGTTCTACCGGGGATTGACAAACTGGAAGCTTTGTTCCACTGGGGAGTAGCTAGGAGTTTTATTCCGCTGGGGAGTTATTGAAAACTCTGTGGGGAGGGAATATGGAATGGTCTAGATATATGTTCTTATCCTTTCGACCCATCAATAATTGCCTTTCTTATTTTGTTTGTTTGTAACCAGTGATTATGTTCAAATGCATATGTTCAACAATGAATCATTGGACGTTTTTACAAACAAAACATAAGTGTGAAGCAAAAGACAAATAGTTTTGGCAATTTCAGAGTGATATCTTTGTATTGACTTTGAATAAGTATTTTTGTACAAAGGGACAAACACTCTAGTAAGAGAATGATGTCGTAGAAAAGGAAAATTTTAATACAAAGAAAGTATAGCTATGTGTATAAAATCCCATGGGATTCCCATTCTTCTATAGCCCTTGTATCTCCGAGCATCTTGTCCATTTTTGCCTTGTCCGAAGATGACTGAATTGATCAGAGCCTCTGAGCTTGTCGGTGGAAGCCAAAGGTTGTCCGTTAAGTGATCCAACGGGACATAGTCATACGCTTTAATTCCCTAACTTTTGCCTGGACCGCCCTTTCGGGTTTTTAGTCCATCGGGAAACCCTTTTTTACCCAAGTCGCCCTTTCGGGTTTTCAACTTGCCGGGTGTACAGATTTTTTCCCCTAATTTTTGCCTGAACTTTTGGTTCGTCGGGATGCCCTTGTTTTGCCTAGGTATGTCAACCTAGCGGGTCTCTTATGCGTAGTATCTTTTGACTATGTCTGCGTTCGCAGGATGTGGCAGGTCGTCGCCATCCATGGTGGTCAAGATCATTACCCCACCGAAGAAGATTTTTTTGATTACAAATGGTCCTTCATAGGTATGAGTCCATTTACCCCTGGGATCACTTTGTGGCAAGATGATACGTTTGATCACTAGATCCCCAACTTAATATACTTGGCGCCTGACTTTCTTGTTGAAAGCCTTGATCATCCGTTTTTGATACATTTGACCATGGCAAATAGCAGTAAGTCTCTTTTTATCAATCAAATTCAGTTGATCAAGTCGAGTCTGGATCCAATCGTTTTCATTCAATTATACATCCTTCATAATTCTCATAGAGGGGATCTGAACCTCAATAGGCAAGACAGCCTCCATGTTGTAAACCAAAGAATAGGGTGTTGCCCCGGTTGATGTGCGAGCTGTGGTACGGTACCCGTGGAGAGCGAATGGTAACATCTCATGTCAATCTTTGTACGTGACTGTCATTTTTTGTATGATCTTCTTAATGTTTTTATTTGCAGCCTCGACAACACCATTCATCTTTGGCCGATAGGGAGAAGAATTATGATGCTGGATCTTGAATTGCTCGCATAAAGCAGTGATCATAGTGTTATTGAGATTTGTACCATTGTCAGTGATAATCCTTTCCGGGATACCATACCGACAAATAAGGTTTTGCTTGATGAAGCAGGCCACAACATTCTTGGTAACAGAGGCGAAGGAGGCTGCTTCAACCCACTTTGTAAAATAATCAATGGCCACTAGGATGAAGCGGTGTCTGTTGGAGGCTGTCGGCTTGATCTCTCCAATCATATCAATTCCCCACATAGCAAAGGGCCAAGGAGCCGTCAAAACATTAAGAAGAACTGGAGGTACGTGCACATTTTCAGCATAAATTTGACACTTATGATAGGTCCGAGAGTGTTGATAGCAGTCTTCTTCCATGGTAGACCAATAATAGCATGCCCGTAGGACTTTTTTGCCATCGTATGCCCACTGGAGTGGGTGCCAAAAGTACCTTCATGTAATTCAGCCATGATCTTTTCAGCTTCAAACTTATCCATGCACCGAAGCAAAATGGAGTCATGATTGCGTTTGTACAGGATGCCATTACTAAGGAAGAACTTAGCAGAGAATCTCCTTAAGAACTTCTTATCATTGATTGAAGCTCCTTCTGGATATTCTTGAGCCTCGAGATACCTTTTGATTTCGTGAAACCAAGGTTGGTCCACTACTTCTTCAGTATTAATCTCGTGACAGTGCGTCGGTTCTTCCATTCGTTCGATGGTGATCTGGGGAGCCTCGTTATCCAAATTAAGTTTAAACATAGATGAAATTGTGGCTAGAGAATCTGCTAGCTGATTTTCTTCTTGCGGGAAATACTCGAAGGTAATCTCCTCAAAATGTGGTAGCAATGTCAAAACATGTTCTTTATAAGGGATAAGGTTTGGGTGCTTAGTGTCCCATTCCCCTTTGATCTGATTGATGACCAAAGCTGAATCTTCAAACACGTCTAAGGATTTGATTCCCAAGTCTATGGCAGCTTTGAGACCAAAGATGCACGCTTCGTATTCCGCCATGTTGTTTGTACAGTTGAAGCAAAGTCGGGCAGTAAAGGGAGTATGACACCCTTCTGGAGATATGAGTACAACGTCGATTCCATTACCAAGTGCATTTGATGCTCCATCAAAGAACAGGGTCCATCTGGATCCTTGTTCAGGTCTATCATATGGCCTGAATTCTTCACAGTTGTCTAATGTCATGATGTCTTCATCCTGGAATTCGAATTTCATGGACTGGTAGTCTTCTACAGCTTGGTGAGCAAGGTGATCAGCCAATACATTGCCCTTTATAGCTTTCTGGGTAGTATATTGTATGTCATATTCCGTTAGGATCATCTTCCATCTATCTATCCTCCCAGACAGAGCAGGCTTCTCGAAGATGTATTTTATCGGATCCATCTTAGATATCAGCAAGGTAGTATGAGTCAGCATATACTGTCTTAGCCGGCGAGCAGCCCATGCCAGAGCGCAGCAAGTTTTCTCGATCAGTGAATATCTGGTTTCACAGTCAGTAAACTTTTTGCTCAGGTAATAAATAGTGTGCTCTTTTTGGCCAGACTCGTCATGCTACCCCAATACACACCCCATTGAGTTTTCTAAAACAGTTAGATACATGACCAGTGGTCTTCCCTCGACTGGTGGAATTAACACAGGAGGCTCTTGTAAGTACTCTTTGATTTTGTCAAAAGAAACCTAGCATTATCATTCCATTTGACTACTTGATCCTTCTTCAATAGTTTGAAGATTGGCTCACAAGTAGATGTTAGGTGAGAAATGAATCTGGCAATATAGTTCAAGCGTCCCAAGAATCCTCTGACTTCCTTCTCAGTACGAGGACCAGGCATCTCTTGTATTGCTTTAACTTTGGCGGGATTAACTTCAATATCCTTGTTACTGACGACAAAGCCTAGGAGTTTACCGGACCGCACTCCAAATGTGCACTTGTTTGGATTCAACCTCAGCTTGTACTTCTTCAGTCTCTCAAACAGCTTTTGTAAGTGATCCAAGTGCTCTTCTTCTTTGCAATCTGGCTATCATATTGTCTACATAGACCTCTATTTCATGATGTATCATGTCGTGAAATAAAGCTACCATGGTGCGTTGATAGGTTTCCCCAGCATTCTTCAATTCGAATGGCATCACCTTGTAGCAGAATGTGCCCCATTGTGTGACAAATGTCGTTTTCTCCATTTCCTCAGGTGCCATTTTCATCTAGTTGTAACCTGAGAATCCGTCCATGAAGGAAAAAACTTTGTGCTATGTCGTATTGTCAACCAAGATATCAATGTGGGGAAGTGGAAATTCATCTTTAGGGCTTGCCCTATTCAAATCTCTATAGTCCATACACATTCGTACGTTGCCATCTTTTTTAGGTACGGGAACAATGTTGGCAACCCATTGAGGGTAGGAAGTGACAGCCAAGAATCCAGCATTGAATTTCTTCATGACCTCCGCTTTGATATTTTCCGACATATCAGGTCTCATGCGGCGGACTTTCTGTTTTACTGGCGGAAAATCTTCTCTTGTAGGCAGACGATGTACCATGATGTCCGTATCAAGTCCCGACATATCTTCATATGATCAAGCAAAGATCTCAACCTAATCATGCAACAGCTGAATCAGACTCTCTTTGACACTGGGTTCCAAGTTGGCACCCACCTTGACCTCTTTTTTATTCTCCTCGGTACCCAAGTTGATTGTATCCACAAGTACCTCATGAGGCTGAATGATTCTTTCCTCTTGTTGTAATAGTCTGGCAAGTTCCTCTGGTACTTCAAAATTTTCCTCACCTTCGTCTTTGGCTTGGTAGATTAGATCCTCAGAGTCACAAAAGGCCATAGCAGTATCGTTACCCATGGGATCCAGAATGGAGGGGTACCTGCATTTGTGAGTGTGGGTGTGTGTAAGGGTATAGCCATCCTTAAGAATAAAATGTAAAAGAAAAAACAATGAGCACAAAACTTTGTATGCGAAAAATGTCCATGATTCATTGAATGTCATATGAAGATGAAATAATAACCCTTACAAATGGACCATTGTGCCTCGGGAAAGACACAAGGTTTTAAGAGTGCGAATTGTTTTTGAATATTACAAGTCCAATCAAAATGTAAAAGAAAAATTACTGAGGGATGAAAGTTATTGGGATGAAGTCTCTGGCCTCCCAATTGCAGAGTCCTCCAACGATAGTCGGAAAGATCCAATCCTCCAAGTTGCAATCCTCTTCACCACCTTCTACCACGTTGACCCCTCGGTTGCTAATCTTTAAGGGTGGCCCTCCAGCACGGGCACGGCGTACAACCTTCTAAGCACTTGAAGTGAAACCTAAGCCAAACTTGTCAGATTTATACGGAATATCCAGAAGTTACCCCCAGATGGTGCATCCACCCTCCTCTACTACTGCTTTGGCGTCCTTCAGAGATGACATCCAGAGTGGAGGTCTTGTAATCTTGGAAATCTGGGACACAGTCTTGGTCACTGCTACCTCTTGGGGGACCTCTTCGAAATGTTGAAAAGGAGTTTCAATGAACTTGCAGTCCAATTCCACATACCTGAAGGAATTGAGGTGGCTAATCATATACTCTTCCTCTCCGTGGGCAGTGATAATCTTTCCTTGGACCGGATATTTCAGCATCTGGTGCAATGTAGAGGTGGCAGCGCCAGCATTATGGATCCATGGTTGTCCTAGGAGACAGGAGTAAGAGGGGCGGATGTCCATTACATAAAAGGTTGAATTGAAAGTTTGAGTCCCAACCTTTTTGGGGATATCCACCTCCTAGTGTACCATCCTCTTTGAGCCATCAAATGCCCTTACGACTGTGTTACTTGGTTTCAACGTCAGTCCTTCACAGTCCAGTCTGTCAAGAGCTTTCTTTGGTAAAACATTCAAAGAAGCGCCAGTGTCCACCAAGACATGGGCCAGAGTTATGCCTCTACATTCCACAGAGACATGTAATGCCTCGTTGTGCTTTCTTTCCCTTGGTGTCAGATCAGCATCCGAGAAGCCTAGGTCGTTATCCGCTATCAAGCTGGCCACGCAATCTTGAAATTGATCAGTAGACGTCTCTTGAGGCATATGGGCTGTTTTTAGGAACTTCACCAAGGCTTTCGCATGTGCCTCGGAACACAGTAGCAATGCCAACATGGAGATTTTGGAGGGAGTTTTCCCTTGTTGGTGTAAGCCCTAGAGGCCAATACTTTTGGTACTTGTATCGAATTATTTATTAATAATAAAAGGAATTTCTTTATTATGTTTGCTTTCCAAAATAATAAAGTCCCTAGAATGGTTTATTTGTTTAATGAAATTTTAAGTGTGACTTAATCATGAGATCCCATTAAACATAAGACACTATTCTTAAAGTATCTGTAGTCAAGCTTTAATGTGAAGTGGGATAACATTAAAGCATTAAGATTATTATGAAGATAGATTGATGATCACATCTCATGGATCATAGATAAGGAGTTATCAAGTCTTGACATAGGTATGCATATTAGGAGTAATATTTATACTGGATTGACCCGCTATGAGAATACTACATAGAATGTTATGCAAAGTGTCATAAGTTATTCTCATGATGATAATGGTGTATACCACCCTTCGACCTAAAACCACTATGGACCCTAGATGTAGAGTCAAGTACTTTATTGCTGATCAAACGTCATCCGTAACTGGATGACTATAAAGACGGTTGATGGGTACTTCACAAAGCATGCTAAGGGACATGAGTGACCTAGATGGAATTTGCTCATCCTGCATAACAGGATAAATTTCTAAGGGCCCGATATTGAACTGGACAAGGGTGACACAGTGTATGCCTTGTGTTCAATATAGACATGAGGGCAAAAGGGTAATTGTACAACACAAATATTATCACGGAAAAGGTTTGGTCAGATCACATGACATTTTCGTGACTTGGGTAACAGTGATGTGTTGCTAGATACCGCTCACTGTTTATTATATTAAATGTGTGATTTAATATAATTTCTGCGAAAACCTACAGGGTCACACACATAAGGACAGGTTGATGAGAGATAGAATAAATAAGGAACACCGTAAGATACGGTGCACTTAAGTGTAATACGGAAAGTGGTAAGGTACCACGTGGATAAGTGATATATGGTACATCATAAGGTATGATGTCCATAAGCTTAATTGGGCTTTTAGCTTACAGCCTTAATTGGGCTTTTAGCTTGTAGCCCACACGAGTGATTCTATAAATAGATCCCTTGTGATGAAGCAATTTCACTTGATGCAATTTCGTTTTTAATTCTCTCTCTCACTCAAGGTTTCCGTTCGTGATCAGCTAGCACTGCGACCGAAAGCGATCTGTTCGTGTGGACTGAGTAGAGGCGTTGTTCTTCATCAACGCTCGTGATCACAACATCAAAGGTCTGAATCGCCACAAGAGGTAAATATTTCTATCACTGACCATGCTCATTCGTAAGGATCGCTAAAGGAAAATTTTAAGTTCCGCTGCGCTTTTGATCGCAATTTTCCTTCAGCCCCAACTGTTCAACCACATCGTAGTCGCTACTCTTTATTATTTTTAGGATCTCCTTCATTTCTTTCTTGAGGGTCTCGGGGATAGTCAGTGATTGAGACTTCGTCCGGACAGGCTCCACTTGAATACTTTTTCCTCGAGTTTCAGCAGCAGGAGTGTTGGTAGGAATGACAACATGGGTTGTAACGTCTTCATCAATAGGAGCACTTGCGGAGATGATTATGGGTACGGAAGTATCCTTTGGAGAAGCCACGGGTCCAAAAAACGCCTTTGGAGGTGCAATCTCTAGAGAAAAGATCCTACTGCTTCGGGTAATTTTACTAGTTTCGGCAATATTGCTAATGTCGGAATCTTTTTCTTTGGGGTTTATCTCTTTGGTGGCCAGCCCATCTTGTTTGATGCCATGGTATTAAATGTCTCTACCGTAATTCCACGACACAGTTTTGTCTGATTCATATGGGACTGGCCCAGGCATTGTGATTATAAGAGGAGTAGTTTTTGGAACCGATGTAATTCTAACAGGTCTTTTGGGGACCCTGGAAGAATTGGTGGAGATGGTAATGATTGAAACGTCTTCAACAGGAACAGGTGAAACAGGAGTACTTTCAAACAGAATCTCTTTGTTGTCTATCAAGCGTTGAATGCCTGTTTTCAACAAAAGGCAATCAGCTGGTGAGGATAAGCAAAGGTGGCAGTCTTCATTACAACCCGGGAATATACCGACTTTTAACAAGTTTATCTTAATGATTGGGAGTGGAGTTACAAGTTCATCAACTGTGGTAACAAACAAATCTTCTTCAATAGCATTGGTGTTGGGACCATGTCTGGGCATAGGAGCAGAAATGATGTTTGGCTTCTCGGGTGCATCAAACTCAATTTCTTTTGCCTCTATAAGGTCTTGAATTTTATTTTTTAAGGCCCAACAGTTATTAGTATCGTGACCAGGACTTTCCGAATGATATGCGTAACGGGCATTGGGGTGATAATAAGGAGATGTTGTATTGGGATTTTTCGGAGCTTCTTTCAAAGTTGCCAAGTTGGATCTTAGAAGATGCGGTAATACTTGAGACGGGGTCATGTCAATTATGGTGAATTGCCTGACTGGCCTCTCCATCCTTGGTTGATTATTTATTTGTTGATTAGGCATAGGCTTTGGAATTATAACAGCCCCTACCATTGGTCGGAGTTCGGCTCTCCCTTGGCTTCTTTGTGGATGTACAGCAGCTACCTCTTTCTTCCCAATAAAAGGCTTCCTTACCGCTGCATAAGAAGATGAATCCTTCTGAATCTTTCCACTTTTTATATCGGCTTCCACCCTTTCTCAGGTTAATATTAGTTCAGTAAAGCCTGCAGATGAGCTTCTGATCAGATGGTTGAAAAAGGGACCAGACACTACTAAAAAAATGACATTTGAGAAAAGGTTTTTACATTATGTATCAAAATATATGATGTAAAAAATAAAATTAAAAACATTTTACATCAGGTATTTATTTTCAATGATATAAATAATATGAAAAAAAATATTTTTCGCTATCTATTACATCGGGCCATGTAATCCACCGATGTAAAAGGTTTCGTGAAAAAAGCACGATGGCATTTTTGTAAATAAGAAACAAGGTGGCAGAATTGTAATAAAAAACTGGCAAGATATTACATCGGGGCTAACTAAAAACTGATGTAAAAAGTCCACGGGCAGATTGGTAATATAAAAAATATATTAAAAACCTTACATCGGGGCATACTGAAAACCGATGTAAAAACATCAAACGCCCAAACCCTTACTTCGGGGCATACTTTTAACCCATGTAAAAAACTCCCTTACATCAGGCCTTCTGTAAACCGATGTAAAAAACATCAGCCGAGAACCTTGCATCGGGCCAATCTAAAAACCGATGTAAAAAAAAAAAAAAAAAATATATATATATATATATATATATATATATATATATATATATATATATATATATATATATATATATATATATATATATATATATATATATATATATATATATATATATATATATATATATATATATATATATATATATATATATATATATATATATATATATATATATATATATATATATATATATATATATATATATATATATATATATATAATGCAGATTATTTCCTAAATGCAGATTATTTCCTCACTGTTCAACTTCTCTCACGCCTACGTCGTCGTTCCGCCCCTGTATCGCCCACGCCGGTCCGCCGTTTCACGTCTCCTCGTCGTCGTTTCACGCCCCCGTTTCACGTCTCCTCGCCGCCGACTGTACGAAGACATCCTTCGCCGGCCGTTTTGCCGTCCGTTCGCCGTCTTCGAAACATCCTCCGCCGTCCAACTACGATTCCGGTACGAAACTTTCTATTTTGTTCAACTTCATTGTATATCTAGGAATTGGTTGAAAGTTTATATAGAATTATTTCCAAGATGTTGGCTTCTAGGTTGAAGAGGGTCATGGGTAAGTTGATATCTCAATGTCAAGCAACTTTTATGTTCCAAAGACAAACATTGGTGTTTTAGTTTCTAAAAGTTTTTAAGATATTCTTGTTTCTTTGTTTGTTACTGAGATTCATTATAAAAAATTAGAAGTACATAGAAAAATAATTAGAAGATTATACTATGAATTCATTACTTTGTTCATATATGTTTTTTAATTACTAAACAGTTTATTATTATTAGAGGAGTTAATTAATTCTAATTAGTTATAAATAGTATATATTTTGTATAAAGTTAAGAATATAGTACATGTTGTGTATAATTAGTCATTCTTTTTCATTAGAGAAATTGTCTATTTAGAAACCTCTGAAAAAAGTGTTAATGGTCCTATCAGAAACACACAGTTTATCTTTAACCTATCAAACTTAATAGAGTTATCACCTTGCCATTGAAATTTGATTCTATTTTTCTTTCTCCACGAAGCAGCGCAACTTGCAATCTCGGAATCTCCGTGAAGTAGCGCAGCCGCGGGCACACCGTTCATCAGACCTTCCTCTATGTGAACATAGTTATGGATCGTAGTTGGATGAGAGCTAATCGATTAAGTGACGAGTACGAACATGGAGTGATGGAATTTCTACAGTTTGCTGAAAGTAATGCTGAAAAAAGTCTTCCTACGCTTTTTCTCTGTCCATGTGTTCGTTGTGCAAATAAAGAACCAAAACGTAGTAAGAAAGAAATCATGGATCATCTAATTTGTGTAGGGATTTGTCAAAGTTATACATAATGGATATGCCACGGTGAAGTAGTAGCAAAGACAAACGTGTCTCAAAGAGATGATGTTAGTGTAGAAATGGATGATCGTCTAGAAGACATGATGCATGATATTGAACAAGATTCGTTTAAGAGGGCACATACGTATGATACTATATGCAGTGACAAGGATAAACCATTATACCCGGGATGCAAAAAATTTACACGTCTGTCAGCCGTGTTAAAATTATTTAATCTGAAGGCAAAGAATGGGTGGACTGACAAAAATTTTACCGAGTTGCTTGAATTGTTGACCGAAATGCTTCCAGAAGGTAATATAATTCCAAGTCGTTATTACGAGGCGAAGAAAATATTGTGTCTGATGGGTTTGGAGTATGAAAAGATACATGCATGCCCTAATGATGGCATATTATACAGAAAAGAGTATGTAAATTATAATCATTGTCCGAAGTGCAAGGCTTCACGCTACAAAAAGAAAGATGGTGAATCAATTGATGATGAGGTGGTCAAAAAGGGTCCTCCTGCGAAAGTGGTATGGTACCTACCAATAATTTCAAGGTTCAAGAGATTATTCGCCAATGCAGATGATGCAAAGAATCTTAGATGGCATGCAGAAGAAAGAAAATATGATGGACAAATTCGTCATGTAGCTGATTCTTTGCAATGGAAGAAAATAGATTCTTTGTTTCCAAAATTATTACAAATTAAGTTTATCTTTCATGTGACTTTCATTGACAACTAATAGTTATGTGATTTTTCATTGGCGAGTAAATTTAGTTATGTGATGTTTATCTTTCTGTATTAGTTCTTTTGGGATTCATCAAATGGCAAATGGAAATAGAAAAAAGGCTACATGGCTTCATCCAAATGTAAGTGTGATGTAAATAGTAATTCTATAGTTAAATTTATGATAAATATTCACTAATTATGTCATTTAATTGTAGACAAGGCAACAACATAACTCTAATGATTGTGGATACTATGTGATGAAAAATATGTTGGATATTGTCTCTGCTAATATAACCGAGAATTGGACGCAGGTACTAAAAATAACTTTACTTTGTTATTTACTTTTTGTTTTTCTACTTAATATGAATTTTTTAAAAATAACTCTATATTGTTATATTTATGTATTATAGGTATTTGATGACCCAACAGAAATAACACAAGATGATTTGTATGATTTGCGACTCCGTTGGGAAAAATGTTTCTTTGAGTTATATAAAAATTAAGTTTATCTTGGTGAGTTTTATAGAATTGTCTAAGTTGTGGTTTTTGCACATAATTGTTATTATTGAGTTTTTGCACATTACATGTGGTTTTTGCACATAATTGTTATTATTGAGTTTTCGCACATTACATGTGGTTTTTGCACATGTATTGAGTTTCTTGATTTTGTTTGCTGATGTTAATTGTTATTATTTATTTCCAGGCAATGTGATTTTGGTGTTGTCTACCCAAGCTATAACTCATCTACTTGTGGATTTTATATTGGTAATTCAAGTTTGGAAAAAGACTTATAAATAGTTGAATATTTTTGTATGTTTTGTGAAGAATGTGTAATTTTAATTTAGTTGTGAGTTTGTTTGTTGTGATACAATACAAGTTTGCAATACAAATGTTCAATTTGTAAGTTTGTTGTGAAAAATATGAAAACATCGACCTAGATGTGGTCTATGTGATGTTGGAAAGCTATGAAATCTATATAGCAACATAAATATAGTCTGTGTGATATTGGAAAATATGAAAAATGGGTACAAATTATTTTTGTACAGGGAAACATCCAGAAAATAAATAATTTATTTTCGAAAAATTTCATACATTTTACATCACTTATTACTCCAAACTGATGTAAAAACTTTCAAAACTGTATATATTACACCGGGCTTATATTATAATCGATGTAAAAAAGGGACTTTTTACATCGGTCCACATGTTTAACCGATGTAAAAAGTTGCGTCAATTTTTTTTAAAATATTGTTATAATTGTTTTTTACATCAGTCTTAGATCACAACCGATATAAAAAAGGGACTTTTTACATCGGTCCACATGTTTAACCGATGTAAAAAGTTGCGTCAATTTTTTTTAAATATTGTTATAATTGTTTTTTACATCAGTCTTAGATCACAACCGATGTAAGAAAGGTACTTTTTACATCGGACCCAAAACCGATGTAAAAAGTACCTGATTTACTATATCGCCTGACTTTACATCGGACCCAGAACTGATGTAAAAAGTCAGTTTCACCCGATGTAAAAAGTCATTTATGCACTAGTGAGACAAAGTGCCTAAGACCATATCCACAAATTCCCTTTCAGACAAAGGGGGTTGGACTCTTCCAGCCAAATCTCTCAATTTATGCGCGTAATCCTTGAAACCCTCATTGGAAGCCATAGCCATACTCTAAAGTTGAGTACGGGTAGGCGCCAAATCAACATTATATTGATATTACTTGTAGAAAGTTGCGGCAAGATCTTCCCAATTGTGGACGTTGGCTCTTTCTAGTTGGTAAAACCAGTTGAGTTGTGTTCCAGACAGACTATCCTGGAAAAAGTGCACCCATAAGTCTTTATTGGCGGTGTGGGGTTGGATTTTTCTCACATATGACCGGAGATGCATCTTAGGGCTTGACACTCCATCATATTTGGCAAATGTAGGCGCTTTGAATTTCGGAGGAATCACAATCCCCGACACTAGTCCCAAATCCTCAAAGTCTAAGCCTGGCACCTTTTGTACTTCCATTGCGCTCAAACGCTCTTCAAGATATTTGTACTTGTCATCTGCTGGAGGATATTGTTCCTCAGAGTAGTCTTCCTCTTCTTCCTCCTCTTCTTCCGATTCTGACGGGACCACTGTTTCCTTACCTTTCCCTTCCTGATTGTCTTTTTCTCTGGAGGTGGTTTTAAAATTTAGAGTCCTTCTCGTCTGCTCATGAAATCTTCTCCCCATGTTCAAGACTCAATTTCCCTTTTTTGTTTTCTTTTTCCTTTCTTCAGCCAGCAGAGTCTTTAATTCTTCTTGCCCCTTGGCTAGGGTTACGAGCAATTGTTGAAACTGCGTGTTCTGAGTCTGGAGATCTTTCATTGTCTGTTCGAGATCCATCTTACTGAAATAAACAGTAGAGAGAGATGAGGAACCTTCGTTGCAAAAGACCTTTTTATGTTATGATGAATGATATGTGCATATGCAATGTTTTCGTGGATTTCGAAGATTCAAGTTTGTTTTAGACAAAAAAGGAAACACACGTTATATTAATAAGATAAAGTTTGAGTACATCAATGCCCCTTGGACAAAATAATACAAAACTCTAAGATTAAAAAGTAGTGCGCATCCTCTTTGGTGCTATGTAGGCATTTAGAGTCTGCTCCTCATGAAGTAGCCTAGTGAGTTCCAAAACCTTCTTCTCGCTTGCGTAGAATTGGGCTTTGAAAGTATCTCATTCTCCTTTGAGTTGTATCCAATCCCTTTGTAGGTCTTCAAGATATGTGGGCATGTCAGGATGTATGATAGTGTATGGAACATCTCCCTCTTTAACAGGCTCAATAATTACCGGAAGAATGGAAGGATAAGGCATCATAAGACTTTGAGCGCGGGTTCATACCCATTTGAGGTAAGGCTCAAGAGGGATGTAATTCTTGTGTCCCAAAGTCTTACTATCCACCTTGTTTAGCATCCTCCAAGCTCGGATGAATCTCTGGTGAAGACCTTGATTGTTGTTATCGTAGTCGAATACCAAACCTTGAATCAGCATCTCGTGCGGGCTATCCCTTCGGGCGTAACCAAACTGTCTTAAAGCTAAGCACGGGTTGTAGGTGATGCCTCCCCTAATGCCAAGTAGAGGGACATTATGGAATTCCCCACAACGGTCAACAATGATAACATTCTCTTTATATCGGGAGCACCAATGAATATCTAAATGTTTGAGCGTCATTAACCTTTGTGACCACCTTGAACCTTGCTCATTCTTTAAGACTGATTAGGGAAGATGAGAAATAAACCATCTTGCCAGGAGAGGAGTGCAACACATAAGGACACCTCTTTTCCTCCTTATGCGAGTGTGAAAAGCGTGTAGGACATCCCCTAGCAATATAGGCACTGGGTTGCGTGACATGAAGATCTTGACGGTGCTCACATCTATGAGTTGGTCAGGATTGGGAAATAATACCATCCCATAGATAAGAAGAGCCACAATTTCCTCAAAGGCTTGCAAGTCTAAGGAATTCCAACAGCTTTGGGCTTTCTTAAACAGGAACTTTGCTAAGAAGCCTTTGACACCACTTCTAGTTTCCCAATGAGTTGTGACATCAGATGAGTGCAAGTGAAGAGCTTGAGCAATCTCTTCTAGCTTTGGGTCTCTTTCCGTACCGTTGAAAGGTAGTTGATTGAGAATGGGAATCCTCAAGAGTTGAGAGAATTCTTCCAAAGTAGGCACAAGTTGATAGTCAGGAAATGTGAAGCAATGGTGCAAAGGATCAAAGAACTGGAAGAGCACCTTTATCATATCCTCATCTGTGTTGGAGGTGACCAAGTTGAGTAGACGACCATGCCTCTCGGTGAATGGATAGTTCTCAGGGATCCTTGAAGCTAGCTCCTTAAGTTGTGGAGGAATTCTTACAAGGTTGACTTGGATAGTTTTCCTGCGAAGTGCCTCCATATCCTACAAAACAAGAACAAAGATGAATCTCCAAAATCCTTGAAATGGTTAGTAGATGTATATGATGTTCATGATGTCCATGATGTTATGTACAAGTATGCATATACAAGCAAAGCAAACAAGTTCTTAGTTTAGGCTTGCATGGGGTTTTATAGGTAAGTACCCTCTTGAAGTTTAGTTGGCTTAAACCTGTCCTAATAATAGTAACCGGATTCTAAGGAGCTCAATATCACCGGATTGTTTCCTTGGTCATTGTTTCAGCTCAAGCCTCTTTAATGGCGACCAAAATATCCCAAGAAACCAAACCTCAATGAGTGTAGTATCGAGTATCTACCAACTTCGGACTGCACCAAAGTCGGTCATCTCACTACATCCTAAAGGCCAAGTTGGTCAAGTAAAGGGTTCTAGAAATTCATTAGTGCTTCATGACATCACTCAGCAGCCCCGTATTCTCTTTGATTAACTCAAAGGTTATCGGTACCCATAAATATGTCACACTAACATAGCTATTTCTTAGACCATGTCGGTATACCCCGCACAATTTCCATAACGTATTTCTATTTACCTATAATGTATCCCAAATACGGGTAGAGGATTTCAAACCCAAACAAATAATCATAATGTAAGGCATACAAGTCAAACAATGTAAGCAAATAAATGTGATCTAGCCCTAAGGTAACCCCACTTTTAAGTTACGCTTCCCCAGCAGAGTCATCAGTTCTGTGATACGGTGGGAGAACTGACTTGAGGTTTTGCGTTTGTGTTTGCAAATATTTCGGTTTAGTAAGAGTCGCCACCGACTTTTCTTTTATCCAATAAGGAAAGGTGAAAAACCACAGGAAAGACCTTTCGAGATGTTTTTGAGTTCGGGGGGTAGATTATGAAAAGGGAAGGTATTAGCACCCTTTTCATCCATGGTTTTCCATGGTCTCTTAGTTACTTGCTAGATCACTTGCTTTTGTTTTGAATGTGCTTGTGATGTGTGTTTTTGAAAGTATTTTGAAAACGTCTTTGTAACAGTTCTCGTCTCTCTAAGAATGCGTACAAAGTGTTTGTTTGGAAAATAGTTCAAAGGAGTGTTTGTGAAATGTGTTTTTGAAAGTATTTTGAAAATGTAACTTCGTAATGATTCTCGTTTCTATAAGAATGCATACAAAGTGTTTGTTTCAAAAATAGTTCAAAGATGAAAGTGTAAGTGTAAAAAATGTTTTGTTGTGAGAAAGTGAGTAACTGAGAGAGAATCTACCTACTCGAAAGGTCTTAGATATGCTTTTCCTCCTCCTTTAGATGTTTCTATCTTACCATTGACTTGGTAAGAAGCCCCGTCGTTGGATGTGAAGGGACGGGAGTTGGGTCATCGTATGACCATGATATCAATGTTGTGAGATGACTTAGCACTTTTCTTTTAGGGACTAAGATCATTTTGAAAAGGAAACTTTGATAGCGTCATCGAGGGATTATGATCTTGTGTTTTTTCGATTTGTTTGTGCTAAGACATCCCACATGCATATCATGGCCACTTTTAGGCAACAGGTGAGATTACCCTAAGGGTACATGTGTGCAAGTGTGTTTGATTGCATGCATTTGTTTTGATTAGGGTTGTCTATTTTGTTGTTTTTATCTTTCCATACACGCCTAACTGCTAGCATTTACATTTGAAAGTGATAAATTACCAAAAATGTAAAGTCCTACGCTATTACAATGTTTAGGGGATGGGGTATACAAGTTTATGAATGGGGATTGCAAGGAAAATAAGCCCTAAATTACTATTACAACCATATTGAAATATACAAGAATGTACAAGAAAATATGAAACAAACTTGTCTTGTTTTAAGAAAATATTTTGGTCTTTTGTTTTAAGAAATAAAATAAAGTGTGAAGGAAATACTTTTGATGTTTGTTGATTAATGGAATCGAGAGTGATAGTAAAAATAATGAAAAAAAAGAAAAAAGAATCAGCGTGTTGCTGATAAAAATGAAGTCAAAGGTTTTGACCCTGGCACGCTGCAAAACAGAAACCTGTTAGGGAAAATGTATAAGGTCAGAAGTTCTGAACCCACGGGGAACACAATAGTTTTCAGAAGTTTTGATATTAGTGGTAACAAAACAAACTCCAGAAATGCTGACGCCACTGACAGAACTTGGTCTCTCTTTCTCTATGCTAGTTAGAACATCTGTAATTTGGTTATTTCTCCACAAAATAGAAGACATGCATAGAACAGTTATAGCAGGTGTCATGGTGTTTCAGAAAATAAGAAATATCATAACTATAACTCAGAGGCAAGCATGTATTTGCTAATCCTAACTCTGAATTCTAGTTTCTTCAAGAAGTTCTGAACTGATTTATTCTCTTACTTAACCAGGCAGGTGCATGAAATCTCAGAATATGTACAACATCATAAACATGATATCTACATTGTATTTTTAAGCATGTAAATCTGGTAATGCTTAAGTAATGTGGTGAGGGTCAGCAGAAACTTACCTTGCAGCTGGAAGAAGTTCTGTGAACCGGAGTTAACATTAACTCTGATGATGCTCTGAACAGCTTCTTCACGTACTCGGTAAGCTGGAAGTTTTCAACTTCTGGGGATGGCATGAAGGTGATGTTCTGATTTCTTTGAGTGGATGGATGGAAAGTGTATAGTAGTAAGAACACGGAAGTTTGGGCAGTTTCCAACGTGTGGATTAGAAACTGTGTGAATGGTTTTTAGTCAAGAAATATTTGAGAACAAGTGGAGTCTTGAATGCAAGGAATCAAAAGTTAACAAGGTTTCATGTGTTGTGTTTACAATTCTTGGAACTCTAGGAATTTTGGCAGGGATTCAAGACTTTTCTTTCTCAAATTTTTGACCTCTTTCACAAAAAAATTCTGGACCCTTTCTCAGTGACCAATGGTGTTCTATTTATAGGAAAAGTTTTGTGTGTTTGAAATGTCAAGTAGCGCCAACATCATACGCTAGATGCTGACTTGCTCTTGAAGCAAGTTCAAAAAAAGGTATGATAATTGACAGTTTTTAGCTTTGGCTGGATTAGCAAGTAGAGATTAAGGAAAAGTGAACCCACAAGCAAAAAGTAGCACATGGACCCTTACCTAATTATGTACAAAAGTATTTCTATGCTACACGTGGAGAGGTCCTTTAGACAAAGACTCAAAAGTGGTTGTGAGCATTAATTAGCATTAAATGATGATGAGATTTGTCAAAATCATAAATCCTGTAATGTGAGATTTTGCATCATTGCTTAATTCTGGATCAGAAGTTCCATTTCAGCGTAGTCTAAAACAAAACAACCTACTTTTGATCTTAGTATCCTGTTGCCTCAGCATACTTTGAAGGATTCCCCAGGATTTCCAGTAACCTTCTTTGATTTACCTTTGAAAACTCTGGATTAGAAGTTCTGCTTCAGTGTAGCATCCAATCTTCTGATCCTCTTACCTTCGGGCTCCAGCATGTTCTGAAGGAGCTTTCAGGCTTCGTACTACGCTTTATTACCTTCTTTGCATTACCCTAGCAAACTCATTTTGAAATTGCTTTTGTGTGTGTTTTGAAAAGCTTTGAAAATGCCTTAGTGCGGTGTTTCACTTTATGGCAACCCTTGTGTCAGTCCTCAAGAGTGTGATAAACTGTTTTTGAAAACTTTGTTCAAAAAGTGTAAGTGTGAAAAAACTGGTTGTTTTGAGCAAGTACTTAAGAGTTTCTACCTACTCGAAAAAGACGGTTCATTTTCTTATTTCCTTTAGATAGTGCTATCCTAATATTAAGGAGTAGGTAGCTCCATCATTGGAGTTTGAGGGACAATCGAAAGGGACGATTACAGTCACTTAAGGCAATAGGGCAAGATCTATTAATAATTGTCCTAAAGTTCTAAGATCGCATTTTGTTTTACCGAGGCAACCTTTCAAAGGGACTTGCGATCTCTGAATTAGAGGACAATCACTAAGAATTCTCACGTTCGAGAATAGTGACCGTATTTCTGAGGCAACCGAAGTGGGAGATACCCTAGGGGTGAGCATGTGCAAGTGTTTGATTTCAGTTTATTTATCTTTGCATAGTTAGGGTGATCTACTGTTTTAAATATTCGATTTATCTTTTGCATACAATCCTATTATCCATACATCTAAACAGTTTAAATAATTGCATAAATTAAAAGCGGAAAAGAAAATCTACGCTATTACAGGGCTTCAGGGGAGGGGGTTACATAACCAAAAATTGGGGAATTTAAACAGTAAATAAAATAGTAAAACTAAACCTAATTAAAAGCTATTACAACCCATAATCAGATACAATAATAATAAATGATAATAATAATACGAAAGTAGCTAATGCGCGCGACTTGGAAATGACGTCTAAAAATCTAAAATGCTCTAAGTAAAAGAAAATTATTTTTGTTGTTTTGTTTATTTGGAAAAAATATTTAATTAAATTTAATTAATAAAAAGAAAAGAAAATTTGAAAATAAATAAACCTAATTTTTTTTGGCATTTTTTATTTGAGGAAAAAATATTTAAGAATTAAAACTAATTTCCTAATGGGTTTTAATTATAGAAAAAAAATAAACCAATTACACTAATTAATACTAATTATTTAATTAACAAAATTATTTTTTAGCAAAATATCTAATTCCTACTTTTTTTGTGATTTTATTGATTTTTTTGATTTTTTTGTTTTAATTTAAAAAAAATGATTTTTATAAATAAACAAAACAAAATAAATAAAATGAAATAAAAAAGACAATAAGAATAAAAAATGGGCCTGTATGAGCTTCAGCTGGGGGTGCTGATTGAAATTTCCAAGGCCCAAGTGTGATGGCCCGATTTCCTGCGCGTGATCCAATGGAGCCCTCATCTGGGGGTTCACCAAGTTCTTTGCTTGCTGAAAGTTGGATCTGGATTGTAAGAAGATCCAATGGCTGGATCTGGAGGCGCATGATGGATGCCTGGTTGTGAGATGCGCTGGATCTGAAATAAGAAACTCAGAAAATATGAAAATGTATGGACCTGGGATCGAACCCAGGTCCTCTCCACTTTTAAACGCACACTTGACCATCTGAGCTAACCTGTTTAGTTGTTAATATAATATACAAATAAAATATAACATAAGCAAAGTGCTTTGTCCAGAAAAACTGTGCAAAATTCAAACGAGCCAATGTATGGCTGCCACGCGATCATCTTTCTCCCAGAACCGTCGTTTTAGGTATTAGACTTATACCTATGGCCAAAGTCCATAACTATAACCTGTGACATTTCCAAAATGCAGCATATGCATGGTAAATCCCAACCAAGAGCATGGTTCAATTGGAAATTACCCACTGAGCCGGAATATACCCTTGGTTTGGCCTAATTTAACATATATCAAAAAGCCCTAAAACATGCTTTGAAACCCTAATAATTGTGTTTCCCGATTCCTGCGCGTAAACTCAAATCAAATCATCCAAACATATTGCAAACATGATAGTAAGCATGAATAAATGATTAAAACATGTTGATAATGCCAGAATTAAGGAAAACGAATTTTAAAAAAGGAGCAAACAGTGACTGTTATTATGCTTGATTCTTGATGCTGAGGCTTGGGAATGAGTGGGATAGCTTCAGTGAATGTCCAGGAGTGTTGTTGTGTCCTTGGAATTGCTTGAAACGGCCTATGGAGGGTGTGATACGGTGGGAGAACTGACTTGAGGTTTTGCATTTGTGTTCGCAAATGTTTCGGTTTAGCAAGAGTCGCCACCGACTTTTTATTTTATCCAAAGGAATGGTCAAAAAGCACAGGAAAGACCTTTGAGATGTTTTCTTGGGTTCGGGGGGTAGATTATGAAAAGGGAAGGTGCTAGCACCCTTTTCATCCATGGGTTTCCATGGGCTCTTAGTTACTTGTTTAGATCACTTGTTTTTGCTTTTCAATTGTTTGAAATGGTGCTTTGTGTGTGGTTTTGAAAATATTTTTGAAAAGAGGCCTTTGTCTAGGCAACCTTTGTAACAATTCTTGTTTGAATGTTTTACAAAGGTGTTTGTCTTTTGAAAAGATGTTTCAATGTTTGAAAGTTTGATTTCGGAAAATGTTTTAAAATTGTGTGTTTTTGAAATTAGCAAGGATGTTTGCAAGAGATCAAGTAACTAGGAGTTGTCTACCCTAACTCAAAGATCTTTCCTACACATTTTTAACCCTTTGACATTGTTGTTTTACCATTGTATTTGGTAAACAACCTTGTGTTTGGATGTTAAATGGGACAGGTGTGGGTCATCGTATGACCATGATAGCAATTGTGCCAAGTATCTTAGCAAATTTTTGAGGGACTAGATCATCTTTGTTAGGCAACCAAGATAGCGTCATCGAGGGACTATGATATTTTGTTTTGTTTTTGTTTTGCCAAGATACTTAACATGCATACCATGGCCATTTTAAAGGCAACAAATGGGTGAAACCCTAAGAGTGCTTGTGTGCATTGTGTTGTCATTTTCATGCATTTTGTCTTGTATTAGGTCTAGCTATTTATTTGATTTTGGATTTTGCATACAAACCCTAATCTCTATCTTGCATATTTGAAAACTATAAATGCGTAAAAGTAAATCTACAACTATTACAACATTGATATGGGGATGGGGATACAATTTTGAATAGGGAATTATTTGCAAGAAATTAAAATCCTAAGATTATTACAACCATATTGAACTCTTTGTACAAATGAATAAATGGACAAATACTTAAATGTGCAATATAAGTATAAATATGCAAAGATGTTTTTTTGTATTATTTTTATGCATGTAAAAATAAGCTATTTAATGTATTAAAAATAAAAGAAATAAAAGATTATTTTTATCAAGGGTGGAAACCCTAATTTGTTTTATATATATATATATATATATATATATATATATATATATATATATATATATATATATATATATATATATATATATATATATATATATATATATATATATATATATATATATATATATATATATATATATATATATATATATATATATATATATATATATATATATATATATATATATATATATATATATTATGTATTATTTATTTATGTACAATAAAAATAAAACAAAATATATATACAAATGTTTAGAAAATAAAAATATATGAGAAAAATATTATTTAAGTGTATAAACAATAAAAATAAAAATATAATATTTTTTTGTATTATTTATAAGTTTTTATTTAAGAAAATAGATATATTAACTTAATAAACTAAATACTATGCCAAAATGAAAATAAAAAAACATAATAAAATGTGAAATTTTAAGAAAAATATTTTTTATATTTTTTATATTTAGAAAAATAAATAAAAGTCAGAAACTAAAAAAAAAATGAAAAAATATGAAAATATAAAACAATGGGCCAAGGGGGTGTAAACAGTAAGGCTAGGGGTGCAAAAAGCATGAACAAGCCAGGCCCAGCCCAGATTTTCCTTCGTCTTCAACCTTTGGAAAAAAAATGCGCGCCCTGTGTACAACTTCGTATCTCCTATTTCAGTGCTTAAAAACAAAAACTTGTAACACGAAAGATATAGAGCATAATCACACGATTATAACCTTGTAAAAAACTTAATCTAACTCTCAAAGACCAGAGAGAATTTCTCTGACCCAAATTTCTAACCTAACTTTTTCAGAAAGTTCATCATTCAAATTCTCCCAACACAGTTAACTTAAATGAAATCTATGCATATGTACAGCTTAAGGGCAATGTGTACTATATTTTTTATTCACAAACCTAAGCCTAATGATTCCTAAATAGAGAGATAGAAAGTTGGAAAATACCTGCTTCAGTTGAACTCGAGTATGGCAATGCAGGGGTTTTCAGTGAGGCCTGAGATGCTTGTGAGCTTGCTTGAACTTCCTTTGACCTTCCCCAATGCTTAGTTTGCTTTGAGCTTGCTTGAATAAGCTTGTAGAAGTCAACCTGCACAAGCATAATTCAAAAATGGTAAAGCTTGAAATCAAGGTTACAATCATTGACCAATGGTTGGGATAGCTTAGGTAGGTTGTATGGAGTGTGTTGGAAGAGGTTTGGGGCAAAACGCACGAGTGGTTTCTGATTTGGAAACAAAAATGCAGAAGTTGCCCTGTTTTGCAAGAAGAAGGTGTTTTAATGTTCAAGGGTGTTTGAGGACTGGCTAGCTCGTGTTTTTGGCTCAATGTGATATGCAAAACTTGTTTGGAATGGTTACAAGAGTTGGTTTTATCATATAGCCAAGTTCTCTCCTTTTTGCAAGTTGACTTGGCTTTTAAGAAAAGTGTGAAGTGATCAAACAAAGAGCCTGTACAGGCCCCCTTCCTAGCTGCACAAAGTTGTTGTACTTTTCCCTGAGTTTGTGGAGTTGGTATGCTGCAAAATGTATGGTGCAATGCTCAAGAGAAACAAATTGACATAAAGCCAACTTTACCAAAGTGGCAATGCTACCTTTTTTCCATTTTTAGATTAATTCAATGTGTAATCTTCCATTGATAAGAATAATTCCTTAAACCATTGAGTTTTCCTTCAATTTTTGAGTGTGGAAGGGTTTAGATACCTGTAAACAAGTACAAACAAGGCTGGATAGAAATTGCAACTTGTAGCATTGTGAAAAATGCCATGGATCAAAGTGACATTTTGCCAAATTCAAACCTTCGATTCTCCCTAACCATAAATGATTTTGGATAGTTCTTGGACATTTTGGAAATCTTGTAACATGCTTTATAATCTATCTTTGAAATGCATTTTGATATTACAATGGTAACTAGGTGAAAAATTGCCATGAAGATAGGTTAAAATCCTGCCTAAACTAGGGCAAAATTTCACTAAGTTAGAAAGTTTTTGGACCCTAGTTCATAAAATCATAACTTGAGATCCAAGCATCTTTTGGGAAAACTTTATGCATAAAATTTGTAGATTTTTTGGAGTACTACAACTTTCATGTTGGAAGTTTTGCTTTAATCCAATTGCATCATGTTGAAAAAGTTGGGCAAAGTTGGGGAAAAATAAGAAAATTTCATAACTTAGAAAATTTCTAAGTTATGAAATTTTTTCAAACTTAAACTCTAATTTGCAAAATTAGGTTTCTTGGTGAACAAGTTTCATGTTTTGACACATCTTGATGAAAAATGACCCTTGGCACTTGATTTTGACCAAAAAGTCAAAGTTTGACTTTTCAGTGTATAGTTGATTTTTGATCAGTTGACTGGAAAATTCATCTGTCAATCCAATGCTTTTGAGATCTTTTGAACCTTGTGATTAGGTCAAGATGATTCCATGGAGTCCTTGAATCTATGCTTGAACCCAATTTGCCATTGGCTAGGTAAAAAAATCAGAAATTACCCTTCTACAGTCAAAACCCTAAAAATGACCATTTTGCCCTTTGGAGATCTGATCAAATTTCTTGAGGAGTTGTGGTCCAAACTTGATCAAATGGTTCATATGAGCCTATAATGTTGATGTGGATAAAAAATTATGAGGTTTGACTGTAAATTGGCCATAGTTGACTTTTTCCCCAATACAGTTGATTTCTAGGTCAACTGTCCAATTGACTGGGCAAAAATTTGATTCAAGGCTTGAAACTTGGTATGGGAAATCTTATAAGTCCAACATGAAGTATGAAAATCACATGGGGCATTAGAAGTCCAAAATTCCTTGTGCAAACTGAAACCCTAATTTCAGGTCATTAGTGCAAGGAGGTGTCTTGAGCAGAGCAAACCTTAGCTTCGTCTTGAGTCCAAAGAGTCTTGTGAGGGGAAATCTTGATAAAATGAGAGGTCAAATTTTAGGGTACAACAGTTGCCCCTGTTCAATCTCCTTGAACCTGAAGAGTTAGATTGGGGAGTTTGCCTTTCGTGACTCGAAGGTAAAAGAGGATTGGACACTAGAGTGCCCGTAAATTTGCACTCGTCAAAATATAGTTGAGGGAATGGGCTTAAAGATGCCATTTGGAGATGTGATAGAATCTTGTCGGAGATGGGCTTAAAGATTCCATCCAAGAATGTTTGTTGAATTGTAAGTTATAGTTGAGCGTCAGAATGGTACCCGTGTCAGGAGCATCTCTGGGCTAGGGATCTGAATAAGCAATAGAATAGCATCCGTGTATGGAGCATCTATAAACTTTTTTCTGAGCCTTGAATTTGAATAAGAAATAGATTAGCATCCGCATCTGGAGCATCTCTAGGCTGTTTTCTGAAGTTGAATCTGAACAAGCGATAGATTAGCATCCATGTCTGGAGCATCTGTAAACTGTTTTCATGATCCTTGAATTTGAATAAGCAATAGATTAGCATCCCTGTCTGGAGCATCCGTAAACTATTTTCTGAAGTTGAATATGAACAAGCGATAGATTAGCATCCATGTCTGGAGCATCCGTAAACTGTTTTCATGATCCTTGAATTTGAATAAGCAATAGATTAGCATCCGTGTCTGGAGCATCTCTAGGCTGTTTTCATGATTGTATATTGGTAGCTTGTTAATCTTATCCTGAAAAGGGTAAAATGTTAGCTGAAACACAAAGTTATGTTGCATGAAATGTATGATGCAATATATGTGTTTTATCAATGTTCATGACATATGAATGTAATGTATGTGCATGTAAGCCGATTAGCTGTCTTACTGAGGAAAATGAATCCTTGATAGCTGGAGATAATAAAATCTTTGACTACTGTTAGGGAAAATAAATCCTTGACCACTGCTGGATATTCAAAATCTTTGACTGCTGAAGATGAGAAATCCTTGTTGACTGCTTGGGGATAGAGAATCCTTGGCAACTCGTAGGGATTATCAAAACTTTGAATACCTTCGTGGGGATGTGAGAATCCTTCACGACTTTCCTGGGGGTTATACGATGAGAATCTTTACTCAGGTGGGGAATAAGGGAAACTCTGGAGATCTCTACCAGGAATCACACAAAGGAAAACCTTGATCTGCTGGAGAATAAGGAAGACTCTGATGGCTTCTACGGAGAAATGAGAATCTTCGATCTGCTAGGGGAATTAAAAATTCTGATGAATTCATGTTGGGTAGCCATGAAGACTCTGGCAATTTCACTGGGGAATTAAGAATGAGAATCTTCATTCTATTGGGGAGTAAGAGCTCTGTGGGGAGTAGCTATACTGCTGGAGAGTAAGCTATCCCGCTGGGGAGAATAGGAGCTTGGGTTGTATGCCAATCTACTGGAGAATTATCGTAGGTTGGGGACAATACAAAAGTTAACCGTTATCTGGTTGATTCTCAGGCTTTAAGGCCACTTGCTAGAGAATCTGGAGACGCTGAATGGTTTCCGTTGTGGATTGATAGTTTGACTCCGTTGGGGAAGACGGTTTTAAGATAACTCTCTGGGGAATTATCTGGTTTTAAAGCGACTCTCTGAGGAATTTGGAGGACACTAGATGGTTTCTACCGGGGTTTAAAGGTTGAAGATTTGACTCTGTTGGGGAAGAAAGTTCCATCTTCACTGAGGATCTGTAATTCAAAGTTTTGGCTCCGCTAGGATTGGGAGTTTGAAGACCTAACTCTGACGGGGATTTTGAATTTTAACTCCGCTAGGGATATGATGATGTATTGCAGGGGATTTCTCCTAGAATAGCCTAAAGACATTTTCCTATACTTTCAACCTGTCAATAATTATTCTTTCGCATTTTGTTTATTTGTAAGCAGTGATTATACTCAAATGCATATGCTCATTTAATAAATCATTGGACGTTTTCAAATAAAACACAAGTGTAAAAAAGAAAGAAAAGGCAAATAATTTTTTTCCCTTTGAAGTATCTTTGTATTAACTTTGTGTAAGTATTTTGTACAAAGGAGACAGACATCCTAGTAAGAGAATGTTGTTATAAAGAATGAGAAAAATTTATACAAAGAAAGGTGCCTATGTGTAAAAATTCCATGGGGTTCCCATTCTGCTATAGCCTTCGTAACTCTGGATATCTTGTCCATTCGTTGCTTCGTCCGCAGCTGATTGGATTGATCAGAAGCCTGGAGCTTGTCTATGAAGAGATTATCCTTAAAGTGATCCGACGAGACATAGTCATACGCTTTAATTCCCTAACTTTTGCCTAGACTGCCCTTTCGGGTTTTCGATCCACTGGGAAACCCTTTTTTGCCCAAGTCTCCCTTTCAGTTTTCAACTTGCGGGTATACAGATTTTTTTTGTTTATCCCTAATTTTTGCGTGAACCGCCCTTTCGGGTTTTCGATTCACCGGGATTCCCATTTTTGCCCAAGTCGCCCTTTCGGTTTTTCGACTTGTCGGGTCGTTTATGCGTAGTATCTTTTAACTATGTCTGCGTTTGCAGGGTGAGGCAGGTCGTCGCCGTCCATGGTGGTTAATATCATTGCCCCACCAGAAAAGATGTTTTTGATCACAAATGGTCCTTCGTAGGTAGGAGTCCACTTGCCCCTGGGATCACTTTGCGGCAAGATGATCTGCTTGATTACAAGATCTCCGACTTAATATACTTGGCGTCTGACTTTCTTGTTGAAAGCCTTGATCATCCGTTTTTGATACGTCTGACCATGGAAAACAGCAGTAAGTCGCTTTTCATCAATCAAGTTAAGTTGATCAAGTCGGGTCTGAATCCAATCGTCTTCACTCAAACCAGCATCCTTCATGATTCTCAAGGAGGGAATCTGAACCTCAATAGGTAAAACAGCTTCCATGATGTATACCAAAGAATAGGGTGTTGCCCCAGTCGATGTACGTGTCGTGGTATGGTACCCGTGCAGAGCAAGCGGTAACATCTCATGCCAGTCCTTGTAGGTGACTGTCATCTTTTGAATGATCTTCTTGATATTTTTGTTCGCGGATTCGACAACACAGTTCATCTTTGGCCTATAGGGAGATGAATTGTGATGTTGAATCTGGAACTGCTCGCACAAAGCGGTGATCATAGAGTTATTCAGGTTTGTACCGTTGTCTGTGATGATCCTGTCAGGGATACCATACCGACAAATGAGATTCTGCTTGATGAAGCGGGCAACCACATTCTTTGCAACGGAGGCGAAGGAAGCTGCTTCGACCCACTTGGTAAAGTAATCAATGGCCACTAGGATGAAACAGTGTCCATTGGATGTTGTAGGCTTGATCTCTCCAATCATGTCGATTCCCCACATTGCGAATGGCTAAGGAGCTGTTAGGACATTGAGAGGAACTGGAGGTATGTGTACCTTGTCAGCATAGATCTGGAATTTGTGACAAGTATGGGAATGTTGATGACAGTCAGCTTCCATGGTAGACCAGTAATAGCCTTCCCGTAGGATCTTCTTAGCCATCGTATATCTTCTAAAGTGGGTGCCAAATGTACCATTGTGCAGTTCAGCCATGATCTGCTCACCTTCAACCTTGTCCACACAACGGAGCAGAATGCAATCATGATTGCGCTTGTATAGGATACCATTGCTTAGGAAGAACTTGGAAGAGAATCTCCTTAAGAACTTTTTGTCATTGACTGAAGCTCCTTCAGGGTATTCTTGAGTCTCGAGATATCTTTTGACTTCGTGAAACCAGGGTCGGTCCACTACTTCTTCGGTATTAATCTCGTGACAATGAGCAGGTTCGTCCATTCGCTCGATGGTGATTTGAGGAGCCTCATTATCCCAATTAAGTTTAAACATGGAAGACATTGTAGCTAGTGCATCTGCTAGCTTATTCTCTTCTCGCGGAAAATGCTCGAAGGAAATCTGCTCGAAATGTGGTAACAATGTCAAGACATGTTCTTTGTAAGGGATGAGATTTGGATGTTTAGTATCCCACTCTCCTTTGATTTGACTGATAACCAAAGTTGAGTCCCCAAATACAATCAATGATTTGATTCCCAAGTCAATAGCGGCCTTGAGACCAAAGATACAAGCTTCATACTCGGCCATGTTGTTCGTGCAGCTGAAGCAGAGTCTGGCAGTGAAAGGTGTATGGCAACCTTCTGGAGAGATAAGTATTGCGCCGATACCATTGCCAAGTGCATTAGAAGCACCATCAAAGTACAGGGTCCATCGGGATCCTTGTTCAGGTCCGTCATACGGTCAGTTACCTTCAATGTTGTCCAATGTCATTATGTCCTCGTCAGGGAAGTCAAACTTCATGGATTGGTAATCTTCGACAGCTTGATGAGCTAGATGGTCAGCTAGTACACTCCCCTTTATAGCTTTTTGGGTTGTGTATTGGATATCATACTCAGTCAGGATCATTTGCCATCTAGCTATTCTTCCAGATAAAGCAGGCTTTTCGAAGATATACTTGATCAGATCCATCTTAGAAATCAGTAGAGTGGTATGAGTCAACATATGCTGCCTTAACCGGCGAGCAGCCCATACCAAAGCTCAACAAGTTTTCTCGAGTAGTGAGTATTGGGTCTCACAGTCGGTAAACTTTTTGCTAAGGTAATAAATGGCATGCTCTTATCGGCCAGACTCGTCATGTTGGCCCAATATGCACCCCATTGAATTATCCAAAACAGTCAGGTACATGATTAAAGGTCTTCCTTTGACTGGAGGCATCAAGATAGGAGGTTCCAACAAATACTCCTTGATTTTATCGAAAGCAACTTGACAGTCATCATTCCATTTAACCACCTGATCTTTCTTCAACAACTTTAAGATTGGCTCACAGGTAGATGTAAGGTGAGAAATGAACCTTGCAATGTAGTTTAGGCGTCCCAAGAAACCTCTGACCTCCTTTTCAGTGCGAGGGGAAGGAATTTATTGTATAGCTTTTACTTTGGCAGGATCAACCTCGATGCCTTTGTTGCTAACAATGAAACCCAAGAGTTTACCGGACCTGACTCCGAAAGTGCACTTGTAAGGGTTCAGTCTGAGCTTGTACTCCTTCAACCTGACGAACAGCTTTTGCAGATGGTCGGGGTGTTCTTCTTCTGTTTGTGATCGGGCTATCATGTCGTCTACGTAGACTTCAATTTCATGATGTATCATATCATGAAACAAAGCTACCATGGTGCGCTGATAGGTTGCCCCGGCATTCTTCAGTCCGAATGGCATCACCTTATAACAGAATGTACCCCACTGTGTAACAAAGGTAGTTTTCTCCATGTCTTCAGGGGCCATTTTGATCTGGTTGTACCCTGAAAATCCATCCATGAAAGAAAATACCTTGTGATGAGCTGTGTTGTCAACCAAGATGTCAATGTGCAGTAGTGGAAAGTCATCTTTAGGGCTAGCCCTGTTTAAGTCTCTGTAATCCATGCACATTCTCACTTTGCCGTCCATCTTAGGCACGGGCACAATGTTAGCAAACCATTGTGGATAGGAAGTAACAACAAGAAACCCAACATTGAACTGCTTCATCACTTCAGCTTTGATCTTTTCAGACATATCGGGCCTCATTCGGCGGACTTTCTGTTTAATTGGTGGACAGTCTTCTCTAGTAGGGAGACGGTGAACAACAATATTTGTATCGAGTCCCGACATGTCTTCATAGGACCAGGCAAAGATCTCAACATATTCATTCAACAGTTGAACTAAGCGCTCTTTGACACTTGGCTCAAGGTTGGCCCCCACTCTGACTTCTTTTCTGTCTTTGGAAGTACCCAAGTTTATTGTCTCTAACAACTCCTCGTGAGGTAGAATAGCCCTTTATTTCTGTTGTAGTAGTCTAGCCAACTCTCTCGGCACTTCACAGTCTTCATCACCTTCGTATTCAGCATGATTAACCAGATCTTCAGAGTCACTGAAGACCATAGCAGAATTGTTACCCATGGAATCCGGAATGGAAGGGTACCTGCATTTTGTAAGTGTGGGTGTGTGTAAGGGATAGCCACCTTTAAACAAATAAAAATGTAAAAAGAAGGAAAATGAACACAAAAGTTTATATATGAAAAACGTCCACGATTCATTAAAAATGGCATATGAAGATGAAAAATCAAACCCTTACAAATGGACCTATATGCCTCGGGTAAGGCATAAGGCAAAAAGTGTACGAATTGTTTAAGAATTATTACAAAGCAACATAAATGTTCGAAAGATAAATTACTGATTTATGAAAGTAATGGGAACAAAGTCTTTCGCCTCCCAGTTGTTCAGCCCTCCTTCAACAGTTGGAAAGATCCAGTCTTTAAAATTGCTCTCCTCTTCACCATCCTCTAAAGCATGAACTCCATGATGAGTGATCTTCAATGGCGGCCCTCCAGCCCGGAAGCGGCGTACAGCCTTTTGATCAGAAGAAGTGAAACCCAAGCTGAATTTATCTGTCTTGTAAGGAAAATCTGGCAGTTGACCCCATACTGTGCTTCTTCCTTCCTCAATCACAGCCTTCGCATCTTTAAGGGATGACATCCGGGACACAAGTTTTGTAATGACGGGTACAGAAGTCATTGTCTTGGCTACCGCAACTTCAGGAGAAACCTCTTCAAAGTGCTGAAAGGGGGTCTCGATGAATTCACCATCCAGTTCAACATAGCGGAATGAATTTAGATGGCTTATCATGTACTCCTCCTTGCCATGAACCGTTATAATTTTCCCCTGGACTGGGTACTTGAGCATTTGGTGCAAAGAAGAAGTGATTGTCCCAGCGTTGTGGATCCAGGGTCTTCCTAACAAGCAAGAGTATGAGGGACGGATGTCCATCACATAAAATATGGAGTTGAAAGTTTCTGTTCCCACTTTAATCGGGATGTCCACCTCCCCATGGACCATCCGTTTAGAACCATCAAAGGCTCTGACAATGATGTTGCTGGGCTTCAAAGTTAAACCTTCACAATCTAGTCTGTCCAATGCTTTCTTCGTCAAGACATTTAAAAACGACCTGGTATCAACCAGAACGTGAGCAAGAGTAGTCTCTCTGCATTCCATTGAGACATGCAGCGCGTCATTATGCTTTCTCCCCTTAGATGTTAAATCGGAATCGGAGAAGCCAATACCATTGTCGGCTGTTAGGATGGCTACACACTCCTGGAACTGGTCCGCGGAGGTTTCCTAAGGCACGTGGGTCGTCTTCAAGAATTTGATCAGGGCTTTGGCATGAGCTTCAGAAAAGAGCAATAGGGCCAGCATAGATATTTTTAGGGGGTTTGCCCCAGTTGTTCTACGACATCATAGTCGCTTTTCTTAATTATTTTTAAAATCTCTTCCATTTCCTTTTGAGTGGTCTCGGGGATAACCAAAGGTTGAGCCCTCGTCCTGACGGGCTCTTCTTGGATCCCCTTACCTTTATCAGCAGCAACAGTAGGGGGTACAACTGCGGGAGTAACAATTTCTTCAATAACTGGAGTTCGCACAGATATGTTGACCGGAACAGGAGTAACCTTTGGAGCAATTGAGGGTCCGAAGATTGCCCTTGGAGGAGAAATCTCCGGAGAGAAAATTCTTCTGTTGCGGGTGATTTTACTCGGTCCAGCAATGTTTCTAATGTCAGGAGTCTCTTCATCGGAACTTTCTTCAACTGATTCAATCTGCTTAATACCGTGGTAGAAGATCTCTCCTCCATAGTTCCACGGTATTGATTTGTTGGACTTGTATGGGATAGGCCCCGACATAATTATCTTTAGAGGTACAATCTTTGGATCGGATGTAATCTTAACAGGTCTTTTGGAGACCTTGGAAATATTGGCGGAAATGGTAATTATAGCAACATTGTTGACAGGAGTCGGAGTAACAAGAGTTTTCTCAAAGAGGATTTCTTGATTACCCATTAGGCGTTGGATGCCTAACTTCAACAACGGACAGTCATATTGTAAGGACGAACAAAGGTAGCAATCTTTTTCACAGCCCGGGAAAATCCCGGCTTTCAACAGATTCATCTTGATTATTGGTAACAGAGTCATCAACAGCAGCAACAAAAATATCTTCTTCAATAGCATGGGCATTGTGGACATGCTTTGGCATTGGAGCAGATATCACATTCGTCTTTTCGGGGGCGTCAAATTCCACTTCTTTAGCGTCTATTAAATCTTGAATCTTATTCTTGAGGGCCCAACAATTATTGGTATTGTGCCCCACGCTATCTGAATGATAAGTACATTTGGAGTTGGATTGATAATGTGGTGATGAAGTGTTTGTATTCTTCGGTGCCTCTCTCAAACTGGCAAGGTTTAACTTCAAGAGATGGGGTAGAACCTGAGCAGGTGTCATGTTTATCCGGGTATACTGCTGTTGTGGTTTTCCACTCTTTGCTGGTTGGTTCTAGGTTAATTGTTTCTGGGCTGATCAGCTGCGGACTTCTGAATCATTACAGCCCCCACCGCTGGCCGGCGCTCAACTCTTCCTTGACCTCTTTGAGAGTAGACAGCTGAGACTTCTTTCTTTGCTGGAAAAGTCTTCTTGACGACAGCGGAAGCATATGTATCTTTCTGAATTTTACCACTCTTGATGCCAACTTCAACTCTTTCACCAGTCAGAATTAACTCGGTGAACCCCGCAGACGAACTTCCTATCAGGTGATTAAAGAATGGACCTGACAGAGTCCCCAAAAACATATCCACAAGCTCTCTCTCAGACAATGGTGGCTGCACCCTTCTAGCAAAGTCCCTCCATTTCTGGGCATACTCCTTAAAGCCTTCATTGGAGACCATACCCATACTCTGTAATTGAGTACGAGTAGGTGCTAAGTCTGCATTATATTGATATTGTCTATAGAAGGCAACGGCCAAATCCTCCTAATTGTGCACGTCATATCTCTCTAGCTGGTAGAACCAATCTAATTGCGTCCCCGAAAGACTATCCTGGAAGAAATGAACCCACAGATCCTTATCAGAAGAATGAGGTTGGATCTTTCTGACATAAGACCGTAGGTGCATCTTTGGACAAGACAAACCGATGTATTTAGCAAAAAGAGGTACTTTAAACATGGGGGGAATGACAATCCCAGAAACCAACCCTAACTCTTCGAAATCCAGCCCAGACACTCTTTGCACCTCCATGGCTGCCAGACGTTCTTCCAGATTCTTGTACTTGTCATCTGTAAGAGGGTACTGCTGTTCAGAATAATCTTCATCCTCTTCTTCTTCTTCTTTAGCCTCAGACTCGGATGGTACTGCAACTCCTTTACCCTTTCCTACCCCTTCATCAGATGTTGAGGGAAAATCCAGGACCCTTCTAGCTTGGTTCTCAAATCTTCTACCCGAAGTAGCCACACCAACTCTTTTCTTTTTCTTCTTCTCCTTTTCCTTCTCCAACATAGCTTTAAGATCCTCCTGGCCCTTTGCCAAGGTCATGAGTAGTTGTTGGAACTGTGAATTTTGTGCTTGCAGATCTTTGACCGTCTGCTCTATATCCATCTTGCTGAAATAAACAGCAGAGAGATAAGGAAACCTGGTGTGAAGACCTATTTATGCATATGATGAATGATGTGTATTCATGTAATGCAAATCAAGGATTCAGAAATTCAAATTTGTTGTAAACAAAAAGGAACACACGTCATATTAATAAGATAGAATTTGTTAGTACATAAGTGCCCCATGGGCAAAATAAATACAAAATTCTAAGGTAAAAAGACATTGCGCATCCTCTTTGGCGCAATGTAGGTGTTGAGAGTCTGCTCTTCATGGAGTCGACGAGTAAGTTCCAAAACCTTCTTCTCACTGGCGTAGAAGCTGGCTTCAAAAGTGTTCCTTTCTTCCTTGAGCTATATCCAACTCTTTTGCAGATCTTCCAATGATGTCAGCATGTCAGGATGCAGGAGGGTGTATGAAACCTCTCCTTCCAAAACAGGCTCTTTGATCACAGGGAGAATGTAGGGGTAAGGCATCATAAGACTCTGGGTGCGGGTTCGTACCCACTTGAGGTAAGGCTCAAGGGGGATGGAATTATTGTGTCCCAGTGTCTTACTGTCCACTTTGTTGGGCATCCTCCAAGCTCGGATAAACCTTTGTCGAAGTCCTTGAGCGTTGTTGTCGAAGTCAAAAACCAAGTCTGGAATCAACATGTCATGAGGGCCATCCCTTCGGGCATACCCAAATTGTCTCAGAGCCAAACAGGGGTTGTAGGTAATGCCTCCCCTAATGCCAAGTAGTGGGACATTAGGGAATTCCCCACAATGATCAATGATGATGACATTTTCTCTGGACCGAGAACACCAATGAACATCTGAATGTGTAAGAGTAATCAATCGTTGTGACCACCTTAAGCCTTGCTCATTCTTCAAGACTGGTTGGGTAAGGTGAGAAATAAACCACCTTGCTAGAAGAGGAGTACAGCACATGAGAACACCTCTTTTCCTCATTGTTCGTGTGTGAAATGAGTGTAGGATGTCCCCAAGCAATGTAGGCATGGGATTCTGAGATATGAAAATCTTGACAGCATTCACATCTATAAGCTGATCAGGGTTTGGGAACAAGACCAACCCATAGATGAGAAGTGCTACAATCTCCTCAAAAGCTTGCAGATCTAGAGAATTCCATCAATCTTGTGCCTTCTCAAACAGAAACTTTGCCAAGAAACCCTTGACACCACTTCTGGTTTCCCAATGACCTTTGATATCAGATGGTTGCAAGTGTAAGGCTTGAGCAACATCTTCAGGCTTTGGCTCTCTTTCCGTACCGTTATAGGGTAGTTGATGGAGAATAGGAATCCTCAAGAGTTGAGAAAATTCCTCCAAAGTAGGCACTAGTTGGTAATCAGGAAATGTAAAGCAATGGTGTAGGGGGTCAAAGAACTGGAAGAGGACTTTCACCATGTCTTCCTCTATGTTGGAGTTGACCAAGTTGAGAAGTCTACCATGTCTTTCAGTGAATGGAGAATTCTCTGGAATCTTGGAAGCAAGCTCCTTGAGTTGAGGAGGGATTCTCACAAGGTTAACCTGAATTGTTTTCCTGCGGAGTGATTGCATAACCTACAAGACAGGAACAAAGATGAAGATCCAAACCCTTGAAATGGTTAGTGGATGCATATGATGCTTCATGATGTTCATGATGTATGCACAAGTATATGTACAAGCAAATCACACAAAATCCTAGTTTCAGGCTTGCATGGGGTTTCATAGGTAAGTACCCTCTTGAAGTTTAGTTGGCTCAACCTATCCTATAAATAGTAATCGGGTTCTAAGGAGCTCAATATCACTGGATTATTTTATATGTTCATCGTTTCAGTTTAGCCACTTAACTGGCAACCGAAATATTCCAAGAAAACAACCCTCAATGAGTGTAGTATCGAGTATCTACCAACTTCGGACTGTACCAAAGCCGGTCATCTCACTACCCCTAATAAGGCCAAGATGGTCAAGTAAAGGTTCTAAAAGTCCATTAGTGCTTCATGACATCACACAGCGGCCCCGTATTCTCTTTGATTGACTCAAAGGCTACCGGTACCCACAAATATGTCGCACTAATATAGCTATTGCTTCAACCATGTCGGTATACCCCACACAGTTTCCACAATGCATTGCTATTTACATATGAATGTTTCCCAAATCCGGGTAGAGGATTTCAAACCCAAACAATAGAACCAAATGTAAAGCAATCAAAGCAAACGAAGTGAGCATGTAAAGGTGATCTAAACCCTAAGGTAACCCCACTTTTAGATTTCTCCCCAGCAGAGTCCCCAATTCTGTGATACGGTGGGAGAACTGACTTGAGGTTTTGCGTTTGTGTTCGCAAATGTTTCGGTTTAGCAAGAGTCGCCACCGACTTTTTATTTTATCCAAAGGAAAGGTCAAAAAGCACAGGAAAGACCTTTGAGATGTTTTCTTGGGTTCGGGGGGTAGATTATGAAAAGGGAATGTGCTAGCACCCTTTTCATCCATGGTTTTCCATGGGCTCTTAGTTACTTGTTTAGATCACTTGCTTTTGCTTTTCAATTGTTTGAAATGGTGTTTTGTGTGTGGTTTTGAAAATATTTTTAAAAAGAGGCCTTTGTCTAGGAAACCTTTGTAACAATTCTTGTTTGAATGTTTTACAAAGGTGTTTGTCTTTTGAAAAGATGTTTCAATGTTTGAAAGTTTGATTTGGGAAAATGTTTTAAAATTGTGTGTTTTTGAAATTAGCAAGGATGTTTGCAAGAGATCAAGTAACTAGGAGTTGTCTACCCTAACTCAAAGATCTTTCCTACACATTTTTAACCCTTTGACATTGTTGTTTTACCATTGTATTTGGTAAACAACCTTGTGTTTGGATGTTAAATGGGACAGGTGCGAGTCATCGTATGACCATGATAGCAATTGTGCCAAGTATCTTAGCAAATTTTTGAGGGACTAGATCATCTTTGTTAGGCAACAAAGATAGCGTCATTGAGGGACTATGATCTTTTGTTTTGTTTTTGTTTTGCCGAGACACTTAACATGCATACCATGGCCATTTTAAAGGCAACAAGTGGGTGAAACCCTAAGGGTGCTTGAATGCATTGTGTTGTCATTTTCATGCATTTTGTCTTGTATTAGGTCTAGCTATTTGTTTGATTTTGGATTTTGCATACAAACCCTAATCTCTATCTTGCATATTTGAAAGCTATAAATGCGTAAAAGTAAATCTACAACTATTACAACATTGATATGGGGAGGTGGATACAATTTTGAATAGGGGATTATTTGCAAGAAATTAAAACCCTAAGATTATTACAACCAATTTGAACTCTTTGTACAAATGAATAAATGGACAAATATTTAAATGTGGAATATAAGTATAAATATGCAAAGATGTTTTTTTGTATTATTTTTATGCATGTAAAAATAAGCTATTTAATGTATTAAAAATAAAAGAAATAAAAGATTATTTTTATCAAGGGTGGAAACCCTAATTTGTTTTAAATATATATTATGTATTATTTATTTATGTACAATAAAAATAAAATAAAATATATACAAATGTTTAGAAAATAAAAATATATGAGAAAAATATTATTTAAGTGTATAAATAATAAAAATAAAAATATAATATTTTTTTGAATTATTTATAAGTTTTTATTTAAGAAAATAGATATATTAACTTAATAAACTAAATACTATGCCAAAATGAAAATAAAAAAACATAATAAAATGTGAAATTTTAAGAAAAATATTTTTTATATTTTTTATATTTAGAAAAATAAATAAAAGTCAGAAACTAAAAACAGAAATGAAAAAATATGAAAATATAAAACAATGGGCCAAGGGGGTGTAAACAGTAAGGCTAGGGGTGCAAAAAGCATGAACAAGCCAGGCCCAGCCCAGATTTGCCTTCGTCTTCAACCTTTGAACAAAAAACGCGCGCCATGTGTACAACTTCGTATCTCCTGTTTCAGTGCTTAAAAACAAAAACTTATAACACGAAAGTTATAGAGCATAATCACACGATTCTAACCATGTAAAAAACTTAATCTAACTCTCAAAGACCTGAGAGAATTTCTCTGGCCCTAATTTCTAACCTAACTTTTTCAGAAAGTTCATCATTCAAATTCTCCCAATACAGTTAACTTAAATGAAATCTATGCATATGTACAGCTTAAGGGAAACGAGTACTATATTTTTTATTCACAAACCTAAGCATAATGATTCCTAAATAGAGAGATAGAAAATTGGAAAATACCTGCTTCACTTGAACTCGAGTATGGCAATGCAAGGGTTTTTAGTGAGGCCTGAGATGCTTGTGAGCTTGCTTGAACTTCCTTTGACCTTCCCCAATGCTTAGTTTGCTTTGAGCTTGCTTGAATAAGCTTGTAGAAGTCAACCTGCACAAGCAGAATTCAAAAATGGTGAAGTTTGAAATCAAGGTTACATTCATTGCCCAATGGTTGGGATAGCTTAGGTAGGTTGTATAGAGTGTGTTGGAAGAGGTTTGGGGTAAAACGCACGAGTGGTTTGTGATTTGGAAACAAAAATGTAGAAGTTGCCCTGTTTTGCAAGAAGAAGGGGTTTTGATGTTCAAGGGTGTTTGAGGACTGGCTAGCTCGTGTTTTTGGCTCAATGTGATATGCAAAACTTGTTTGGAATGGTTACAAGAGTTGGTTTTATCAGATTGCCAAGTTCTCTCCTTTTTGCAAGTTGACTTGGCTTTTAAGAAAAGTGTGAAGTGATCAAACAAAGAGCCTGTATAGGACCCCTTCCTAGCTGCAAAAAGTTGTTGTACTTTGCCTTGTGTTTGTTGAGTTGGTATGCTGCAAAAAGCTTGGTGCAATGCTCAAGAGAAACAAATTGACATAAAGCTAACTTTACCAAAGTGGTAATGCTACCTTTTTGCCATTTTTAGATTAATTTAATGTGTAATCTTCCATTGATCAGAATAATGCCTTAAACCATTGAGTTTGCATTCAATTTTTGAGTGTGGAAGGGTTTATATACCTGTAAACAAGTACAAACAAGGCTGGATAGAAATTGCAACTTGTAGCATAGTGAAAAATGGCATGGATCAAAGTGACATTTTGCCAAATTCAAACCTTCGATTCTCCCTAACCATAAATGATTTTGGAGAGTTCTTTGACATTTTGGAAAGCTTGTAACATGCTCTACAATCCATATTTGAAATTCATTTTTAGATTCCAATGGGAACTAGGTGAAACATTTCCATGAAGATAGGTCAAAATCCTGCCTAAACTAGGGCAAAATTTCACTAAGTTAGAAAGTTTTTGGACCCTTGTTCATAAAATCATAACTTGAGATCCAAGAATCTTTTGGGAAAACTTTGTGAATAAAAGTTGTATATTTTGTGGAGGACTACTACTTTCATGTTGGAAGTTTTGTTTGAATCCAATTGCATCATGTTGAAAAAGTTGGGCAAAGTTGGGAAAAAATAAGAAAATTTCATAACAGAAAATTTCTAAGTTATGAAATTTTTTCAAACTTAAACCCTAATTTGAAAAATTAGGTTTCTTGGTGAACAAGTTTCATGTTTTTACACATCTTTATGAAAAATGACCCTTGACACTTGATTTTGACCAAAAAGTCAAAGTTTGACTTTTCAGTGTACAGTTGATTTTTGATAAGTTGACTGGAAAAGTCATCTGTCAATCCAATGCTTTTGAGATCTTTTGAACCTTGTGATTAGGTCAAGATGATGCCATGGAGTCCTTGAATCTATGCTTGAACCCAATTTGCCATTGACTAGGTGAAAAAAATCAGAAATTGCCCTTTTGCAGTCAAAACCCTAAAAATGACCATTTTGCCCTTTTGGAGATCTGATCAAATTTCTTGAGGAGTTGTGGTCCAAACTTGATCAAATGGTTCATATGAGCCTATAATGTTGATGTGGATCAAAAATTATGAGGTTTGACTGTAAATTGGCCGTAGTTGACTTTTTCCCCAATATAGTTGATTTTTAGGTCAACTGTCCAATTGACTGGGCAAAAATTTGATTCAAGGCTTGAAATTTGGTATGGGCAATCTTATAAGTCCAACATGAAGTATGAAATTCACATGGGGCATTAGAAGTCCAAAATTCCTTGTGCAAACTCAAACCCTAATTTCAGGTCATTAGTGCAAGGAGGTGTCTTGAGCAGAGCAAACCCTAGCTTGGTCTTGAGTCCAAAGAGTCTTGTGAGGAGAAATCTTGATAAAATGAGAGGGAATATTTTGGGGTACAACAGAGGGATATCTGATCAACACTTTTTTTGACAAAATTTAAAATCTCTTCTTTCTTTGTGGGAGGCAGGCTGCGCATGTAATGTTGTCCTTAGGGTTGCAAATGCTTTGTTATATGTAGTAGAATCAATCTAGGTCATTAGAATTAGAAATAATCTAAGATATAATGGTCATGAATTTTTGACTCCAATCTTTTCACATTTGAAGATTTCCTTTTGTTTTGAGCTTGCACGATTTTGTTCTTCATTTGACAGCTCATGAGATATTCAATCAATGCCAAAACAAATCTTATCCCATTTATTTGATTTATTTTTTATTTAATTTTATTTTATTTGAACTTTAAATAAATAAAATCAAAATAAATAAAATAAATAAGTGAATGAGGCATGGAGTGGTTCATGGGTAGTGGACCATATTAGGAGTGTGTTGCAAGCATAAAAAGATAGGCCCATTTGAAGAAAAATGCATTTTTGGGCATGGTTGACTTTGTGCAAATTTCCAAAAATGGCCAACTTTGACAATGTGTATCTTTCTCAATTTTGACCCTAAGAGGGTGTTCTTAGACTTTTTAGAAATCTTAGGATGTCCCCTAAGCAACCTCTTTGGTTTCATCTCAATTGGATCTTCCATGTTCATGTAAGAATCTTTGACCCAAAAGTTGTTTTTGTTGGCTTTTGACAAGGACCTATAACGTATGACTGCATAACACATCTGGAGAATGATACGAAGTGCTCACCAGCCACTTTCCAAATTCAAATATGTGATTTCTTTTAATTTTAAACCACAACTTGGTTATTTATTGGACTGAGAGGGTATTTTTGAGAGAGCCATCCACTCATGACACAGAAGAATCTGATGTACCTAAAGATTATCACAGGAAAACATCTTCAATGTAATACTTGTCTTTTAAGAAACTTGAAGACTTCAGATTATCTAATTGTTGACATATTTCTTCACTTATAATGCACAATCCTTCGAAAGAAGTAGTCATATCATCATGATATCAAAATTCTTCATTAGAAGCTCTAGATCGGGCTTTGAAGATCCAACAATAGGATTACAACCTTGAAAGAAACCCCTTTGAAGCAAATATCAGAGCAGATGTTATAGAAACTTGGGCTTAACCTTCTATCCACTCTTTATAGTACTTGGTTGAAATTATCTTCCAAGTAACACAATATCATAAGATAACCCTTCAGTAGAAACTAGATCACCATGCTCTCCCCTTTATCTTACACCCAGCTAGTGATGACTTGAACTTCTACAAACGCTAACACCTTCAAGTCAACTATCTTGATAAGAGACAAAATAATCTTTCAACCAACTTATCTTCTAAGAACTCTTCTTCTAAAGTGCTGAAGGAATTTGATATAACCAGAGATTTCATGAGAGGTCATGAATCACTTTCATTATCTTTCTTCTTCAAGCAAATAACTCAAGCTATTATGGCTTCCAAGAATAATCCTTTCTTTTAGAAATAATACCAGAAGTACACACTATGAGCCAACATAGTTCTTCCATCAGAGGCATGTGCAGCAGAAGATAAATTAAAAACATCCTCAACATATTCCAGGAAATATGTCATAACATCTTGTAGGACATAATGCACAGACAACCATCAGTAGTTGCCACCACAAGACAACCATCAGGAGTTGTCACATTAACATTACAACCATCAGTAGTTGTAACATAAAGACAACCATCAGTAGTTGTCAATAGCAACAGAAGCATAAACAACTACCATCAGTAGTAGCAGCAGTGGATCAATACACATCATCAACCAGACCATCAAACAACCATCAGTAGTTGTTTCTTGATTCCAAGAAGGCCATCATCCTAACCTTCCAATAGCCAAATAGTACCAGAAATATCCTTGAAGCTCACCCAATGACAGACAGGGTTCCTGCTCTGATGCCAATTAAAATTCTAGCACAAATGGAATATGGAAGAATTGAAATTACAATCATCAGTAGTACATGATGGAAGAACATGATGTCGTGACTAATGTTACAACATCTTCACGCAGATTGTACAACAATACCAAACTGATAAATTTTGTTGTAAAACTCTTGAAGCATGAATTCATTGCCATTTTCAGATATTTTGCATTTGATCATGACATTGAATTGAGTATTAACAATTGAGAGAAAATAATTAATGAGATTATAAGTTTCAGATTTTAATCTCATGAGGAATATCCAAGTAAACATGTTTTTGTCATTACCTAGAGTCGTAAAATATTTGAATCCCATCATGGATGGTACAAATAGAAATCCCCAAATATCCTTATGAACTAAGTAAAAGACACTATTATATGTATAATAACTTTAAGAGAGCCCCAAACACACGACTAAAATAATCAAAGCCCCACAGAGCCAACACGTATTGATTAGTGTATTTTAATACACCATCTTTTACTTTGAGTTAAGACAATTCTATGACTTCTCGCGTTGGAAATTCTGGCGCAAATGGAATATGGCAGAACTGATGTTACAATCATCAGTAGTACATGAAGTCGTGATGACAGAACTTGATGTTGTGACTGATGTTACAACGTCTTCACGCAGACTGTACAACAATATTAAACTGATAAATTTTGCAAAAATATAAACCTATAATGATAAAGAACACAGTTGAATTGTTAACCCAGTTTGATGCAACTCACTTACTCTAAGGGCTACCAAGCTAGGAAGGAAATTCACTATCAGTAGTACTAGTTCAAAGCTAAACTCCCTGAATTACAACTTATCACCTAATCCCTACCCAATGCAACTTCTACTTAGGTCCTCTCTAGATATGAGAAATCGTCATCCCACTTCCAATCACTGCAGTGATAAAAACTCCCAATCACAGGGAAAACAATTCTAGTCCCAAGAACTATTAGGAAGTACACAATCCCCAATTACAACCAAAAGGGACAATCCCAATCCCAAAAACTTCCAAGAAGAACATACTTCCCAATTATAAATACATAGTTAAGACTCTTAACTACAAACAATATACGAGTTATTTAAAAGATTTCACCAAGAACAATACTCACTCTTGCTTCACAGCTTTGAGGAGAACAATACTCAACTCATTACCTAAAGTTTCTGAGTGAGAACAAACGTCTACCATAAGTATCAAAAGACACAAGGATGACTTACAGTCACAAGAGCACACACGACTCTCAAAATGGAAAACCCTTATTCTAAAACCAAAAAGAACTAACTAGAAGTACTTATGCCCTAGGTCTTGGTCTTCCTTTTATAAGCTCCAGTTGCCCATGGGCTTCGAAGTCTTTGCCCGATTCTTCCTTAATCCATGCGCTGATTGCTGTAGGGAATATTTCCTAAAATTTTAGAACAAATCTTAAAGTATTATGACAGTTGATGCATATATTATAACATCTTGCACAACATCAGTAGAATCATGTTTTAGAAAAATTATTGTCAATCCTAAAACTATGGAACTAACAACGTTATTTTAATTACTTTTAATATGTTTTTGAAGTTAAGTTTAAATTTGCTTTGATTTTATTTATGTTGCTTATTTATGTTGCTTATTTTTGAAATAAATTATAGTTCGATACCCTCTCATACCTTTTCATTGTGCAGATAATAACTTTAGCTAAGAGAATTTGATTGATATGTTCTAATATGCGTCGGAAAGCTAAGACAAAACGCTACAAATTTATTTTTTTATGTAAGAAGCCAATTTAGAGTGAAGAGGATTCAAATGATTAGTTTTTTCCAAACTAAATTAAAATAGTTAGTTTTGGGTCCGCTTATGTTTTTTGAACTTGGTGCTCTTAGAGCCCAATTTTGTTAATTATTTAAGATCAACTCAGAATTAAGGAAAGTTAGACACTATTTTATAAATTAGAAAGAGCATTACGATTACATGGTCGGCAAAACTCCTAGGTTAATCTATTGTTATGGAATTTCATCGAGACTTTGGGGTATGTTTGAATTTGTGGTATGAGATAGAATAGAATGAAATGGAGTGGTAATTAATGAGATTCCGTTATTTGGATTTGTAAATAATAGATGAAATGAAATGAAACATGATGAAATCCATTCCATCCAATAACCTATTTTTTGTTGGCAAAATACTCATTTTGATTCATTAATTATATCTCAGTTTGGTGCTTTAATTTTTTTCCGTACCAAATTGGTCCTTTAAATTTTTAATAGATGCGAATGAGTCTCTTCTATCTAATCTGTTAGTCAAAATCTGTTAAAAATCTATGTGGCAGTGACATGTGGATATGACCAACTCTTGTGACGAATTTAGCATTGGAAAAAGACACTAAAAATTATTTCTAAATTTTAATTATGATTGTTCATTTTCATTCCCAAATTTTTAAATACATGTCCATCGAAATCTAGAACAAATTCATAAACAAAACTGAAATAAAATCTCAGAAAATGGACGTGTAATCATACGAGAACATTAGTTAATATTTAATATAATAAAAACACAAAAACTAAAATGTTTTGAAGGGATATACAGTAAGAAGCCATGGAATTTTAATAGACAAGAATTTAAGCCATCACATTGCTTTGCTGTGTGATTTTCAAAATACTTATCATAACTCTGAACCCCTCAAGATCCTAATAGAAGGTGCGATAACTGAAACAAAAATGAGATCTGAGAATTCTGAAATTCATGGAATCCAAACTCAAGCCTCTCTCTCATCAATGGTAACTTCATCTAACCCTAATTATTTTTCTTTTCGGTAATTTCCAAACCCTAATTTTTCGGTAACAACAGAGAAGAAATACGATTTGTTAAACGTCGATTCTGACAAATTCGATTCGATTCTGAGTGAGTTTGATAAGTTACACGATCAAGTTAAGAAGCCTCGAGATAAAAGTTGCTGACGCTGAGGCGCTACTCGATTTCCCTCGTAGTTTGGTTGGATCTGTTAAGTCTCTTATGAATGAAGGTGCTACTCATTCTCAGTTTGTTTCTTCGTTGATTCAACGTTATGCTCCTTCGCCCAATAGTTCTGTTGATTGGCAAAAACTCTTCAATTTTTCTCACAGTTCATGGATATTCCACCATGTTTGTTTGTTTCTTAGTTAATGTTGTTTTTTTTACTTTGAAATGTATGTTTGTATCTTACAGTTTTTTTTGTCATTTCTTTGAAGGCTTGGTCCCATGGAAAATCAGTTGAAACAGCGCAACACGACAATGTCTAGGAATTGTAAAGTTATCATCCAAGTATATTGGGTGAGATACAATTTACAAATCTCAAAACATAAACAAAATGCTGGGTTTCATTTATGTGTTTGGATTGTTTGGATTTGGTATATTCGTAAATTCGATATAAGAGTTGGTCAAATCCACTTGTCACTGCTACGTGGATTTTTAATAGATTTTGATTAATGGAGTAGACGGAAGAGACTTATATGCATCTATTAAAAAGTTAAAGGATCAATTTGGCACGAAAAAAAATTAAGGGATCAAACTAAATTTAGGGGTATAGTTAAGGGACTAAAATGAGTATTTTGTCTTTTTTTTTTAATTTCATTCAATTTGGTTTTTATGTGATGGAATGAGATATGTTTAATAAATAACCAAACAATATAGTTAGATCTATATTCCATTCTGCTCCGCTATATTTCATTCAGCTCTACTATGTTGTATTCCATCAATCCTAACATAGCCTTGAGATTATTTTATTATCTAGTTTTTATTTAATTCCTTTCAATTATTCTTTTTGTGCCTTGTTTTCTTAATTCGAGTTTCAAAGAATATGATTGATTAAATTTGATCGATGCATGTTGTTGCACCTCAAAATTTACCCTCTTGATTTTGGCTTATGTTTTATCATGAATATCATATTGCATTGCATTCATACATTGTGATGAGATCAAAGTACTTTGGTTATCAAGTCTTCCTCAAGCTTTGAAAGTTTGATTGCATTGACAAGTTGCTCAAGTAGAATCTTATCATCTGAACCTCTGGATCTTTCAAGCTCAAGTTATTGCATATCTCAAGATATTCTATCCATCTCTTTGGATCATCAGAGGATTGAAGTTTGTGTTTGATTATAAGAGGAATCACTCTTTTGATTCACCAGTCAAATTAGGGTTTTGTTTGATTAAGGCTATTGATGCATGAGCAAGTATTGATTTTGGAGCTACAACATCTCTTTGATATTTGAAAATTCTTTGTACAAGAAATTGGTCAAGATGCCCAGAGGATTTGAAATTTTGGAGGTGATTCATCAGTCTCCTAAGGTGTTGACCAAAACTAGGGTTTGGGATTTCATCAAGTTTTCTTGAGAATTTTGAAGTGAAACTTTGCACATGGCCTCTATATGTTTGGAAGATCATATGTTTGAATTTTTTATCATCAATTTTAAAGGGAAGTGGATCAATTGATTCAAAGGGGCAAAATGGTCATTTTGGTCAAAATCAGTCAAAGTCAAGGTTGACCAAGTGAACTTTTGGTCAACCATCAATTCAAGGGTGTAATTTTAATATTTCAAGTCCATTTTTATCATTGGATCAAAAGGATTGAGGTTTGGGTTGAAACTTGTTCATGAAGAAACCCTAAAAATTTCTAATTTTGGAAAATGAGGACTTAACTTCAAAAATTCATATTTTATTCACCTTTGATCAAAAAAATGCAAATGAAGTATGCTTAGAAAGATAAGAGGATGATCTTTCATCTCCTTTTGGTTTCATGTCCAAATTGGCAAAGAGTCAAGTGTTATAAAGCTTGGAAGTCAAAAAATTATAGGTCATTTTCCAAATTTAGTGAATTTAATGTCAAATTTTGAGGACCTTATTGGATTCAATTGCAAAAACTCAAAACTAAGAGATTGTAGATCTTTTCAATACCTTTCCAAATTTTACTCATTTGTGTCCAAATTCAAAAATATGAGCAAGTTATGAGCTTTGGAATTTTGAGGCATTTCATTGAATTTTGTCAAGTATGCAAAATGGCCATTTCTTGCAAACTCAAGTTTTAGCCATTCCTTTTTACTTCTAATCAAGCCCATGAGCAATTTGTGACATGCTGAGGCCCATCACACTCACCATTTCGTGCCTCATTTGGTTTTGCACTTGTTGGATTGAAAAATCACAAAACTTGCTCAAATGTGAAAATTCACCAACACTCTCTCATTTCAAACAATCATGAGCTGGCACTTTGGGCATGTAATTCTGACTTCATTTGGCTCACAAAATGCACAAAAGGCAAGCAAATGCACGAGTGAAACGCAGGCTCCATGTGCATCCTCATTTTTTGCCAAAACTACCAAACTTGCCCTCCAACAGTTTTGAGTGCCAAATACCACTTCTATCCTCTTACCCTCGTGCTATATAACAAGAATCAAGGCTTAGTTGTGAAAAAGGAGGCTCATAATTTCTACATTGCAAATCTAAAAATTTCCAAGCATCTCTGCAAATTGCTTCGAATCTCTCTTCTCCTTGGATCATTCTTCAAAATTCATGGTGATTCAGCTTCAGTGAAGTAAGGAGATCAAGCCTGCACCATTGGATTGCTTCTGGAGTGAAAGAGTCGTCTTTCCAGTTTTCATATCCATGTGAGTTTCTTGAACTTTGATTTATGTGTTTCAGCTTGAATTGATGATGTAAATCATGTTCATTGAGTTGCTAGCTGGCCAATCACTAGGATTGATGTATATTTGAGCTTTGATTCAAGCATAATTTTTGAAATCATGTTCATGACTTTGATGTTTGCAGTGAGTTTTTTTAGTTTTTGAGACTTTATTTCTTGGTCCATGCTTGATCTTTGAGATTGATTCAAATTGCATTATGTAGTATGATATGCTAGCTTTAATTTGCTCTTGATTTCATGGATTTTGGTTTAGAAACGAGCATGATTGATGGATCTGAATATAGGCTCATGATCTGTCGTGTTGCACGCGTTTTTCCCTATGTTGTAGGTTGAAGATGAAGTGAGGTGGCGCACTGTGATTGGCTTGATTCAAATTTTAATGCATTTCATATTATTTGATTTTAATTGAATTTTTTATTTTTATTTCTTGATCAAAAATATTTAAAAAATTCTGAAAAAATTATCACAAGTCCAAAATAATTTCTACTAACTTGAGTAATTTTATTGGAATTTTTAAAAATGTATTGATTGGTTTAAAAATTCATAAGTTTAAATAATTGTTTGTTTAAAGAGTATTTTTATTTTAATAGTTCTTTTGATCTAAAAATTCCACAAAAAATGTTTTGAACTCATAAAATAATATAGAAATTGATTCTTATTTTGTTTTAGCATTTTTTCTATTTTTTATTAGAAATTTAATTTGAGAAGTTTATTTGAAATATTTGTTTCATAATTTTTGTTTTAATACTTCCTTTAATTCAAAAATACTCAAAAAAATCATGCAAGCTTTTTTTTAATCATGGAGTCTAAATATAATTTTATTTTTGACCTTTTTATGAATTTTGGCTAGGGTTTGCATTTTTGTCATTTAATAATAGTTTGATTGTTAATTGTTTGTTTGATTTTTATTTTAATATTTCCTCTAATTCAAAAATTCCACAAAAAATCAGGGATGTGTGTTTTTAATTCTAATATTTGAATATAATTCTGGTTGGATATTTTTATGATTTTTCATTAGAGTTTTATTTTTGAGATGTGATTATTTGTTTAATTGATTAATTGTTTGAATTTGATTTTATTTTTGACTTTTCCTTAATTCAAAAAAATGTGAAAAAATACGTATTCTGACATTTAGCGTTTCCTTGTGGTTTGTATGATCTTGGTTTGAATTGTTTGAATTTTGATCTTACCTAATTAATATTTAAGATTAAAACTCAAACAATTAGGGTTTTGTTGCTTATTGTGCAAGTTTCATTTTTAAAACTATTATGCCCTAGATTTTCAATGCAACTTAGGTCTTGATTATGGTTCATGAATGTATTGAGGATCTGAAAACCATTTTTCTTGAATTATTTGACTTGGTTTGATATTTTTCCACAAAATTATTTTGAAATCTTGACTAGTTTGGTAGTTTGGCCAACTAGTTTTAAACTTTGGGCCTCATTTGATCCCCTCCTCAATCATTCATGAACTTAAGACTTGATTTCTGACTTCTACACACTTAAAAGATGCTAATAATTTTTTGGTTTGAATTATTGATCCTTGTTTCTTTTTTTTAATGTATTTTTGAAGTGAAGGTACCCAATTAATGTTGCATATCTTGTTGCAATTTGTTTGATGGCCAATGAACTTGAGTGAGGCCTATAATTGGGCACCTAATGATCATTTTGGATATTTTCATCCAAATAAACTCAATTAATTTCACCTAATTCCCTATGTTTGAATGATTGAACCTTTTGATGCATTATGTGGGATTTCTCTCCTATTATGCTTGTGAGCTGTGATGAAAATAATTGAGTATAATTGAATTGTGTTTGCTACTGACCTTCATGTTCTTTGATTGTATTCTTATCAAGCTCCCATGATCCTTGATTGATATTCAATTGTCAACTCAACATGGTGATAGAAAGGAGCAACATTCCTCTAATTCTTTTGACATAATTGAGCATATGCCTGTTTCCTTTTGCCTATCATGACTAATGTTTGATAGTTGCTATCATGTTTTCTCATTTCATCATGGTGTCATCATCCATCCCTTATGTGAATCATAATTCTATTTATGGGAATACTAACTTGGTTGTTAAATGTGTGAGGTACTTTGAGGAAAGTTTCCATTTTTGGCTTGAGGCTACTGTGTTTCACTTTATTTGTGGAACACAATTTATTATATTGGCACTACTCTTGTGCTTGGCAATGTTTGATAGTTTATGCAGGATATATGTATATGTGATTATGAATGTCACACATTGCCCATGGGATCTGTTCATATCTGATAATCCCAGTACTTACATCATGATGGCGTAATTTCTGACTTGATTTGTCTGCTGATGCCCAGCTTGCTTGAAGTTCTCTGGGTTTCTTTATTCTTACTCAGTTGCTACGGATAGTTATCCGTTTGGTATTGCACTATTTACTTTCTTCTACTTTCATAGTTCTATGTTGCATGATGGGACCTCTATTGCTGATATATGTCAGAAGGCCCTCTGATTTTTGTCTGATACATGTGTTGTGTTTATTTCTTTAACTGTTGATCGATGAGTCACTCAATTTAGAAATTGAGATCACGACTTCGCTCTCATTGCATGTTCCCTATAGGATGTTTATTGTTTTTCTTCTTAATTGTTGATTGATGAGTCACTCAATTTAGAAATTGAGATCACGACTTCGCTCTCATTGCATGTTCCCTATAGGATATTTATTATTTGTTTCTTTAATTATTGATCGATGAGTCACTCAATTTAGAAATTGAGATCACGACTTCGCTCTCATGGGATGTTCCCTATAGGATAGTGTTGTTAGGCTTCCTTTAACATGTTAATTAAGGTAGGAACCCATGTATGCTAGCATAGGGTAGGATTTCTTTATCCTCAACCTTAGGGACAACCATTATATGATAACACTAGGGATAGAGCTAGGCTAGTTTCCCTTAGTTGTTTTTACTTCCTTTGCATTTTGCATCTTAAAACAAAAATTGTTTTCTTGGCAAATCATAAAACACCCCTAATACACTCAAACCTTCTTCAAGGTAAATGATACAAATCAATATTATTCTTTTGTGTGCCTCTTGGTTTTGTTTTTAAACCCGGTTTGTCGATGTTTCGCCATCGCACATTTGTTTGAAGCCGATGTTTCTCCATCTCACATGTTTATTATCCTACTTTGATTCTCAATATCATTGTTAGGTGTGATGTTTTTCATCCGTTTTATTGATGTTTCGCTATCTTTACCATGATATCTTACTACCTTTTAGCCGATGTTTCGCCATCACACACTTGTTTGAAGCCGATGTTTCGCCATCGCACATGTTTGTTATCCTACTTTGATTCTCAATATCATTGTTAGGTGTGATATTTTGCTATACGTTTCATTGATGTTTCGCCATCTTTGCCATGATATCTTGTTATCTTTTAGCCGATGTTTCATCGTCGCACATGTTTGTTATCCTACTTTGATTCTCAATATCATTGTTAGGTGTGATATTTTGCTATCCGTTTCATTGATGTTTCGCCATCTTTGCCACGATATCTTATTATCTTTTAGCCGATGTTTCGCCATTACACATTTGTTTGAAGCCGATGTTTCTCCATCGCACATGTTTGTTATCCTACTTTGACTCTCAATGTCGTTGTCAGGTGTGATGTTTTATCATTTGATGTTCGCCATCTTTGACATGTTACTATGTTATTATTTAGTCGATGTTTACCATATCATTTGTTTGTTGTCTTATTTGATGTTTTGCCATCTTGATTGTTTTTTTGTTGTCTTAACTAAAAAACACAAACCAACCAAAATATGTAAGCCAAACTACGGTTGCTCTGATTCCTTAAAAGGGATACATAGGCAAAGGGGTAAGGCCCAACCGATCACAACTTTTATTTTCCCTACATTGTTTTCTTTTTATTTCCCATGCATTCCCTTTTTAGTTTTAAGCATAGACATAGGTTTTGACCACACCATTAGATTAGACAACAAGAGTGGATACCGTAGAGTACTACGGGCGTGTGGGTGCTAATACCTTCCCCTCGCGTAACAGACTCCCTTACCCCGATCTCTCGGTCGAAAGACCGTGATTTCTCCTTTTTCAGGTTTTCTCGATGTTTATCTTTCCATTTTGGCGGGATAAAAGACGTTCGTGGCGACTTCATTGATGTTTCATTACATCCAGATGACAGGTTTCAGCGGGTGGTTTCACATGTTCCTTAACTTCAAGTGTTAACTTATCTTATTTGTTAACTTCATCTGATCTTCAACCATCATGCTTAATGCGATAATTAGGAATATAATTCACATGATGTTGATTACGCGTGTCTAATCGAGATTATAATCAAATAGAAATTGAATATGTTTAGGAAATTGGTGATATAATAACCAATGATAAGTCTGAAATTACTGGACCAATAGATTAATTTGCCAATCAGAATTGTAATCGTTTTTATTTATTTTCAATTGACTGAAAACCTAAATCCACCTTTTTCATTTATTTCCTTTGGTTAAATTAACTTAGAGTCTTCGTGATACGACTCGAGTGTCAATTTCTTATGCTGCACTTTATTTACTCATGTGCGATAGTGGATCAAATTGGCACCGTTGTCGACGACTCTCTGTTGACTTTAGCCAATTTTAGAGTTCTAGTTTAGATTTTTGTTAAAGTTATTTTTTGTTTTTTGTTATTGTTTGTTGATATTTAAGGGTTGTAATATGGTAAGTATCTCAGCTTATCAGGTGATTCTGTAAGTTACTGTTTCGAATTGTTCCAAAATTTTTCTTGAAAATTAAGGAAAAAAATCAACAAACAAAGTTCAGACATGATGAATAAGTGACAATGTGTTGCGTATCTTTTTATATGAGCATGTATGAATTATGATGTATGAAGATGTGACATCCTATTATTGATGTTTTGTTTTATGAATTAATTTACTCTATTTTTTGGTTAAATTACCCACGCCGAAATAGGGTGTTACAACCTAACCCTTTGATTTTGGATATTGCGAAAATGAGATCTATATTACACCAGAGGACAATGAGAATACCACTTTCACTTGCATATTTGACACTTTTACCTATAGAAGAATTTTCTTTGATCGTGGAATAAAAAGTGAAGACACGAATAAAATTTCAAAGTCAAAGGACACCGTCTCAAGCTATTCTATGAGAGTCCTATATTGGAAAAGGAAATTGTAGAAGAACTCTCATTAGGAAAGACTACTTATTCAGTCATTTATCCACCTTGACTCCTCTCTCTCTCTCTCTCTCTCTCTCTCTCTCTCTCTCTCTCTCTCTCTCTCTCTCTCTTCTCTCTCTCTCTCCTCTCTCTCTCTCTCTCTCTCTCTCTCTCTCTCTCTCTCTCTCTCTCTCTCTCTCCTCTCTCTCTCTCTCTCTCTCTCTCCTCTCTCTCCTCTCTCTCTCTCTCTCTCTCTCTCTCTCTCTATAATATATATATATATATATATATATATATATATATATATATATATATATATATATATTATATATATATATATATATATATATATATATATATATATATATATATATATATATAAATATATATATATATATATATATATATATATATATAATATATATATAATATATATATATTAATATATCTTCTTTTAACTTGTTTCTTTTATTGAGACAATGTGTGTTTTAAGTGCGGGGAGGAATGTCATTTACTTTTTTTTTGTTTTAAAATATATTAAAAAAATGTTTTTTCGTTGGTTTTTGGGGTTGTATTGTGAAAGTAATTTTTCTCTTCTTTTGATTAAAGATTCACTGTGTGATGTAAGAGGCTTTCTTTGCATTCTTAGTATTATAAGTATGAATTAATTCTAAGTTATGTATCATTTGTGGTAGATCATTATCTTTGGTGAGAAAGTTTGAGCCTTATAATTGAATGACATATAATTTTTCATTCTTATTTTTTTTTTTTGTGATTTCACACATGTTTGCTGGTTACACTAGAATTTGACTTGACTCTTGATAAAACTTTTTGTTTACATGTGCACACTTATATGATAAGGACATTTTGTTTTTGTTTTATTTTTTAGTCACTTAACAAAAAAGATAACCTTGAAATTATCATCATTTGTTTGAAGCCCCTTTGGCCCTATTTATCCCATTTTTTATTTATAACTCATTACAATCTAAAGTGAAAAACAATATTATGATCCTAGTTAAGAGATGAAGGAGTCTTGTTACGAGTTATGTGGAGGTCTAATCAATATAATTTTTCATAATTCAAAATTGGCTAAAAAAAAATAAGGAAGAAAATTAATATTACTATTCCTTTTGGAAAAAAAAAGAGAAAGGAGAAAAAAAAAAGAAAAAAAAAAGAAAAGAGAAGAGAAAATGGATGCAAAGAAGTTGTTGAAAAGTGAATAAAGTGATGATTAGTTCAACTCCTGCAGTTCCTTCCAATTCTATTTTTTCCCTTTAAATTTTAGCTTAGCACCCCTTAGGATTTATCTCACCCTTATCTTGCCATGTTACAAATAGAAAAAAGTCCTTTTGATTTTTTGGGTCATGTATTTCAAGTGTGGATGGTTGAGTCTTTTTAAGCTTATGGTAGTATTAACTTTCATGGTGTGCTTTGAGTGTAAACAGATAACTTAAATACTTGAGAGTGAGAGGATATTTATATCCTATGAGGATATTGCCACGTATGATGTATTCTTTGGCAAATATCAGCTCACACTATCTTGGTAGCTAGCCACTTCATATGCAATGATTAGTCGGTCATACATTGAACTTGAACCAGGTCTTCACTTGGAGATAAGGAAGGGGTATAATCCTTTGGCTAGGAACACTCTTCATATAGGTCCAATAAAACTTCCAACACGACCTTGACGGAAAAATTGTATCCCAGATAAACAAACTCATGGCTGAAAGCAAGATAATATAAACAGGTAAAAATAATGGCAAGTAAAATAATTGAAATACTATTGCATGATAAGATTCATAAAGTTCACTTATTAATTGAATATACACATGTTTGATACAAGCATTCTAGAATAAAAAAGTGTTAACCCACCAAGGAAACCACTTTCTCGTCATCAACGCTCGGTCAAAATGAACTTTCTCTTGAGAGATCGGCTCAATATGATAGAAATTCTTGAGCCGCTTCAAAGAAATTTCAAAAGAGTCCTGAGAAATAGAGTAACTTTCCTCCAATGATTTTACATACTCATTGGACAAAGCAAGGTTCTCAAGACGCATCTCAGGAAAACATTCCTCATATTTCTTCCATCCTTCTTGAGACTCCTTCAAAGGCACCTCAAGATCTTCTATCTTTTTTCGAGTGGGATCCAAGGATTTGTTTACTTCATCATGAGCGGCCTCTGCTATAGATAATGATGTATGAACATAAGATAAATTCCATTTCTTCTTTTTCACCTCCTGAGCAAGCAATTTTACCTGCTCAACTAGAGTGTCAGGATACTCGAAATATATCTCGGTAACTTATATACCTAGAAATGAGGAAGATACTCCTCAGATGTCTTCCAACGTCAATTTAGCTCAATGTTAAGGGTGTAAACTCTCTTTGAGCATACATTTCTCCCTCTGAAGACAGTCAGGTATAATACATCTCTTCACCTAGCAGCTATAGAGGCTAGGACGACAAATACCTGATAATTGTAGTATACCAAATATGCTAATCCCCCTGACGAGATTATTCCGATTTGTTT
>CATIWC010000478.1:5000-79778 GCA_948472305.1 Vicia faba
ATAAAATTATAAAATAATTATTTGTTAATAAAGCTTCTTTTTTTTAAATACTAACATATTTGCATCAAATATTTTTCTATTCAAATTAATTTTTTTTAATTGCATAGCATATTCGAAAACAACTAACCAACAAACGCTAATATTTTCTTACTAACTTAATTACAAACTTCTATTATTTTCAAAAAAAAATTATGGATTTATTTACTATTAACTGCAAATTTCGTCTACGACTACACAATTTCAAACTCAAATTTAGTTCAAGGCTTAATTCCAAACACCTCCACAATCTATAAAAAAAACTAACAAAACTATACAAATTACGAATTAGGACTTTGATTCCTCATAAGAGGATACGTAGGCATACGACTAAAAATCGTGACGAGTTTCCCTATTAAATACCCTAAATCTTTAAAATCTAAACCCTAATATCCTTGTGAACAAGGTAGATGAGGGGAGCCTAACACATTCCCTTCGTCTAAAACGAAATAATAACTTAAAATATCTGTATACAAAAATAGAATTTCCTATTAGATCTTCTTCCTTAAAATAAAAACTAATAGTGACGACTTAATTTAAAATCCAATTCAAACACATAGATGAACCACTTAGTAAGTTACATTCTAAGGTTAAGCGTGTATATAACAAAAATATTAAAGTTTTATAGTTCCACAACTAGTGCAAGGTGGCAGTCAACTATATTACTAATTCAAAGTCTTTACGTGTTTCACTTCTATTTCACAAAGTAAACCAAAAATTAATGCATCGTTAATCAATCAATAAACAACATTATGGTCATATATTAAATCAATAACATATGAACAATCCAATAACATAGAAGTTACATACAAGAGTACAAGGTGATTCCTTAAGAACAAGCACTCATCACTAACACTAGGGAGTTTTAACTACTCGTAATTCAATTAAACATAAAGCAAAAATTGGGGAAATATTAAATGAATAATACAAAATATACATAGCTACAATGGCTAAGAGTACTTCTCTCTCTCTCTCTCACAATTGAAATCCATATCAATTGTCAAAGCTTTAGCTTTTTTTAATAGCTTTTTGGATTGTGAAACCGCTCCACGATCGTGAGTAATGATAAATTGTAGCTTGACTTTTTTACCGACATGCAATGTTTGCTTGCTTATAGGATCATATCACGGTCCAAGATGATTGCACTATTATTGGATTAATTATCCAATTTTCTTCTTTTCTTCAAAAATTGTGTGTAAGTCTCACTCTACTTCTTATTAATGTAACTTCCACCATGTCAAATATCATAGAGTTGTCTGGCTAGTGTCATTTTGAATTGAATTGAGTGTTTCCCCACTATCTTGAAACATATTATACTTTGATCCTCTTCATGTAATGTTATCTATGAAATATAAAAAAATATAGAAAAAAAAAAGGACTCACAATAAAATAATTTTATACTATCAATCAATCACAATCATGTTAAATAACAAGTCATAATATTATTTTAAAATAAATTATATGACATAGTTAAATAGGGCCGATCCAATAAATTTAGAGATCTAAGACAAAATTTAAGATAAAAAATTTCAAAATTAAAAATATATATTAATAAAAATTTTATTATTTTTATTTTAAAATAAATGAAACTATCAATAAATTTCTTAAGCTTGGTTTTTTCAATTAAGTTGCTAAATAATATAAAATTAATTAATAATTTTTAAAACATATTAATTTTATTGATTTAATTTTTAATTAAAATTAAAAAACTGTCATGTTACTTTTTATCATCTTAATAGCATGAATTAAACTTACTAATTTTAAGTACTTCTTGAGTTATATAATAAAAATAATTACTTATTATATTTATATAATTTAAGAATTATATTAAAAAACTAATATTTTAGAAATTTAATTTAAAATTATTCACTAAACTATTTATTTTTATTCATGTATAAACAATAATAACAATTTTTATTACTAAACAAAAATAGATAAAATATTAAAATTAAAATTATATATAATTTTTTCAAATAAAAAATAAAACATAACATATCAATGTAATATTAATTTTATTTAATGGAAAAAAGACACTTATGAAATTTTAAAACAAATAATTAACTTGCCACAAATATGTTGACAATGTTATTGAATAAAAACAAATTTGTTAGATAAAACAAAGACCAAAAACAGCTATAAGAGTCTAACTAGGTACTTGCAACATACAAAAACTTTGCAGTACAGCTAGGCTATAACTCCATATATACTAAAAATTTCTTTTGTTTTAATATATTTACTTAAATGTTATATGGAGGCCTGATTTATTGGCCAAAAGTGAGGCCCAAGGCAATGGCCTTGCTTGCCCTATCCTTGGGTCGGACCTTTGGTTAAATGATGAATTTTTATTAGATGATAGTGTAAAATTATTTTATACTATTAATCTATTATTTTTTAATTCATAAAATTATTAAATAAAACACTGGGAAAATATAGTATGATAAGGTAGCATAAAAAATCGTATTCTCTTTTTTCTAGCTATTAGTACTACAACATTTTGTAGAGATCTCCTTTTGTTGAGACCTTGTAAAACAAAAATTTAAAGAGAGATTATAAGCACTTTAAAATTCCAAAAAATCTCTTATATACATTATTTAATGTAGTGTCATCTCACTTCATACACGTAAAACATGTTATGGAAGAAATTAGAAAAGACACATATTTCATGCAACTTTAACTCACATGTTATTTTCTTTATACTCTCTTCATGATGTGTTTGGATGGTGTTTAGGGAGGCGAGAATCCTTCAGGGTTGAAAGCAATATAGTGATAGCCTCGATAATGTATTTTATGAACTTTCGCTTTTGTTTTTGAGTCTCATATTTTTCTCCACTATTATATTTTCATTTATTGGTTCTTTCACCGACCTTAATCATTTTCTTAGGAAGTATCACATTCCAGCGGGAAGAATTTTTCCTTCTTGGGGACTCACTTTGTCTTTTATATTTTTGGGGAAAATCATCGTGTCTCGAGTAATCATCTTTCCTTCTGTCCTCCTTGGTGTATCTACAAAATATCTCATTTTTAATTAGTTCCTTAATCATATCCTTCAAATGGACACACTCATCAGTTTTATGCCAGTGGATTTTGTAGAATATATCTAATTTAGATTTGTTAGTTTGTGATAACTCCTACATAATAGGGATATTTTACTCCCACTTATTTGAACTCGGCATTAGAGGTCCCCTTGAGTGTAAAATAAATAGCTTGCATGTCATTACACTCTAGGCACGTTGATAATCAAGCATTAATCAACATGTTCAACGTGTTTTTCAGGATCCTCGATTTCGTCGTAATTGTCCAACTTTGGTGATTTTTCTAGTGATTTTAGGATCATTTTTCACTTCATTGTGTAGTTCACCACTCTTATCGAGATGAGCATTCAGTCTATAGCTCCCTAATATCCCATTGTAATATTTTCTTACAAAACGTAGTTGTATGTATGGCGTTTGCGGCCTATGTAGGGCACAAATTGACTTTGAAACTCATGGATTTATTTAGTGCTACCGAAATATACTTTTCGGGTTTATCCTCCTAAAATTAAGTTGATCTATCAAGGTTGAGGCTTTAACTTCCTGCCTGTCATTTTTTTTGTGGGCCCTTTATCCTTCTAAAATTTTGTTGATTTATTGTGAAGTCCATGTGACCTCAAACTTCACCTCTGAGGTCAAGATCTATCTAGGTTTCTATATTGTTATTTTTTGTCGGTGTACTTGTGTAAATGGTGATTTCATATTAGCTTTCTTTATTTGGATCTTTCATCCTTTTGCATACGTTAGTGAGATGACCATATATTATGTGGTATTTGTAGTACGTTCTCTTATTTGCGTCGTATTTTGATTCTCTTTTTTGAGGTAGGTTGATTAAATTTGACTAGTAGAGTACTTGTGTGTCTGCACGGGTAAGTTCATTCATATTTTAGATTATTTGATAAGGCTTGATTGTTTTTGAAATCTAATTGTTATTATAAAATAATTAATAACTACAAATATTAAAAAATAAATATGTAATAAATCACCAACATGATAAATTCAATATGTCTAATAACTATAACTATTTATAAATATTTACAAATATTTTATTGATTTAAAATAAAAAAGATATTGGGGTGATAGTGACCTGTGAAAATAGTGAATTTCAGTGATAAAATTTACAGAAGTTGGTAAAGTTTTACAAAAATCACTCGCATTATTTCCTTAGAATACAATAATAAAGTGATAGTTTTTGTGATAAAATTCACAGGTGTTGCATTACAATTTACAAAATAAGAAACTATGAATTGTGGTGTTGAAAAGAAAATTGAACCAGTCTTTGAACTCTGAGGGTTTTGAAACATCACTCTTCTCCTCTGACTTCAGATTTTCATTACTTTTAGTACTTGGTTCTTCAGCACTCTTTTCCATCTCTTCAGCCTGACGTTAAATGTATACAAATAGTAGAGAATGTAATTCCCTTGTGTCGAAGCAACATGTTGCTCGATAGAAGGGTGTGTTGAATTAGTCTATAAGTGTGTCGAGCTTTGTGTGTCGAAATATCGAAGAAGTAGCCTCGACATGTATTTCAAATTAGACCTGTTTTAATAGTGTTAATTAAATTAGGTATTTTGGGCTTTTGTATTTGTGGATTTTGACTTATGGAGCAAGCAAACTCATTATAAATATATAGAGGGAGTAATTCCTATTTTGTAACACAACTTCTATTCACATAATTTTACAGTTGCAAAGTGAATAAGATTTTCCATATTTTGTGGGAAGAGAGTTACTCTGTAGAAAATCGTCATTCTCTTAATATTTGATCAACCCTTAATTTGCTTTATTTTCACTGTTATTGTGTATCGATATTAATCTTGTTTATCAAGATTGATAGAAATTCTCCATAGGTTTTGGTGGATTTCCAACATCTGGTATCTAGAGCTCCGGTTGAGCGATTCAAGGGAAGAAAATCACCATGGCAGTGAAATATCCCAACAGACATTTTCCAGTAAGTCTTTCAATTCTGAAAGTTGATAACTATGAGAATTGGTGCAAGAAGATGAAGGTTGTACTATGTTGTCAAGATCTTTGAGATCTTGTGAAGAGGGATTAGAACTGCTTGCAGAAGATGTGTTAGATGAACAAGAAGTTGCACACAAAAAAAAATTAAAGAAGAAGAACTATAAGGCTCTCTTTATAATTCATCAATGTTTAAGTCCAGACAATTTCTAAAAGGTTAGTGATGTAGAAGCTATAAAAGAAGCTTGGGAAATTCTAGAAAAGTCTTTTGGAGGTGCAAAAAATGTGAAAGAGGTGAGGTTACAAACTCACAAAATAACATATGAACTGTTTCAGATAGAAGAAAGTGAAATTATAACTAATTTCTTCAATAGGATTACGAAACTGGTGAGTGAAATAAAGGTATATATAGAAGTGTTGACAACAAGTTCAGTTGTTGCAAAGAACTTGAAGTCTTTGGCTTTGAAGTTCGACCACGTGGTAGTAGCCATAGAAGAGTCTAAGAATTTGTCGACATTGACAAAATAAGAGCTTCAAGGGACGTTTGAATCTCATGAATAAAAAATGGCTGAAAGAGATGCAGGAAAGTCAAAGAGTGACGTGGCTTTGTAGGCGCAATCAACAAGAGATAAGAAAGGCAAAGGAAAATGGTTTGACAACAGAGATAGAGGAGGCTACAACAATTCAGAGGGTAGAGGAGACAAGTTGGAAGGAATAATGTCGAATCAGAGAAGACCCCCATACCAAGGCAACCAAAGAGCTGGGTGTTGGAGGTAGAGGAAGAGGTGGTGGTCGAAAAATTGAGAAGAGTCACATTCAGTGTTTCAATTGTCAAAAGTATGGTCACTATTCTAGTGATTTAAAATTCTGGTATATCAGACTTCATATATCCTATAACATGTTGAGACATATGAATATGAACAAAACAAACATAGAAAGGTATAAACATACAAAACAGTACTGAAAAGCATAAACAACACACCAGAATTATTAACTCAATTCAGAGCAACTCTCTTACTCTAAGGGCATACCGAGCCAGGGATAAAGTCTATTATAATAGTATCAATTCGAGCTAAACTCCCTCGTTTACAAATTCTCACTTAATCACTACCCGTGCTAACTTTCTATCTAAGAGTCACCTAGATACGAGGTCCTCCTCAACTCCCTCATCAATCATAGACAACGATTGGATCAAAACAGGAAGACACACTTCCATGATGTAAAACCAGAAGACACACTTCCATGACAATATTAGAAGACTCACTTCTAAAACAACACCTAGCAAAGAATCTTGACTAAGAACACAACTTGGAGTTGCTTAAAATCTTCCTCCAAGAACAATACTCACTCTTGCTTCACAACTCCGAGGAGAACATAACCTTAGAAGTCAAGGAACATAGTCCAAATCACATGTCAAGTGGATCACACATACCAACTCTCTTAGAGAGTGGCTTATAGACTCAGTCCTAATAACTACATATTTTCATTCAAGGCTAGTACCTTTACCTAGGTTACAATACTTCTATTTATAACCTATCTCCCAACTTGATTTGGGATTCAAATCACAACATATCAACTATTACAAATCTGCAGAAGATTCTGGAACAAAATAGGTCTTCAATCACATTCTTCCTAATTTATATACATAACTAGAAAGTGTATACTCTTCTTAATTCTGAATTGAATCTTCCAGATCTATAAAACAGTGGCACATATGATAGCATAATATTCCCAGAATATTCTGTATATGTTAAAACATAATAGAATCCAACTGTCCAGTCCAGTCCAGCTCATGTGCGATGTCGTATGACCCTGCATAGGACATATTATTTGATATGTTGCTCCAGATGATGAGAACTTCTCATCTCAACATGTCTCAGCATAAAATAGAACTTCAACTTGTTTTCTCTACAAGTTAGAACATCATATTTAACATGTTGCTGCTATATTAGTTTTACCAAACATAATACCAACCAATAGAGAATTAACAATCTCCCCCTTTGGCTTATTTTGGCTAAAACTAATTTACATAAACTTTGAAAACAAATAAGAATATAAACCAGAGGCAAAGGCCAAACAAACAATACATTCAGTAGAAACCATAAAAATAAAACATCAGAGTAGCCACAGTCTTCAGTCTTCACTTGTGATAGTCTTCAATCTTCACACATGATGTCACAACATCAACAATAGGACTTCTTCATGACAGTCCAACAACAGCCAGTTCTATACATGATATTTCTCCCCCTTTTTAGCCAGAATATGACAAAGGCCACATGGAGAGGTAAAATTCTCAATCTGCTCGACTTCTTTACAAAATTTTGAATGAGCTCCAATCCAACATATTAAACCCAGTACCAAAGAACAACAACCTTAGGATAAAAGGAGTAGAAAGTCCTGAAGTCATTTGGTGTACATGAGGAAGAAGATGGGAAACGTTAAACACTTACAGGGTGAAAAAGGAAAGAGTAACCTCTATAAATAGCTAATCAGTCACTTCGAAAGTAACGATCTTTGAATGTGACAAAATTCTTGGTCAAAGAAAATGTTATTTGAGGAGAAAAGTTGCCACCAAAATCAACATGCATCGTCCAAAACAACTTTGAATTCCTTTATTATCTCTGGACTATTTCTTTTGAACATAACAAGTCCCAATACATGCACATGCATAGTCAAACACACCTTCTACACTCCCTTTTAACATATGTTTGATAAAAATTGTCCATAATATTCCCTTGTTGGTTTTACAAGAAACGTGTCCTGAGTAAAGTCCTGACATTCAATCAAACATTGTATAAAAACTCAACCAACACTTCTTCAACCATTCAGTCAAGGATGCTTCACAAATTTTATTCACATAAAGTCTGAAGCCTAAACAGGCAACCTTCCACTGGACTCTGAGTATCCTCCTTTTGGACAGCATAAATCAAACTACCTAGACCACACATGTGACAACTTCCATTCAACCAAAACCTTTGATAGAGTTCTTTCCAAACACTGCAGAGAAAAATAAATTCTCCACAAGCTTGAGCAGAACACAAGCTTCACAAATTCGCATCATTGCATCAATATCCCATAGACAAGTACTTCACACCATGTCATGAATAAAAAATTGTTGTACCCCAAAATTTTCTCTCTCATTTCATCAGCATTTCTCATCACAAGACTCTTGGAATTCAAGATCAAGCTAGGGTTTGCTCTACCCAAGACACCACATTGCACTGTTGACCTAAATTAGGGTTTGAGTTTGCACAGTGATGTTTTGACCTACAATGCCCAAATTGACTTTCATACTTCATGTTGGACTCACAAGTTTATCCATACCAAGTTTCAAGCCTTGATTCAAATTTTTGCCCAGTCAATTGGACAGTTGACCTAAAAATCAACTGTATTGGGAAAAAGTCAACTGTGGCCAATTGACAGGAAAACCTCATGAAATTTGACCCACATAAACATTATGAACTCATATGAACCATTTGACCAAGTTTGGATCACAATTCCACAAGAAATTTGATCAGATCATCAAAAGGGCAAAATGGTCATTTTTAGGGTTTTGACTATACAAAGGCAATTTTTGACTGTTTGACCTAGCCAATGGCAAATCAAGCTCAACCATGGACTCAAGGACTCAATGAAATTGTCTTGACCCATTCAACATGTTCAGAAGATCTCAAATGCATAGGATTGACAGATGAATTTTTCAGTCAACTGATCAAAATTTAACTGTATACTGAAAAGTCAAACTTTGACTTTTTGGTCAAAATCAAGTGCCAAAGGTCATTTTTCATCAAGACATGTCAAATTATGAAACTTGTTCATCAAGAAACCCAAAAAAGCAAATTAGGGTTTAAAATGGGAAAATTTCATAACTTAAAAAATTTCTAAGTTATAAAATTTGATTATTTTTTCCTAACTTTGTCCCATTTTTTCACCAAGATGCAAATGGATTCAAACAAAACTTGAAACATTAAAGTTGTAGTCCATCACAAAGCCTACAACTTTAATTCACAAAGTTTTCTCAAAAGAAGCTTGTATCTCAAGTTATGATTTTTGGAACAAGGGTACTTAAAACTTTTAACTTAGAAAATTTTTGCCCTAGTTTAGGCAAGACTTTGACCCATCTTCTTGGCCATTTTTCACATAGTTCCACTTGAAGTTTCTAGTTTCATTTCAAAGATGTATTATAGTACATGTTGCAAGCTTTCCAAATTGTCCAAGAACTCCTCAAACACCTTTGTGTTTAGGGAGAATCGAATGCTTGAATTTGGCAAAAACTCACTTTGATCCATGGCCAATACATGTTCATACAACTTGCATTTTCAAACCAAACTAGCTTAGTACATGATTACAGGACTCTAAACCAATTCACACTCTAAAATTGAATGCAAATACATTGGATATTGGCATTGTTCTGATCAAGAGAGCTTTGTACAATGAACATTGCCATTTTAAGCATAAAGGCCACACTTCCATTTTCATAAAGCATGAACTTTTGCAAAGTTGTCTTTCTTGAGCTTTGAACTTCTTTCTTTGCAGCAAACAGGTTCCACAAACTTAGGCAAAGGTACAAGGAGTTGGTGCATGCTTGGACATATCCTGTACAAGCCTATCACACTTCACTTCCAACTTTGCTTTCAAAATAAGTAAAAGGGCCAAAAGCTTGTATCTCTCTGATCTGATAAAACCAACAAGAACAAAGTTGTAAAACAAGTTTTGGATATCCTCACAAGTCAGAAGCACGAGCCCTTAACCCCTCAAACCTCCTTATACACAAAATCACCATTTTTCTGCAAAACAGGGCAAGCCCTGCAGAACCACCTCCATCTCCACTTTCCCTCGTGCGTTTTGCCTCAAACTTGTTCCAATATCTTCCATTTAACTCACCTGAACTATCCCAGACCTCCATTGCTAGCTGTAACACCATTAACACACATTGCCATTTTCGTTTGAAAGCTTTGCAGGTTGAGTTCTGTAGCACGATTCAGGCTACTTCAACATAAGCCAAGCATTGGAAAAGCTTCAGTGGACCTCAGGTAAGCTCAAAAGAACCTCAAGCACCCTTGGAAGTTGCTGCATTGTCCAGCTCGAAGTCAACTGAAACAGGTATTTCATGAACTTCTATCTCTCTATTTAGGAATAGTTAGACTTAGGTTTGTGAATGAAAGATGTTGTATTCATAGCCCTGAAACCATACATGTGTTTAGTTTTCATTTATATTAATCATGCTAGGAGAATTTCGTTCATGAACTTTCTGAGAAAACTAGGTTAAGAATTAGGGCCAGAGAAATTCTCTCTGGTCTTTGAGAGTTAACTTAAGTTTTTTATATGGTTAGATTCGTTGTTTGATGCTCTACAAGTTTCATGTTATGAGTTTTGTCAAAAAAGCACAGAATCAGGAGATAGCATTTTGTGTGTAACACGCGCGCATTTCTGTCAAAGGAAGAAGATGAAGTTGATTCTGGGCTGGGCCTGGACTTCTTTGCTTTTGACACCCCCCAGTTCACTTTCAGCACCCCTTGGCCCATTGCTTTGTATTTTCATTATTTTTGCATTTTTATTTTTTCTCTGACTTTGATATTTTATTTGCAAACATAAAAAATATCCCAAAAATATTTTCATATTTTTTTTTCATTTATTAGATATTTTATTCTAATTTTTCCTAATGTAAACATATTAAATATCTGATTTTCTTTTGTTAAAACTTAAAAATAATACAAATAATACTTAAATAATTTATTTTATTTTTATATACATATTTGAAAATATTTTCTTGAAATATATACATTTTGTAAATAATTAATTTTTACTTTTATACATTTAATATATGTAATACATATATATATACATATATATAATATATTTTATTAAATAATAAGAACAAAGAACACAAAAAATAATACATTTTTATTTTCATAAATATTTTATACTAAAAAAAATACCTTTTTTTCAATATACTTTTATTTTTTTGTATGAATTGATATATTATTGTATATAAATAATAAATAATATTATTTATTTAAGAAATTAGGGTTTTTTTCCCTAAAGAACAAAAATATTTAAAATTGACTTTTATTTATTTATTTACACTTCACATTTAAAAATACTTTTTACATACATAAAAATCTTTTTTTTGCATAATACACTTTATTTAATATTTATTTATTGTATTTATTTAAATATTGTATATTTAATATCATGCCTTACCCATTCAATATGGTTGTAATAATTTAGGATTTAATTTCTTGCAAAATAATCCCCAATTCAAATTTGTACCCCCCTCCCTATATCATGTTGTAATAGTGTAGAATTTAAATTCTCGCACCTTTAAATGCTTTTAATTATGCCATGATTAGACCTAGGGTCTGTATGCAAAATAAAATCAATAATTAGTTTGACCTAATCCAAGATAACAATGCATGAAAATAAACACAATGCAAACTTGCACCCCTAGGGTTTCAATCCACTTGTTGCCTTCAAAAATGGGCCATGATATGCATGTCAAGTACTTTGGCAAAATAAAAACAAACAAAAGAGCATAGTCCCTCGATGACGCTATCTGAGTTGCCTAAACAAATAGATCAAGTCCCTCAAGAAAATTGCCAAAAATACTTGACACTATTGCTATCATGGTCTATACGATGACCCGCGTCTGTCTCGTTTAACATCCTAACACAAGTTTGTTCACCAAATACAATGGTGAAACAACACTGTTAAAAGGGTTAAAAACATCAGAAAGATATTTGAGTAAAATAGGGTAGACAACTCTTAGTTACTTGATTAAAACTTGCAAAAACATCCTTGCTATCTTCAAAATACACTTCATAACACAATTTCAAAACCCTACTTTCAAACATTGAAAACTTTTCAAAAGACAAAAACACCTTTGTATACATTCAAACAAGAATCATTACAAAGGTTGCCACAACGATGACCTATTTTCAAAACATCTTTCAAAATCACACACAAAGCACCATTTCAAACAATTGAAAAGCAAAGCAAGTGATCTAAGCAAGTAACTAAGAGCCCATGGATAACCATGGATAGAAAGGGTGCTAATACCTTCCCTTTCTATAATCTACTCCCTGAACTCAAGAAAACATCTCAAAGGTCTTTCCTGTGCTTTTTGACCTTTCCTTAGGATAAAATAAAAAGTCGGTGGCGACTCTTGCTAAACCGAAACATTTGCGAACACAAACACAAAATCCCAAGTCAGTTCTCCCACCGTATCACACCAATGCTCCTGCTGAAGATTAATCATTTGAGCACCAGATGAAAACACATGAAGATTCTCACATGCTCATAATGAAGGACCACAACTTCACATATCTACTGAACATTTTCACACCCTTGTGAAAACACATCAGATCCTCTAGCTCTTTGAGAGCACATCCAAGCTCTCTAACTTCTCTTTCTTAACAAGGACATGACTGAAAAATGTCCTCTCAGATCCACACAGTATCACGACCTTCAGGTTGTCATGCATACTTAGTTTGACATCACTCACATGTCAAAACACATAGTTTCCTTGGTTCACAAGAAACTACTTCTCCACAAATTCACAATTTTCTCAAAAGCTTTATTGAGATCCAAAAAGACCTAATCTCTTGCAGAGTAAACTGCAACATAAGAAAACACCTCCTGACACTATTCTTCTGCCCTTACATCCACTAGTAATTGCTGACACTAGTGGGGTCTTCAACACCGTAGTCATGTGTTCATCAAACGTACTACTACAGACAGGATCAGAATCAGAATCTGCACATTCTAATCCCCATAGTCAAAACTGCCACTTCTGACAACAATGCTTGAGCATCCAACTCCATATGCCTAAACCCAAGTGTTGTACCCCAAAATTTGCCCTCCCATTTCCTCAACATTTTCTCATCAAGACCTTTGAAGATCAAGATCCAATTAGGGTTCCTCTGCTCAAGATTTCTCCTTGCACTGTTGACCCAAATTAGGGTTTGTGTTTGCACAAAGATGTTTTGACCTAAAATGCCTAAGATGACTTTCATACTTCATATTGGACTCCCAAGTTTATCCATACCAAGTTTCAAGTCTTGATTCCAAATTTTGCCCAGTCAATTGGACAGATAACCTAGAAATCAGCTGTATTGGGGAAAAAGTCAACTGTGGCCAATTGACAGTCAAATCTCATGAAAATTGACCCACATAAACATTATGAACTCATATGGACCATTTGATCAAGTTGGTATCACAATTCCACAAGAAATTTGATCAGATCACCAAAAGGGCAAAATGATCATTTGTAGGGTTTTGACTGCACAAAGGCGATTTTTGACTGTTTGACCTAGCCAATGGCAAACCAAGCTCACATATGGACTCAAGGACCCCATGGAATTATCTTGACATGCTCAACAAACTCAAAAGATCCCAAGTACACAAGATTGACAGTTGAATTTCCCAGTCAATTGATCAAATTTTGACTGTACACTGAAAAGTCAAACTTTGACTTTTTGGTCAAAATCAAGAGTCAAGATTCATTTTTCATCAAAACATGCCAAATCATGAAACTTGTTCACCAAGAAACCAAGAAATGCAAATTAGGGTTTAAAATGGAATTTTTCATAACTTAGAATTTTTCTAAGTTATGGAAAACCCTAATTTTTCCCCAACTTTGCCCACTTTTTCACCATGATTCATTTGGATTCAAACAAAAGTCAAAACATGAAAGTTGTAGCTTGTTGCATAATCTACAACTTTGACTCACAAAGTTTTCTGATTTGAAGCTTGTATCTCAAGTTACAAATTTTTGAATAAGGGCACTAAACCATTCTTAACTTAGTGAATTTTTGACCTATTTTGACAAGTTTTTCTACCCCACTTCAAGGCCATTTTCCATACACTTCCACTTGGAATTTCAAATTGCACTTCAAAGATGGATTGTAGTACACATTCCAAGCTTTCCAAAATGTCCAAGAACTTCTCAAACAACCTCATGGTTAGGGAGAATCGAATTTCACAATATAGCAAAAACTCACTTTTGAATTGGCCATTTTTCATGTTCATAAGTTATGCAAACTTCTCAAAACCAGCATGCCCTTGATTACAGGTCCTTAAACCAAGTTACACTCAATAATTTAATGCTTGTTCATTGTGTCAAAGTGTTATTCTATGAGTTCAAGTATTATATACAAGTTTAATCCATTTTTAGATAAAGCAAAATAGCCATTTTTGAAAAGTCATGCTTTATGTCAATTGGTAAATCAAACAAGTACAAACCAAATCTCTTTAGCACAAGATTATGAACAAATCACTCTGATAAAGAGAAGCTTTGCAGCAGGATTAGGGGTCCTCTACTGACCTAGAAACACAACTTGCCATTTCTTGCTTAAGTTAGAAGAAACATTGCATAACTCATACCAACTTCCATATCAGCAAAAGAACACAAGAACAAAGTTATCAAACACATTTCACACAACACAACCAAGCTAATACACGAGCCCTTAGCCTTCAAAACACTCTCCATCTCAGAATCACTCTCAAACTGCAAAAACAGGGCAGGCCCTGCAGTTTGAGTGCTATCTCTCATTTCTCTTGAGCTCTCTTGCCCAAATCAGTTCACATACCTTCCATACCATCTATGCAAGCTAACCAAAAGCAAAGGCACGACCTGTAATCACTCTAACCACTTCCACCATTTTCACATTTTTGACTTGCAGGTGAAGTTCTCTAGCTCGATTCAGAAGCTTTCAAGACAAAGTAAACATTGGAATAGCATCCCTGGACCTCAAGGAAGCTTTTCCAATCATCACCTTGCACTGAAAGTTCCTACATTGCAAGATAGAACTTCAGCTGAACAGGTATCTTGGTGAACTCGTATCTCTCTTATTATGCATCATTAGCTTTAAGTTTGTGAATAAACAAGGTTCTACTCATGCCACTGAACATGTACATGTTTTTACTTTTCATTTCTTTTGCTTGAGTTGTGAGAATTTGAAGTTTGAAAATGGCAGAAAACTTAGGTCAAGATTTGGGATTGATAAAATTCTCTCTCATTTCTGAGAGTTAGGAGATGTTCTTTATATGTTTGAAATCGTGATTCCATGCTTGACATTTTTTATGTTGAAAGTTTGTGCAAAAGCTCAAAGAATCAGGATGTTTGAATCCCTGTTACAAGCGCGCGTTTTTGAGACATTTTTGGCTGAAGGTTGAAGAAGATGCTACGTGGGCTGGACCCTGCCAAGGTTAAAGCCATTCAAGAGATGCCAGTCCCTAAGACAGAGAAAGAAGTCAGAGGCTTCCTGGGACGACTGAATTACATTGCCCGATTCATCTCACATCTGACTGCTACTTGTGAGCCAATCTTCAAATTACTGAAGAAAGATCAAGTAGTACGCTGGAACGATGACTGTCAGGCTGCCTTTGAAAGGATAAAAGAATATCTCCAAGAGCCACCCATTCTTATGCCACCAGTGGAAGGAAGACCTCTAATATTATACTTGACAGTACTTGATAACTCAATGGGGTGTGTGCTGGGGCAGCATGACGAGTCTGGTCGAAAAGAGTACGCTATTTATTACTTGAGCAAAAAGTTTACCGACTGTGAGTCTCGTTACTCACTGCTTGAGAAAACTTGCTGCGCTCTTGTATGGGCTGCTCGCCGGCTGAGACAGTATATGCTGACTCACACTACCTTGTTGATTTCAAAAATGGATCCCATCAAGTACATATTTGAAAAGCCTACTCTGTCTGGGAGAATAGCGAGATGGCAAATGATCTTGACAGAATATGATATCCAGTATACAACTCAGAAAGCTATTAAGGGAAGTGTACTGGCAGATCATTTGGCACACCAACCTGTGGACGATTACCAATCATTGAACTTTGATTTTCCGGACGAAGACATCATGGTGGTAACTGACTGTGAAGTACCTGGACCGGATGAAGGACCTGAGGAAGGATCCCGATGGTCTATGCATTTTGATGGAGCCTCAAATGCTTTGGGTAACGGCGTCGGCGCTGTAATCATATCTCCCAAAGGAACTCATACTCCACTCACCGCCCGATTATGCTTCAACTGCACCAACAACATGGCAGAATATGAAGCATGTATCATGGGTCTACAAGCTGCAATCGACTTAAGGATCAAGTTTCTGAGTGTCTTCGGAGATTCCGCTCTCGTGATCAATCAGATTACGGGCGAGTGGGATACGAAACACCCAAATCTTATTCCTTACAAGGAGTATGTGTCAACCTTGCTTCCCCACTTTGAAGAGATAACCTTTGAACATTTCCCAAGAGAGGAGAATCAGTTAGCGGACGCGTTAGCTACGATGTCTTCCATGTTCAAAGTCAAATGGGACAATGAGGCTCCCCGGATCATCATCTGGAAACTGGACGAACCGGCATACTGTTGTGATCTTGAGGCTGAAAAGGTGACTGAAAAACCTTGGTATCATGAGGTGAAGAGGTACTTGGAAGCTCAGGAATACCCTGAAGGTGCATCTGTCAATGACAAGAAATTCATGAGGAGGTTTGCGGCAAAATTCTTCCTCAGCAACGACATTCTCTACAAACGGAATCATGATTCAACTCTACTACGTTGTGTGGATAAGGCCGAAGCAGAGAAGATCATGATAGAACTGCATGAAGGTACATTTGGAACGCATTCCAGTGGACACACCATGGCTAAGAAAATCCTTCGGGCAGGATATTTTTGGTCCACAATGGAAGCTGATTGTTACCAACACTCTCGAACTTGTCATAAATGCCAAATCTATGCTGACAAGGTACATATTCCTCCAGTTCCTCTGAACATCCTGACGACACCTTGGCCTTTTGCAATGTGGGGGATTAATATGATCGGCGAGATCCGACCGACGGCATCCAATGGGCATTGCTTCATCTTGGTGGCGATCGATTATTTCACGAAGTGGGTTGAGGCAGCTTCCTACGCCACAGTAACCAAGAGCGTCGTGGCACGTTTCATCCGACATAATCTGATCTGTCGGTACGGCGTCCCGGAAAGAATCATTACGGACAATGGTACCAATCTCAACAACAAGATGATCACTGAACTCTGTGAACAATTCAAGATACAGCACCACAATTCTTCTCCCTACCGGCCAAAGATGAATGGGGCTGTAGAGGCAGCCAATAAGAACATCAAGAAAATTGTGCATAAGATGACAGTGACTTATAAAGATTGGCACGAGATGTTACCGTTCGCTCTTCATGGGTACCGTACCTTAGCAAGGACGTCAACCGGGGCAACTCCCTTCTCTTTGGTATATGGCATGGAGGCAGTCTTGCCAATTGAAGTCCAGATACCCTCTCTCCGAATAATGAAAGATGCAGATCTGAGTGAAGATGACTGGATCCAGACTCGACTTGATCAATTAAACCTGATTGACGAAAAGAGACTCACCGCCATCTGTCATGGTCAAACGTATCAAAAACGGATGATCAGGGCATTTAACAAGAAAGTCAGACCGCAAGAGTATCAAGTTGGGGACCTGGTAATCAAACGCATCATCCTTCCTCAAAGTGATCCCCGGGGCAAATGGACCCCCACTTACGAAGGGCCATTTGTGGTTAAACATGTGTTCTCAGGGGGAGCCATGATCCTAACCACCATGGACGGTGACGACCTTCCTCACCCCGCCAATGCAGACATAGTGAAAAAATACTACGCATAAATAAAAGACCCGCTAGGTTGACATACCTAGGCAAAAATTAGGGCTTCCCGGCGAACCAAAAGGGTTCGGGCAAAAATAAGGGATGAAATGAAAAAATCTGTACACCCGGCAAGTCGAAAACCTGAAAAGGCGGCTTGGGTAAAAATGGGTATCCCGGTGGACTGAAAAACCGAAAGGGCGGTCCAGGCAAAAATTAGGGATAAAGCGTAATACTATGTCTCATTGGATCACTTCGCATCCGGAATTCGGCATCAACTATCTGGCTCAGACTTCAGCATCGACCAATCAGCTTCATCTTCAACTAGGCAGCAAAGCGATGAGACGCTTGGAGACATAAAGGCGATAGCAGAGTTGGAACCCAGCAGGATTGTTCACATAGCTGTTTTGTTTTCTTTTCAAAATTTATAAATTTGGCGGCATTCTCTTACTAGGATGTCAGCCTCTTGTACAAAAAACGCCTATTCACAGGCAAAATTCAAATCAAAACGAATTCACTTGTCCATACAAATTGCCATTGTTTTTCCTTTTTCTGTTTTGTCTTGCGACGAACGTCCAATGTTCATTTTTGATATATGCATTTGACATTAAATTGCTGATTCATAAATATTTGCACATGAAACGAAAGATTAATTATAGGAGACATCAGAAAAAGGGGCAATGTGAAATTGTCTGATGCAGTCTAGTTGCTTTGTCCGCCAAGGTACCAAGGTGGATTCGACTGAAGAATGTGACCAAACGATCCCAGCTCCCCGCAGAGTAAGGCGAGATTCAGCAATACTTTCCCCAGTGAAGTCACCAACTTTCCCCGGCCAGTCTAAAGGCTATCCCCAGTAGATTCTGGAAGCTTGTTCCTTACGGAATACGGACGTCTCTCCCGAGCTTTATTCAGAGTTATTCCTCACAAGGGCTTATAACTGGGTTATCCTCAGCTATTTGCCATGAAAGATCGCCCTCGGCAAGGTTCTTTCAGTCCCCGGCAAGAGTTTGTCTTTGGTATTCCCCAAGCAGAGTTTACCATCATTATCCCCAGCGGGATCCATCATTAAAGTCCTCAGCAGGTCTCTTGTCAAAACTTCAGCAAAGTATCTCTTCCACAGAGCAATTCTCCGGTCGATCGTCAAGGATCCATTTTCCTACGACGAAAATACGTTCATAAACATTTCACATTTCATACATCTTGGTTACATACATGATAAAGTGCATACAACACTATCTCACGTGAACAACATGGCATCATGCATATCATACATCATGACATTGCATATAACTTACGTTTTTGCCTTTTCAGGGAAAAAGACAACCCTAAAGACAACTATCTTCAACTGTCACAAATTCCAGATTTGATACCTGTATCTAGCCAGGACACATCTGAGTGATCAGTTTCCAGACTCGATTCCTGTATCTAGCCAGGGCACGTCTGAAGAGTTCGAAGATTCGATTCCTGTATCCAGCCAGGGCATATCTGTCGACAACTATTTCCAGATTCGACTCCTGTATCCAGCCAGGGCATATCTGTTAACCACATTTCCAGACTCGATTCCTGTATCTAGCCAGGGCACGTCTGAAGAGTTCGAAGATTCGATTCCTGTATCCAGCCAGGGCATATCTGTCGACAACTATTTCCGGATTCGACTCCTGTATCCAGCCAGGGCATATCAGTTAACCACATTTCCAGACTCGATTCCTGTATCTAGCCAGGGCACGTCTGAAGAGTTCGAAGATTCGATTCCTGTATCCATCCAGGGCATATCTGTCGACAACTATTTCCGGATTCGATTCCTGTATCCAGCCAGGGCACATCTGTGAGCAACCATTTGAAGACTTGACACCTGTATCTAGCCAGGGCATATCTGCATAGAGAGATTGAAGATCAAACACCTGTAACAAGCCAGGAAAACATCTGTCTTTCTCAAATACACAAGTTCTCGCTAAGGAATCTCTTATACGATCAACACTTCCAAATGGCACCTATAGGCCCATTCCCGACAAGCTTCTGTCACATCTCTAGATGGCATTACAAAGGTTGCCACAACGATGACCTATTTTCAAAACATCTTTCAAAATCACACACAAAGCACCATTTCAAACAATTGAAAAGCAAAGCAAGTGATCTAAGAAAGTAACTAAGAGCCCATGGATAACCATGGATAGAAAGGGTGCTAATACCTTCCCTTTCTATAATCTACTCCCCGAACTCAAGAAAACATCTCAAAGGTCTTTCCTGTGCTTTTTGACCTTTCCTTAGGATAAAATAAAAAGTCGGTGGCGACTCTTGCTAAACCGAAACATTTGCGAACACAAACACAAAATCCCAAGTCAGTTCTCCCACCGTATCACACCAATGCTCCTGCTGAAGATTAATCATTTGAGCACCAGATGAAAACACATGAAGATTCTCACATGCTCATAATGAAGGACCACAACTTCACATATCTACTGAACATTTTCACACCCTTGTGAAAACACATCAGATCCTCTAGCTCTTTGAGAGCACATCCAAGCTCTCTGACTTCTCTTTCTTAACAAGGACATGACTGAAAAATGTCCTCTCAGATCCACACAATATCACGACCTTCAGGTTGTCATGCATACTTAGTTTGACATCACTCACATGTCAAAACACATAGTTTCCTTGGTTCACAAGAAACTACTTCTCCACAAATTCACAATTTGCTCAAAAGCTTTATTGAGATCCAAAAAGACCTAATCTCTTGCAGAGTAAACTGCAACATAAGAAAACACCTCCTGACACTATTCTTCTGCCCTTACATCCACTAGTAATTGCTGACACTAGTGGGGTCTTCAACACCGTAGTCATGTGTTCATCAAACGTACTACTACAGACAGGATCAGAATCAGAATCTGCACATTCTAATCCCCATAGTCAAAACTGCCACTTCTGACAACAATGCTTGAGCATCCAACTCCATATGCCTAAACCCAAGTGTTGTACCCCAAAATTTGCCCTCCCATTTCCTCAACATTTTCTCATCAAGACCTTTGAAGATCAAGATCCAATTAGGGTTCCTCTGCTCAAGATTTCTCCTTGCACTGTTGACCCAAATTAGGGTTTGTGTTTGCACAAAGATGTTTTGACCTAAAATGCCTAAGATGACTTTCATACTTCATATTGGACTCCCAAGTTTATCCATACCAAGTTTCAAGTCTTGATTCCAAATTTTGCCCAGTCAATTGGACAGATAACCTAGAAATCAGCTGTATTGGGGAAAAAGTCAACTGTGGCCAATTGACAGTCAAATCTCATGAAAATTGACCCACATAAACATTATGAACTCATATGGACCATTTGATCAAGTTGGTATCACAATTCCACAAGAAATTTGATCAGATCACCAAAAGGGCAAAATGGTCATTTGTAGGGTTTTGACTGCACAAAGGCAATTTTTGACTGTTTGACCTAGCCAATGGCAAACCAAGCTCACATATGGACTCAAGGACCCCATGGAATTATCTTGACATGCTCAACAAACTCAAAAGATCCCAAGTACACAAGATTGACAGTTGAATTTCCCAGTCAATTGATCAAATTTTGACTGTACACTGAAAAGTCAAACTTTGACTTTTTGGTCAAAATCAAGAGTCAAGATTCATTTTTCATCAAAACATGCCAAATCATGAAACTTGTTCACCAAGAAACCAAGAAATGCAAATTAGGGTTTAAAATGGAATTTTTCATAACTTAGAATTTTTCTAAGTTATGGAAAACCCTAATTTTTTCCCAACTTTGCCCCACTTTTTCACCATGATTCATTTGGATTCAAACAAAAGTCAAAACATGAAAGTTGTAGCTTGTTGCATAATCTACAACTTTGACTCACAAAGTTTTCTGATTTGAAGCTTGTATCTCAAGTTACAAATTTTTGAATAAGGGCACTAAACCATTCTTAACTTAGTGAATTTTTGACCTATTTTGACAAGTTTTTCTACCCCACTTCAAGGCCATTTTCCATACACTTCCACTTGGAATTTCAAATTGCACTTCAAAGATGGATTGTAGTACACATTCCAAGCTTTCCAAAATGTCCAAGAACTTCTCAAACAACCTCATGGTTAGGGAGAATCGAATTTCACAATATAGCAAAAACTCACTTTTGAATTGGCCATTTTTCATGTTCATAAGTTATGCAAACTTCTCAAAACCAGCATGCCCTTGATTACAGGTCCTTAAACCAAGTTACACTCAATAATTTAATGCTTGTTCATTGTGTCAAAGTGTTATTCTATGAGTTCAAGTATTATATACAAGTTTAATCCATTTTTAGATAAAGCAAAATAGCCATTTTTGAAAAGTCATGCTTTATGTCAATTGGTAAATCAAACAAGTACAAACCAAATCTCTTTAGCACAAGATTATGAACAAATCACTCTGATAAAGAGAAGCTTTGCAGCAGGATTAGGGGTCCTCTACTGACCTAGAAACACAACTTGCCATTTCTTGCTTAAGTTAGAAGAAACATTGCATAACTCATACCAACTTCCATATCAGCAAAAGAACACAAGAACAAAGTTATCAAACACATTTCACACAACACAACCAAGCTAATACACGAGCCCTTAGCCTTCAAAACACTCTCCATCTCAGAATCACTCTCAAACTGCAAAAACAGGGCAGGCCCTGCAGTTTGAGTGCTATCTCTCATTTCTCTTGAGCTCTCTTGCCCAAATCAGTTCACATACCTTCCATACCATCTATGCAAGCTAACCAAAAGCAAAGGCACGACCTGTAATCACTCTAACCACTTCCACCATTTTCACATTTTTGACTTGCAGGTGAAGTTCTCTAGCTCGATTCAGAAGCTTTCAAGACAAAGTAAACATTGGAATAGCATCCCTGGACCTCAAGGAAGCTTTTCCAATCATCACCTTGCACTGAAAGTTCCTACATTGCAAGATAGAACTTCAGCTGAACAGGTATCTTGGTGAACTCGTATCTCTCTTATTATGCATCATTAGCTTTAAGTTTGTGAATAAACAAGGTTCTACTCATGCCACTGAACATGTACATGTTTTTACTTTTCATTTCTTTTGCTTGAGTTGTGAGAATTTGGAGTTTGAAAATGGCAGAAAACTTAGGTCAAGATTTGGGATTGATAAAATTCTCTCTCATTTCTGAGAGTTAGGAGATGTTCTTTATATGTTTGAAATCGTGATTCCATGCTTGACATTTTTTATGTTGAAAGTTTGTGCAAAAGCTCAAAGAATCAGGATGTTTGAATCCCTGTTACAAGCGCGCGTTTTTGAGACATTTTTGGCTGAAGGTTGAAGAAGATGCTACGTGGGCTGGACCCTGCCAAGGTTAAAGCCATTCAAGAGATGCCAGTCCCTAAGACAGAGAAAGAAGTCAGAGGCTTCCTGGGACGACTGAATTACATTGCCCGATTCATCTCACATCTGACTGCTACTTGTGAGCCAATCTTCAAATTACTGAAGAAAGATCAAGTAGTACGCTGGAACAATGACTGTCAGGCTGCCTTTGAAAGGATAAAAGAATATCTCCAAGAGCCACCCATTCTTATGCCACCAGTGGAAGGAAGACCTCTAATATTATACTTGACAGTACTTGATAACTCAATGGGGTGTGTGCTGGGGAAGCATGACGAGTCTGGTCGAAAAGAGTACGCTATTTATTACTTGAGCAAAAAGTTTACCGACTGTGAGTCTCGTTACTCACTGCTTGAGAAAACTTGCTGCGCTCTTGTATGGGCTGCTCGCCGGCTGAGACAGTATATGCTGACTCACACTACCTTGTTGATTTCAAAAATGGATCCCATCAAGTACATATTTGTAAAGCCTACTCTGTCTGGGAGAATAGCGAGATGGCAAATGATCTTGACAGAATATGATATCCAGTATACAACTCAGAAAGCTATTAAGGGAAGTGTACTGGCAGATCATTTGGCACACCAACCTGTGGACGATTACCAATCATTGAACTTTGATTTTCCGGACGAAGACATCATGGTGGTAACTGACTGTGAAGTACCTGGACCGGATGAAGGACCTGAGGAAGGATCCCGATGGTCTATGCATTTTGATGGAGCCTCAAATGCTTTGGGTAACGGCGTCGGCGCTGTAATCATATCTCCCAAAGGAACTCATACTCCACTCACCGCCCGATTATGCTTCAACTGCACCAACAACATGGCAGAATATGAAGCATGTATCATGGGTCTACAAGCTGCAATCGACTTAAGGATCAAGTTTCTGAGTGTCTTCGGAGATTCCGCTCTCGTGATCAATCAGATTACGGGCGAGTGGGATACGAAACACCCAAATCTTATTCCTTACAAGGAGTATGTGTCAACCTTGCTTCCCCACTTTGAAGAGATAACCTTTGAACATTTCCCAAGAGAGGAGAATCAGTTAGCGGACGCGTTAGCTACGATGTCTTCCATGTTCAAAGTCAAATGGGACAATGAGGCTCCCCGGATCATCATCTGGAAACTGGACGAACCGGCATACTGTTGTGATCTTGAGGCTGAAAAGGTGACTGAAAAACCTTGGTATCATGAGGTGAAGAGGTACTTGGAAGCTCAGGAATACCCTGAAGGTGCATCTGTCAATGACAAGAAATTCATGAGGAGGTTTGCGGCAAAATTCTTCCTCAGCAACGACATTCTCTACAAACGGAATCATGATTCAACTCTACTACGTTGTGTGGATAAGGCCGAAGCAGAGAAGATCATGATAGAACTGCATGAAGGTACATTTGGAACGCATTCCAGTGGACACACCATGGCTAAGAAAATCCTTCGGGCAGGATATTTTTGGTCCACAATGGAAGCTGATTGTTACCAACACTCTCGAACTTGTCATAAATGCCAAATCTATGCTGACAAGGTACATATTCCTCCAGTTCCTCTGAACATCCTGACGACACCTTGGCCTTTTGCAATGTGGGGGATTAATATGATCGGCGAGATCCGACCGACGGCATCCAATGGGCATTGCTTCATCTTGGTGGCGATCGATTATTTCACGAAGTGGGTTGAGGCAGCTTCCTACGCCACAGTAACCAAGAGCGTCGTGGCACGTTTCATCCGACATAATCTGATCTGTCGGTACGGCGTCCCGGAAAGAATCATTACGGACAATGGTACCAATCTCAACAACAAGATGATCACTGAACTCTGTGAACAATTCAAGATACAGCACCACAATTCTTCTCCCTACCGGCCAAAGATGAATGGGGCTGTAGAGGCAGCCAATAAGAACATCAAGAAAATTGTGCATAAGATGACAGTGACTTATAAAGATTGGCACGAGATGTTACCGTTCGCTCTTCATGGGTACCGTACCTCAGCAAGGACGTCAACCGGGGCAACTCCCTTCTCTTTGGTATATGGCATGGAGGCAGTCTTGCCAATTGAAGTCCAGATACCCTCTCTCCGAATAATGAAAGATGCAGATCTGAGTGAAGATGACTGGATCCAGACTCGACTTGATCAATTAAACCTGATTGACGAAAAGAGACTCACCGCCATCTGTCATGGTCAAACGTATCAAAAACGGATGATCAGGGCATTTAACAAGAAAGTCAGACCGCAAGAGTATCAAGTTGGGGACCTGGTAATCAAACGCATCATCCTTCCTCAAAGTGATCCCCGGGGCAAATGGACCCCCACTTACGAAGGGCCATTTGTGGTTAAACATGTGTTCTCAGGGGGAGCCATGATCCTAACCACCATGGACGGTGACGACCTTCCTCACCCCGCCAATGCAGACATAGTGAAAAAATACTACGCATAAATAAAAGACCCGCTAGGTTGACATACCTAGGCAAAAATTAGGGCTTCCCGGCGAACCAAAAGGGTTCGGGCAAAAATAAGGGATGAAATGAAAAAATCTGTACACCCGGCAAGTCGAAAACCTGAAAAGGCGGCTTGGGTAAAAATGGGTATCCCGGTGGACTGAAAAACCGAAAGGGCGGTCCAGGCAAAAATTAGGGATAAAGCGTAATACTATGTCTCATTGGATCACTTCGCATCCGGAATTCGGCATCAACTATCTGGCTCAGACTTCAGCATCGACCAATCAGCTTCATCTTCAACTAGGCAGCAAAGCGATGAGACGCTTGGAGACATAAAGGCGATAGCAGAGTTGGAACCCAGCAGGATTGTTCACATAGCTGTTTTGTTTTCTTTTCAAAATTTATAAATTTGGCGGCATTCTCTTACTAGGATGTCAGCCTCTTGTACAAAAAACGCCTATTCACAGGCAAAATTCAAATCAAAACGAATTCACTTGTCCATACAAATTGCCATTGTTTTTCCTTTTTCTGTTTTGTCTTGCGACGAACGTCCAATGTTCATTTTTGATATATGCATTTGACATTAAATTGCTGATTCATAAATATTTGCACATGAAACGAAAGATTAATTATAGGAGACATCAGAAAAAGGGGCAATGTGAAATTGTCTGATGCAGTCTAGTTGCTTTGTCCGCCAAGGTACCAAGGTGGATTCGACTGAAGAATGTGACCAAACGATCCCAGCTCCCCGCAGAGTAAGGCGAGATTCAGCAATACTTTCCCCAGTGAAGTCACCAACTTTCCCCGGCCAGTCTAAAGGCTATCCCCAGTAGATTCTGGAAGCTTGTTCCTTACGGAATACGGACGTCTCTCCCGAGCTTTATTCAGAGTTATTCCTCACAAGGGCTTATAACTGGGTTATCCTCAGCTATTTGCCATGAAAGATCGCCCTCGGCAAGGTTCTTTCAGTCCCCGGCAAGAGTTTGTCTTTGGTATTCCCCAAGCAGAGTTTACCATCATTATCCCCAGCGGGATCCATCATTAAAGTCCTCAGCAGGTCTCTTGTCAAAACTTCAGCAAAGTATCTCTTCCACAGAGCAATTCTCCGGTCGATCGTCAAGGATCCATTTTCCTACGACGAAAATACGTTCATAAACATTTCACATTTCATACATCTTGCTTACATACATGATAAAGTGCATACAACACTATCTCACGTGAACAGCATGGCATCATGCATATCATACATCATGACATTGCATATAACTTACGTTTTTGCCTTTTCAGGGAAAAAGACAACCCTAAAGACAACTATCTTCAACTGTCACAAATTCCAGATTTGATACCTGTATCTAGCCAGGACACATCTGAGTGATCAGTTTCCAGACTCGATTCCTGTATCTAGCCAGGGCACGTCTGAAGAGTTCGAAGATTCGATTCCTGTATCCAGCCAGGGCATATCTGTCGACAACTATTTCCGGATTCGACTCCTGTATCCAGCCAGGGCATATCTGTTAACCACATTTCCAGACTCGATTCCTGTATCTAGCCAGGGCACGTCTGAAGAGTTCGAAGATTTGATTCCTGTATCCAGCCAGGGCATATCTGTCGACAACTATTTCCGGATTCGACTCCTGTATCCAGCCAGGGCATATCAGTTAACCACATTTCCAGACTCGATTCCTGTATCTAGCCAGGGCACGTCTGAAGAGTTCGAAGATTCGATTCCTGTATCCATCCAGGGCATATCTGTCGACAACTATTTCCGGATTCGATTCCTGTATCCAGCCAGGGCACATCTGTGAGCAACCATTTGAAGACTTGACACCTGTATCTAGCCAGGGCATATCTGCATAGAGAGATTGAAGATCAAACACCTGTAACAAGCCAGGAAAACATCTGTCTTTCTCAAATACACAAGTTCTCGCTAAGGAATCTCTTATGCGATCAACACTTCCAAATGGCACCTATAAGCCCATTCCCGACAAGCTTCTGTCACATCTCCAGATGGCATTACAAAGGTTGCCACAACGATGACCTATTTTCAAAACATCTTTCAAAATCACACACAAAGCACCATTTCAAACAATTGAAAAGCAAAGCAAGTGATCTAAGAAAGTAACTAAGAGCCCATGGATAACCATGGATAGAAAGGGTGCTAATACCTTCCCTTTCTATAATCTACTCCCCGAACTCAAGAAAACATCTCAAAGGTCTTTCCTGTGCTTTTTGACCTTTCCTTAGGATAAAATAAAAAGTCGGTGGCGACTCTTGCTAAACCGAAACATTTGCGAACACAAACACAAAATCCCAAGTCAGTTCTCCCACCGTATCACACCAATGCTCCTGCTGAAGATTAATCATTTGAGCACCAGATGAAAACACATGAAGATTCTCACATGCTCATAATGAAGGACCACAACTTCACATATCTACTGAACATTTTCACACCCTTGTGAAAACACATCAGATCCTCTAGCTCTTTGAGAGCACATCCAAGCTCTCTGACTTCTCTTTCTTAACAAGGACATGACTGAAAAATGTCCTCTCAGATCCACACAATATCACGACCTTCAGGTTGTCATGCATACTTAGTTTGACATCACTCACATGTCAAAACACATAGTTTCCTTGGTTCACAAGAAACTACTTCTCCACAAATTCACAATTTGCTCAAAAGCTTTATTGAGATCCAAAAAGACCTAATCTCTTGCAGAGTAAACTGCAACATAAGAAAACACCTCCTGACACTATTCTTCTGCCCTTACATCCACTAGTAATTGCTGACACTAGTGGGGTCTTCAACACCGTAGTCATGTGTTCATCAAACGTACTACTACAGACAGGATCAGAATCAGAATCTGCACATTCTAATCCCCATAGTCAAAACTGCCACTTCTGACAACAATGCTTGAGCATCCAACTCCATATGCCTAAACCCAAGTGTTGTACCCCAAAATTTGCCCTCCCATTTCCTCAACATTTTCTCATCAAGACCTTTGAAGATCAAGATCCAATTAGGGTTCCTCTGCTCAAGATTTCTCCTTGCACTGTTGACCCAAATTAGGGTTTGTGTTTGCACAAAGATGTTTTGACCTAAAATGCCTAAGATGACTTTCATACTTCATATTGGACTCCCAAGTTTATCCATACCAAGTTTCAAGTCTTGATTCCAAATTTTGCCCAGTCAATTGGACAGATAACCTAGAAATCAGCTGTATTGGGGAAAAAGTCAACTGTGGCCAATTGAAAGTCAAATCTCATGAAAATTGACCCACATAAACATTATGAACTCATATGGACCATTTGATCAAGTTGGGATCACAATTCCACAAGAAATTTGATCAGATCACCAAAAGGGCAAAATGGTCATTTGTAGGGTTTTGACTGCACAAAGGCAATTTTTGACTGTTTGACCTAGCCAATGGCAAACCAAGCTCACATATGGACTCAAGGACCCCATGGAATTATCTTGACATGCTCAACAAACTCAAAAGATCCCAAGTACACAAGATTGACAGTTGAATTTCCCAGTCAATTGATCAAATTTTGACTGTACACTGAAAAGTCAAACTTTGACTTTTTGGTCAAAATCAAGAGTCAAGATTCATTTTTCATCAAAACATGCCAAATCATGAAACTTGTTCACCAAGAAACCAAGAAATGCAAATTAGGGTTTAAAATGGAATTTTTCATAACTTAGAATTTTTCTAAGTTATGGAAAACCCTAATTTTTTCCCAACTTTGCCCCACTTTTTCACCATGATTCATTTGGATTCAAACAAAAGTCAAAACATGAAAGTTGTAGCTTGTTGCATAATCTACAACTTTGAATCACAAAGTTTTCTCATTTGAAGCTTGTATCTCAAGTTACAAATTTTTGAATAAGGGCACTAAACCATTCTTAACTTAGTGAATTTTTGACCTATTTTGACAAGTTTTTCTACCCCACTTCAAGGCCATTTTCCATACACTTCCACTTGGAATTTCAAATTGCACTTCAAATATGGATTGTAGTACACATTCAAAGCTTTCCAAAATGTCCAAGAACTTCTCAAACAACCTCATGGTTAGGGATAATCGAATTTCATAATATAGCAAAAACTCACTTTTGAATTGGCCATTTTTCATGTTCATAAGTTATGCAAACTTCTCAAAACCAGCATGCCCTTGATTACAGGTCCTTAAACCAAGTTACACTCAATAATTTAATGCTTGTTCATTGTGTCAAAGTGTTATTCTATGAGTTCAAGTATTATATACAAGTTTAATCCATTTTTAGATAAAGCAAAATAGCCATTTTTGAAAAGTCATGCTTTATGTCAATTGGTAAATCAAACAAGTACAAACCAAATCTCTTTAGCACAAGATTATGAACAAATCACTCTGATCAAGAGAAGCTTTGCAGCAGGATTAGGGGTCCTCTACTGACCTAGAAACACAACTTGCCATTTCTTGCTTAAGTTAGAAGAAACATTGCATAACTCATACCAACTTCCATATCAGCAAAAGAACACAAGAACAAAGTTATCAAACAAATTTCACACAACACAACCAAGCTAATACACGAGCCCTTAGCCTTCAAAACACTCTCCATCTCAGAATCACTCTCAAACTGCAAAAACAGGGCAGGCCCTGCAGTTTGAGTGCTATCTCTCATTTCTCTTGAGCTCTCTTGCCCAAATCAGTTCACATACCTTCCATACCATCTATGCAAGCTAACCAAAAGCAAAGGCACGACCTGTAATCACTCTAACCACTTCCACCATTTTCACATTTTTGACTTGCAGGTGAAGTTCTCTAGCTCGATTCAGAAGCTTTCAAGACAAAGTAAACATTGGAATAGCATCCCTGGACCTCAAGGAAGCTTTTCCAATCATCACCTTGCACTGAAAGTTCCTACATTGCAAGATAGAACTTCAGCTGAACAGGTATCTTGGTGAACTCGTATCTCTCTTATTATGCATCATTAGCTTTAAGTTTGTGAATAAACAAGGTTCTACTCATGCCACTGAACATGTACATGTTTTTACTTTTCATTTCTTTTACTTGAGTTGTGAGAATTTGGAGTTTGAAAATGGCAGAAAACTTAGGTCAAGATTTGGGATTGATAAAATTCTCTCTCATTTCTGAGAGTTAGGAGATGTTCTTTATATGTTTGAAATCGTGATTCCATGCTTGACATTTTTTATGTTGAAAGTTTGTGCAAAAGCTCAAAGAATCAGGATGTTTGAATCCCTGTTACAAGCGCGCGTTTTTGAGACATTTTTGGCTGAAGGTTGAAGAAGATGCTACGTGGGCTGGGCCTGTGTTATTTTCTTATTCACACCATGTTTTTGATATTGCACCCCCTGAGCCCATTTTGTCCATTTGCTTGATTTTTTGACTTTTCTTTTTTATTTCTGACTTATTTATTTTTGTTAATAATATTAAAAACAAAAAAATATTTTTCCTCACCATTTTTTAATTTATTAGGTATTTATTTGATTTTCTTCTAATTTATACATAAATAAAGGAATATATACATTTTGTTAAAAATATTAAGAAATATGTAAAAACACATTTATTTTCATTTTTATTTTATTTTTGCCTTCTGAAAATATTTATATAAAAAAAATACTATTTTCTAAAATATTAAATATTATTATTATTTATATATATATATAATACATATTTAAAATAATACATACATACATATATTCATTAATATATTTAGGATAAATACAAAATATATACCCCTTTTATTCTTCTTATTAATATTTAATATAAAAAATACATTTTGACAAATACCTCATTTTATTTTATTTTTGTACATAATAAATAAATACTTGTATTAAATTAAATAATAATACCTTTCATTTAATAAAAATTAGGGTTTTGCCCTAAATTCAAAAATACTCCAAAAATATTATTTTTTTATTTTCTTTTTATTTTACATAAATAATCCTTTTTTTCATACATATAAAAAACCATTTTTTGCATTCTTGCATATTTGTTCTATTTTTATTTTATTTATGCAATTAAGTTACCTTGCAAATATTCAATATTGATGTAATAGCCTAGATTCAATTTCCTGTCTAAATACCTCCCCATTTGAAACATTGTACCCCCCTCCCCATATTATTGTGTTGTAATAGCGTAGGAATTTAAATTTCGCACTTTATCGCTTTCTAAATACAATGCTAGAATTAGGGTTTATATGCGAATAAAAAATGAACAAAATAGTTGGACCTAATATAAGACAAACAAGCATGAAAATGGACACACAAACCATACTTGCACCCCCTAGGGTATTCCACTTGTTGCCTTTCAAAAATGAGCCATATTGCATGTTAGGTCTCTTTGGGCAAAACAAACAAATTGAATGATCATAGTCCCTCGATAACACCTTTCAAAACAAACAAAAACAAACGATCAAGTCCCTTAAAGAAAATGCCCAAAGATACTTAACACCGTTGCAATTATGGTCTAAACGATGACCCGCGCCCGTCCCTTTCACATCCTAACATGAGATTGTCCACCAAATACAATGGTGGAACAAACTTATTAAAAGGGTTAAAACATAGCAATAAACTTTGAGAAATTTAGGAGTAGATAACCTCTTAGTTACTTGAATCAAACTTGCAAAAACAAAACACTTGCCTATTTTCTAAACCACACATCACTACACTTTCAAAACAAACTTTCAAAAACAAATGAAAACCTTTTCAAAAGACATACATCTTTGTATACATCCCCACATGGATCATTACAAAGGTTGCCACCACATTGGCTTCTTTTCAAAACATTTTCAAACCCACACACACAAGCACCATTTAAAACAATTGAAAACAAAAGGCAAGTGATCTAAGCAAGTAACTAAGAGCCCATGGATAACCATGGATAGAAAGGGTGCTAATACCTTCCCTTCCTATAATCTACTCCCCGAACCCAAGAAAACATCTCAAAAGGTTTTTGCTGTGCTTTTTAACCTTTCCTTAGGGTAAAATAAAAAGTCGGTGGCGACTCTTGCTCAACCGAAACATTTACGAAAACAAACGCAAAACCATAGTCAGTTCTCCCACCGTATCACACCAAGCATCTTCCAAACATAACCCAATATGATGTTACAACATCATTTAGGATACCATCTTCATAACACAGAACCAAACACCATGGTTCTTAAAACACCATTTAAAGGACTCATTATGCAGAGAAATCCTTCAAGAAGCTCCCAACAAATTCAAGTAAGTTTCAAATGATAACACCTTCCACAACTCACTATGGTTATCACAAACACCTAAATGTCATAGAGAGAAATAAACTCTCAAACAATTTCTGAACAAATGATTCAGAAAGAAGATTTGCATCCATACATCAGATAAGTACCCAACTCCCGACAAGGTTTTTACCATCAATCACATGCACATCTTCACCAGATCAGACTAATACCCAACTCCCATCAAGATATTTGTCATCACAGGGAAATTTCCTCACATACAAACAGTTGATGATGCTCTTCTATACCTAAAGAGGAGATTCCCTCTAACAGGTATCTAGAGCAGACTCTAAAAAACATGGCATTGACTGATCATTATACGCCACAAGCAGACTGTTCAGACTAAGTTTGCTTCTCCCAATCTTCAAAAATACAAGGATGCCCTTCAATCCTTGCAAAAATAAATGTTCCATCATGTGAGGACACCACATAATTGAACCCATGCTCGAGGAGAACCTTCTCATGCGGACAACAGGGAACCATAATCCTTTGGTCCAAGAAACAACACCTCCTCTTTACTCCAGACACAAATTGGAATGCTCATCCTAGGTGGTTTGGATGACACTCAAAAAGTGCAAACAACAATCAACCACATAAGTTAGGTTAATACATCTCCAATGTACACAATTCCTTGAAAGACCTTTCACCTAAACAAAACAAGAGTTTCATTCTCTCGTAGTCTTGATAGTAAAATACCAAGTTTGAGTAAACAACCTCTATCTCGTTTATGAGACACACCACCAAGCATATTGAGAAAAATAAATTCTCAACACAAAGATGTCAGGATATTAAGTCTGACGTTTCTTCAAGTTCTTCCAACTTCAAATTGAGGACTCCCCCTTATTAATTGCTAAGAACTTCTAAGGGAATTATAAATTCTCCCCTCCAATAGCTTCACATCCTATGGTTGGTACACACAAATTACTCCCCTCAAACAAACAATTTTCTATGGCCACAAACAAGATTCCACAAATCAGGCTTCTTTGATCAAAAGGATCCTCCAGATATCAGAGAAAATGTCCTTGTCAACTTAGTTTGATATCCATATATATAGGATTTGGTTGAGATAACTTTAACAAGCTTCCACAGGAAAATAAAACCCAGTCTCCACACTCTAACTCACTTGGATCAGAAGTAAACTAATCCAATGAGTTATAATATAACACCCCAGATGCCTCCTGTTCCATATCAGGAGTAGGTTCCAAACATATGTGATCAATACACAACTATTTATCCCCCAAAGCATCTTCTAATCCAATCCTTTGTTCAACGGAATTCTGCTCAAATTACTGATGAGATGTTCCAACATCTGGTAGAACATCTTTCTTATTCTCAATCGACACATTGTTGAGATTGGTTATGAAGTCCTTACTTCTCCTAGAAAATCAGAATATACCTTGATCACCTTCAAGGTCTTCAATAAAGTTCTATCTTCCATATCATCATCAGCACACAAACAGGGACAAAACCATTTTCCTAATCTAGCCACAAACTAGGAAGATCCCTTTGGAAGCAACCACAAACAAGAGAACTTACTACCTTTAAAACTCTTTCCATCAACCATATTTTATTGGGCCTTTATGAGTAGACTTGAGATAAATCCCAAGTATCTTTGGCAACTTTACAAAGTTGGTTGGAAAAATCCTCCAAGTATCACCACACCATGGGATACACCTTAAGAGGAGAACAAATGGTTATAGCCTCGACACTAGAAGCTTACAGCATCACCAGGAGTTTTCCATCAGATACATATGCAGAAAAACACAAACCAGAAAACTCCTCAACAACCTTCAGGCACAACATAAAACCCTTGCACACAACCACCATAATCCAGATGCAAGCAAAAACAACCTAGGTTTGAAAATAAATCAAACTCAACACAACACTTACCACCAAAGTACATGCATGATAACAACATACATGATCAATACACACCCTACCACAAATAATCCATACTCCACTTCAAGGGACCATTCAAACAACAATATGAACTATCCAAGTTCTAACAACTTTTCAGTAATAACCTCCTTCCTTGCCCATGACCAGATCGTATCTTCCTAGGATCTCATCCAGAATAGAACAAAATTCCTGCTCTGATACCAATTGAAATTATGGTATATCATACTTTAGATGTACTATGACATGTTGAGACATCTGAATCCGAACAAAGCAAACATGGCAAGGTAAAAACATACAAAATAATAATGAAAATCATAAATAATATACCAGAATTATTAACCTAATTCGGAGCAACTCTTCTATTCTAGGGGCATACTAAGCTAGGGATAAAGGGGCATACTAAGCTAGGGATAAAGTCCACTATAATAGTATCAATTCAAAGCTAAACTCCCTTGTTTACAACTTCTCACTTAATCACTAACCGTGTTATCTTTCTACCTAAGACTCACCTAGATATGAGGTCTTCCTCAACTACCTTATCAATCACAGACAATGATTGGATCAAAACAGGAATACACACTTCTATGATGCAAAACCAGAAGACACACTTCCATGACAATATTATAAGACTCACTTCTAAAACAATACCTATCCAAGACTCTTGACTAAGAACACAACTTGGAGTTGCTTAAAAGTTTCCTCCAAGAACAATACTCACTCTTGCTTCACAGCTTCGAGGATAACAAAACCTTACAACTCGAGGAACACAGTCTAACTCAAATGTCAAGTGGTTTTAAATACAAAGTCGCCACCCTTAATTTTTATCCTAAAGGAAGGGAGTATAAAGGAATAACCCTAAAAGTCAGAGATTCTATATTTGAACTTGGTTCTAGACGAGGGGAAGGTGTTAGGCACCCCTTATCTACCTTATTCACAAGGATACTAGGTTTAGAAGCTCTTTTTAAGAAGATAGGGTTTTAAGTTTTATTAGGGGAAAAGGGTTTGAATTTTAGTTAGGGGAAAATGGTTTGAATTTTAGTTAGGGTAAAAGGGTTTGAATTTTAGTTAGGGGAACTCTCCATGATTTTTGATCGTATGCCTATGTATCCTCTTAGGAAGAATCAGAGTCTCATTTCGTAGTTCACAGTTTTGTTTGTGTTTTTTATGGTTTACGAATAATATTTGAATTTCTCGCGCGCTTAGCCTAGGTGTTTGAATGGCAGAGATTTTTAGGCAAATCGAGTAGTCGATTTAAATATTATCGTATTCCTTTTTCGAAAATTAATGTTGAATTAATTTATTATGAAAAATAATTTGATGTTTGATTGAGTATTTTTAAGATGTAGAGCGAGGGAGTCTGATATATTCTCCTCATCACATGGCCATATATTGGCCATGTGTCGCTTGCGGATGTAGTGATTTGGTGAGCTGCGCGAGTTTTAATATTTTGATGTAAAATATTAAATTAATTCATATTGTGAAAAAGATTTTTAAGTACATGATCAAAGGATATAATTTAATACAACTGAACAATATTACAATTTAAATGAGTTTAAAATGATAAATCATTTATAAAAATAAATAATAATATAATATTATAATTATAGAAATATATATATATATATATATATATATATATATATATATATATATATATATATATATATATATATATATATATATAAATATAAAAAAATGAATATATAAATGAAATTATAAAAGAAAAATAAATAAACAAAATTAATTTCGCAGGAGGGTGCTATTTATTCTAAGCTAGCAAAAATGGGGTGCTAATATGAGTGGCTTAAGCCCAAATTTTGTATTCGAAGGCCAAAAGAAACCTGGTTGCGTTTAGATTGTATATGAGTGTGCGCATGGGGTTTCAGGGAGGATGCAAGATCACATGCATTTGATAATGATCGAAGAATGGAAAAGTGAGGGTACATGGTGAGGGTGCAGGGATCACGTGGCCAAATATTGGCCACGTGTCTCAAACGATCAAAAGACAGAGGGAGTATATCTCTTCTAATTTTTCTCTTTCATTCATTTTGTTTCATCTTTATCTCTCGCCTATCTCTCTCTCTCCTCGTTTTATCCTCTTCTTCTCTCAACAACACCAAACAACAACAATAACCCTAAACACAAACCTCAAAACCGACGGTGACGCAACCCTAATTCAGATCCCGGCGGCACAAAATCAACGCAATCCAAATCGTAACCCCATAAACCCTAACCCCCAAATCCCCAAGAAATCAATAAATCACAAAATCAAAATCACAATAGTTAAGTGTTTTGCTACTTCTATCGCCGTGATTTCTTTTCTCTGCTTTAGGTTTTAATTTTCGATCCTTTTCCTTTTTTTCCTTGTCTTCACAGGTACAAGGACAATGTTTTGGATATGGTGATGAAGAAGAGGGTCGCAACGGAGGAATGAGGGTTTCAGATGTCGAAACCCTATAAATGGAATGACGGTCACGGTAGAGTAAAATGGCGTAGAGATGAATTTCCTCTGTAATAGTTTTTTGTTTCTTCTATAATTTTCATCCGTCTCTATGTTTCTCCCCCCCTGTACTATAATTTCCCCCTTTATTTATAGTGTTTTTAGGTTCTGTATTTTAGGGAAGAAATTTATGTGTATGTAATGTTAGTCTTCAAAATTGAATCATGTTAATTAGGGTTTGATTTAGTTTAGGAAGTTTTTCAATTGGTATGCAAATATGTATGAACATTTTAAAGAGCTTCCGTTTTGATTATGTATTGGCATGTTTCGATGTTTAATTCTGTTTCTGTACTGTTTTTATGAGTTAGATCTAAACAGTACTTGTTATTCATACCAAAACATGCGTTATCTCCTAGCTGATTCTAACAGTGGTGGTTTCTGTCTATTGGGCCAACTTATTTATTTTTGCATTTTGGGCTATACGTTTTTTTGGACTTGGGCCAAGCGTTTTTGTTGAAGAAACATTAAGTTGGTAATAATATAATATGGGCCTGTCCGTTTCTGGGCTAGAGTGGTTTGACTTTGGGCCTGAAGATGGGTGATGGCCTTCCATATTTCTTTCTCAACTTAATAAAACAATTAAACAAAAAAAAATTGTTTAAACAAAACAATTTTAGTATAATGGATAATGATAATAATCGATGATGATTATAATTAAAACAAAACAGTTCAAAACAAAGCCAGAAAAAAATAATTGGGCCATCAAATCCAATTGTATTGGGCCTAAAAGAAAAAATTGCTTTTATGGTCCAATCTGATCAAAAATATTACAAACCCCCTTTTTTTCTATTTAAACGGGCCTTTCCTTTAGTGGGCCGGCCCTAATAAACCTCTCAATTAATGGCGTACCCCTTTCCTATAGAGTCCTAAATGGGTCTTAATAAAGACAACGATTTGTTCACCTCTTTTAATTAAAACAATGCACCTCCCATTTTTAATCTGAAACGGACCTCTCTTTTAAAAACCTAATGGGCCATCAGATATTAATGGTCAATTTCGAATCCAACACCCGTTTCTTCTATGTCTTACACCCTTGTAGAAATAAAAGTCATATAATATGATTTATTTAAATGGAAACCTAAATAAGGGTAGGGAAAATTGGGGTATGACAGCTGCCCCTATTTAATCATCTTTCAATTAAATAGTGTGAGAATACATAGGTCTCGCATGTTCTGATCGGAAGTTTATTAAATATTGGAAGACTCCAAGATTTGCCCGAAATATTTATGAGGATACGCTGTGCAACGCTCCCATAGAAATGAAGAGCAAGCATAGATGATGATGTATCGTCTAATATGTGTTTGAACCAAAGTTTGATTTTGACTTTAGATATGACGACGCAGATGACTTGTTAGTATCCAAAAGAGATTGAAAATTGTTTCCTATTTACCGTAACCTAGGAGGTAAATGATACAAGTTTTACAAACTTGACTTACTAACTCTTGGAGACTAATATAGTAAGTTTGTGATGCATATCATATTCATCGCAACCCAGGGGATGAATAATGTGGAGCTTGATAATACATTGCTTCTTAGAGACTAACGCAATGATTCAAAAATTTTGCACATACCTACCATAGCCTAGAGGATAGATAACACAGGCTTGAAGCCATATATTTGGAATTTGGAAAGTCTATGTTGGTTGTGTCAGCCCTCAACCAAGATTTGATAACCAAATGATTAAGCGAGACTTGAAGCAATGGAACCCAAAATTCCCGATGGTGTTGGTCGTGTGATCCTCAACCATGACTTTCAACGTGAAGAACACAAAATTCATGATGAAGTCGGTTGTGTCGTCCTCAACCACAACTATCAAAATGCTAAAAATAAGCACCAAATTCACGATGAAGTCGGTTGTGTCGCCCTCAACCATAACTATCAACGTGAGAAACACCAAATTCATGATGAAGTCAGTTATGTCGTCCTCAACCACAACTATCAACGTGAAGAACACAAAATTCATGATGAAGTCGGTTGTGTCGTTCTCAACCACAACTACCAACATGAGAAAAATAAACACCAAATTCACGATGAAGTCGGTTGTGTCACCCTTAACCACAACTATTAATGTGAAGAACACCAAATTCATGATGAAGTCAGTTGTGTCGTTCTCAACCATAACTATCAACATGAGGAAAATAAATACCAAATTTCTTTAAAGTTTAAACTATATAGTTCGCACAGATAGGCTTGCTGAGCCCCAAGAAAATTTGTAATTTTAACCAAAGTAGATTTGTAAGATTCCATGCATGCATAATGCCCTAAATTGATGTGCTATCCAAGTGTGATGTATGCCCAAAATGTTCTAAATGCTCACGCGTCAAAATGCTTATGTGTGTATATGCCCCAAACGTTTGTGTATGCCCCAAATATTTTAATTTTTTTTTAATAATTCTCTTTTGTTAAATTATCGGGTTCTCGTAATCACCAACTCCCCAACGTTGTTCGTTGCCATTGTTGTACCTCCAAGTTGATTTAAATTTGGTGAAAGATGTCAGCAAGATATTGAGGTCTGTATCATAGGCACAGACGTATGTATGGATGTAGACATGGATTTTGGCATGGATGTTGACATAGTCGTAGACGTAAGTGTGGGCGTAGAAATAGGCATGGATGTGGACATTGGCATGGATGTTTACATAGTCGTAGAAGTAGGCATGGGCGCATATTTTCTTTCGATGCTCTTCTAACCAAAAATTCTTTTTTGATGCTTTTATCAAATGCTCTTTGGTGTTTATGTATATTAGATGCACCAAATGTTATGGATGACCTTGAGATTTTTATATGGTTATGTGTACGTCATGCTTGATGTGAGGCTCTTAGTGGGAAATCTACTGCCGAGATTTCCAAGGAATCTACTGCCGAGATTCGATGTAGAACCTGCCGAGGTCTTATGGATAATTAACTGTCGTGATTAACCAGTGGAATCTACTGCCCATATTCAATTGCGAACTACCTTCTATCGAGGTCTTCCGAATAATTAACTATCATGATCAACCAGGAGAATATACTGCCATGATTCGATGTAGAACTACCTTCTTCCGAAGTATTCTGGATAATCAACTGCTGTGATTAACCAAGGGAATCTACTTCCAAGATTCAATTGTGAACTACCTTCTGCCGAGGTTTTTTAGATAATCAATTGTCGTGATCAACCAGGAGAATCTACTACCGAGATTCAATTGGAAACTACCTTCTATCGAGGTCTTCCGGACAATCAACTGTCGTGATCAACTAGGAGAATCTACTACCGAGATTTAATTTGAGTTACCTTCTGCCGAGGTATTTCGGATAATCAACTAGCATGATCAACTAGGAGAATCTACTGCCGGGACTTAATTGGAAATTACCTTCTGTCGAGGTCTTTCGGATAATCAATTGTTGTGGTTAACCAAGATAATCTACTGCCAAGATTCAATTTGAATATACCTTATGCCGAGGTCTTCCGGATAATCAACTACCACGGTTAACCGGGAGAATCTAATGCCTAGATTCAATGTAGAATTGATAGCTTGATTTACAATGATAATTGTATTCATATAAAACAAGGTTTTATGCTATGCGTGCAAATTTGATTGATGCGAGAAATGTAATGATTGATTGATGCATGAAATGTGATGATTGATTGATGTATGTGATGGATGACTTGGATATATGTAAATGGATGTTGGATTTTGAAATGTGAATGTGTAATTGAGCTTTTTGAGGTATGCTCGACCTATGATGTCGGACTTTGTTAGATGGGTATGATGATAAGTATAGCTTGGTCTTGGATCGAGGAACCCTAATGCATGATTTATGCAGCCTTATGCTTTATGATTATAACTTGAATGCTCTTTTTTTAATGGTGCCCCTGTGATGAGTCGTGGATGATTAAAGCATGGAGGTTTACATAAGCGGCAAGGTTACTTGTCACATGGTGGTTGAATGTCGTGCTTGCATGATTCCATGATACTCGTTTCGAATTCGAAGATTACTGACGTAGAAGAGAGGTCCCATGGAGGTTGTGAAAGTACTAGAAGAGCTTGTCCATGTGTGGACTGTTTTTCCCTAATTTGTTGGCAGGGTCCTGGAGTATATTCTCTTTGATATGAGCTTGGAAACTTTTTGATCATAATATGGATGACGCTACTATTTTGTATTATGCCCCTGATTAAAAGATTCTTGAAAATGCTCGGCTTTGATGAACCATTTCGAATCAACTCCCTTTTGATCGAGCCTCACAGTGGTTTGCTCCACCATTCGAATTTTAAAAAGACGTGCTCCTCAATCTCCAATATATGGAGGAAGCACCCTTAGAATGAGCTTAGACCTTTCCATGAATTTGTCATAGGTTGCCCCAAGTATTTGGAGTTTTAAAAGTTTGTACTTGAAGTTGTTTAAAGGGGAATTTGGACCCTACGTGCAGTAGAATGAACTTGGTACGTACCACCCCAACATTTGAATCTTGGGAGGTTTCCCATGCTCCTAGGCCTTGCGATTTTTGTTAAAATGAGGAAACCGAGTCATACCCTGTTGTGGTATTACTTGATTAAGGAATGCCCCTTCGAAAGATATGCCCCTGAGTGATCAATGCTCTGAAGTTTGACCCAAGTTGATTAAATCTTTGGAATGATCATCCCTTTTCAATAGAATCTTCATGTGATATACCCCTATAATCATTAGTCTTTTCCCCTGTTTATAGGGATTTCCTTAGATGCTTTTCCCCTAGTTAGGAGCTTCTTGGGATGGATGGCTTTTGATCAAACCAATTTTGAGATCTACTTGATGCTAAGTATTGATTCGTAGATAAAATTATACATTTTGAAAAAGTAATTCCGTTAGATGCACATGCAAGTTCTTGAAATCGAAATTGATTATTTGAAAAGAAATGGAATATTAGAAGATGAATATTTGAAGAAGCGAAGTAGTTAGAAATAACTTTAACAAACATAGGAGTCAGTTTAACACAAATCTTACCGAGTATGCTTTTATAATGAACCTAGCTTCAATTAGGACTTTTAAAGGTTGTAACGTGGCCATGGTTCGTGGTTTAAGAAACAAAATATATAAGGCTCAGAATTTATTTAGCCCACCTCATTCTCCTTGATGTTCTTCAATCCTAAGTTCAATTAATCTAACAAATACGTTTAATCCCCGAGAGAAATTTTGTAGTCGTGCAAATGATGAGGAGCATAGATAAATATCTAAGCGTTGATAAGATCCAAGCATTGATGAGAAGCCTTAATAATTCTTGAGGTGGAAGTCACAATATTGATCTCCAATTTATTCATTTTTAATCCCTTATTTTTGCATGGACCAATTCTTTTGAATTTTCCGGTCCATCCAGATGACCTAACTTTTGCCTAAGTCAAGTTTTGATTTTCTTTAACTTAGCGGGATTTCTTTCTATATATATTTTTTAATTTAATATTTTATGCTTTTGATTTTGAAAATTTGTTACTACCACATCGATTGTTATAAGATTCGTCTTCATTGTTTCCTTGATCTTGATTGATGTACTGAGGAATAAGATGTATTGGATTTTTTCTTCATTGATTCCTCGATCTTGGATGATGAATGCGAGGAAAAGGATACATTTTGAACCATTGCCTAAATCGTTTCCTTAATGATATATCAAGGAAAGAGATATGCTTGAACCTTTTATTTAGATAAATTACTTCTCTTGAGAATAGAGTTCGCCATTGAATTAATTGAAAGACTACCCTGTTGTTGTACCCCAAAATTTTCCATCTCATTTCATCAACATTTTCTCAATCACAAGAGTCTTGGAACTCAAGATCAAGCTAGGGTTTGCTCTGCTCAAGACACCCCCTTACACTGTTGACTTAAATTAGGGTTTGAGTTTGCACAGGGATGTTTTTACCCACAATGCCCAAAATGACTTTCATACTTCATTTTGGACTCACAAGTTTGTCCATACCAAGTTTCAAACCTTGATTCAAATTTTTGCCCAGTCAATTGGACAGTTGACCTAGAAATCAGCTGTATTGGGGAAAAAGTCTACTGTGGCCAATTGACAGTCAAACCTCATGAAATTTGACCCACATCAACATTATGAACTCATATGAACCATTTGATCAAGTTTGGATCATAATTCCACAAGAAATTTGATCAGATCACCAAATGGGCAACATGGTCATTTTTAGGGTTTTGACTACACAAAGGCAATTTTTGACTGTTTGACCTAACCAATGGAAAATCAAGCTCACACATGGACTCAAGGACTCAATGACATTGTCTTGACCCATTCAACAAGTTCAAAAGGTCTCAAATGCATAGGATTTACAGATGAATTTTTCAGTCAACTGATCAAAATTTGACTGTACACTGAAAAGTCAAACTTTGACTTTTTGGTCAAAATCAAGTTCCAAGGGTCATTTTTCATCAAGAAATGTCAAATTATGAAACTTGTTCATCAAGAAACCCTAAAATGCAAATTAGGGTTTAAAATGAAAAAATTTCATAACAGAAATTTTCTAAGTTATGAAATTTTCTTATTTTTTCCTAACTTTGTCCCATTTTTTCATCAAGATGAAAATGGATTCAAACAAAACTTGCAACATGAAAGTTGTAGTCCATCACAAAGTCTAAAACGTTTATTCACAAAGTTTTCTCAAAAGAGGCTTGTATCTCAAGTTATGATTTTTGGAACAAGGGTACCTAAAACTTTTAACTTAGAGAAATTTTGCCCTAATTTAGGCAGGATTTTGACCCATCTTCTTGGCCATTTTTCACATAGTTCCACTTGGAGTTTCAAGTTTCATTTCAAATATGGATTATATTAAATGTTCCAACCTTTCCAAATTGTCCAAGAACTCCTCAAACACCCTTGTGGTTAGAGAGAATCGAATGCTTGAAATTGGCAAAAGATCACTTTGATCCATGGCCAATACATGTTCATACAAACTTGCATTTTCAAATCAGCATGCTTGGTACAAGCTTGCAGGCCTCAAAACCAGTTTGTACTCCATAATTTAATGCATAACCATTGAGCTAAGGTATTAACTTGGTCATTTGGACATTGCATACAAGATTAAGCCCTAAATGGTAAAAGGTATATTTCCATTTTTGCAAAAGGTTACTTTATGTCAAAACACTAAGTCTTGAGCCTTGAACAAAATCTGATACTGAAAACCAAATACATGAATTATAGGGGCCAAGAGTGTTGTGTGCAGGGTGATAGGAGGGCCTGTACAAAGCTATAACATCACTTCCACTCTTTTGCTTCAAGTAGAAGAAAGTTGGAAAATACAAGCAATCTCTCACATTTGTAAAAACCAACTTACACAAACATTGAAAACAAGTTTGATACCTTCTAACAAGCCAGAAACACGACCCCTTTGCCTCTCAAACTCCCTTGAACACAGAATCATTGTTTTTCTGCAAAACAGGGCAAGCCCTGCAGAACCATCTCCATCTCCATTCTCCCTCATGCGTTTTGCCTCAAATTTGTTCCAATACCTTCCACTCAACTCACCTGAACTATCCCAGGCCTCCATTGCTAGCTGTAACACCATTAACAAACATTGCCATTTTTGTTTCAAAGCTTTGCAGGTTTAGTTATGTGGTATGATTTAAGCCATTTCAAAACAAAGTAAGCATTGGGAAAGCTTCCTTGGACTCCAGGCAAGCTCAAAAGAAGCTCAAGCACCCTTGAAAGTTGCTGCATTGGCCAGCTCGAAGTCAACTGAAATAGGTATTTCATGGACTTCTATCTCTCTATTTAGGAATAGTTAGGCTTAGGTTTATGAATGAAATATGTTGTACTCATACCCCTGAAGCCATACATATGCTTAGTTTTCATTTACATTAATCGTGCTAGGAAAATTTCACCCATGAACTTTCTGAAAAAAACTAGGTTAAGAATTAGGGCCAGAGAAATTCTCTCTGGTCTTTGAGAATTAGCTTAAGTTTTTTATATGGTTGAATTCGTTGTTTGACGCTCTACAAGTTTCATGTTATGAGTTTTGTCAAAAAATCAAATAATCAGGAGATAGCCATTGATGTACAGAACGCGCGTTTTTGTGAACAAGAGGAAGAAGATGAAGTCTGACTGGGCTGGGCCTGGTTGTTTTTACTCTTTACACATGCATTTTCAGTTTACACCCCCCTGGCCTATTTATTTGTACATTGGTCATTTTTGCATTTTTTATTTCATTTTTGATTTTGATATTTTATTTTCTAACATAAAATACTTAAAAAAATTATTTTCATAAATTTTTGTATTTATTTGGAATTTATTTTAATTATTACTAGTATAAATATATAAATAATTTATTTTATTTTTATCAAAAAACCTAAAGAATAATGTAAAATATGTTTATTTTCATTTATCATTTTTTATTTACATTTGAAAACATTTTCTTGAATATACACTTTTTTTGTAAATAATTAATTTTTATTTTTATATATTTGATATGTTTAATATATATATATATATATATATATATATATATATATATATATATATATATATATATATATATATATATATATATATATATATATATATATATATATATATATATATATATATACTTTACTTTATTTAATAATTAGGTCAAAAATACAAAAAAATAATACATTTTCATTTTTATTAATATTTTACACTAAAAATATCTTTTTTGCAATATACTTTTATTTTTTTTGTATAAATTAATATATTATTGTATATAATTGATAAATAATACTATTTATTTAAGAATTAGGGTTTTTTCCCTAAATAACAAAGTAATTAAAATTGACTTTTTTTATTTTTATTTACACTTCACATTAAAAAAATACTTTTTCGTATATAAAAAAACATTTTTTGCAAAATACATTTTATTTGACATTTATTTGTTGTATTTTATTTAATTATTGTACATTTAAATATTGCCTTGTACATTCAGTTTGGTTGTAATAACTTAGAATTTAATTTCTTGTCAAATACCCCCAATTCAAATTTGTACCCCCTCCCTATATCATATTGTAATAGTGTAGTATTTAAATTCTCGCACCTTTAAAGCTTTCAATTATGCCATGGTTAGACCTATGGTTTGTATGCAAAAATAAAGTTAACAAGTAGCTTGACCTAATCCAAGATAAACATGCATGAAAAATAAACACAATGCACACTTGCACCCCTAGGGTTACAATCCACTTGTTGCCTTCAAAAATGGGCCATGGTTGCATGTCAAGTACTTTGGCAAAACAAAAACAAACAAAAAGATCATAGTCCCTCGATGATGCTATCTGAGTTGCCTAAACAAAATGATCAAGTCCCTCAAGAAAATGGCCAATGATACTTGACACAATTGTTATCATGGTCTATACGATGACCCGCGCCTGTCCCGTTTAACATCCTAACACAAGGTTGTTCACCAAATACAATAGTGACACAACACTGTTAAAAGGGTTAAAAACATAAGAAAAATCTTTGAGTAAAATAGGGTAGATAGCTCTTAGTTACTTGATCAAGCTTGCAAAAACATCCTTGCTATTTTTTAAACACACTTCACAACACAATTTCAAAACCCTGCTTTCAAACATTGAAAACTTTTCAAAAGACAAAAACACCTTTGTATACATTCAAACAAGAATCATTACAAAAGTTGCCACAACAATGGCCTCTTTTCAAAACATCTTTCAAAATCACACACAAAGCACCATTTCAAACAATTGAAAAGCAAAGCAAGTGATCTAAGCAAGTAACTAAGAGCCCATGGATAACCATGGATAGAAAGGATGCTAATACCTTCCCTTTCTATAATCTACTCCCCGAACCCAAGAAAACATCTCAAAGGTCTTTCCTGTGCTTTTTGACCTTTCCTTAGGATAAAATAAAAAGTCGGTGGCGACTCTTGCTAAACCGAAACATTTGCGAACACAAACGCAAAAACCCAAGTCAATTCTCCCACCGTATCACACCCGCCCTTGGTTGAAATTAAGGTTTTTTAGAAAATAAAAAGAAATCCGACTTCTAGATCGAGGGGGTTAACTAGGAATTATCTCCTTATATCTCCACTATTTAGGAAATGAAACAATGCCTTATAACGTCAGCTAAGCCTTACTATTAAAAAGCATACGTCAGCAAATTTTGATTATTTAGTTTTTGTCATTCTCCATCGAAGTTTGTTAATTTGAAAAATGGAAAAGAAGATTTAGAAATGGAAAGTCGTTAATTATTTTTGGAATAAATTGATTTCAAAAACATGCATGCTTATTTTTTCAAATTACTGGACCAAAGAGTACAAAGTTTATAACAAATAAAACTTAGGAATAAATAAATTACAATTTGAAATGATAAAGCCTAATTATCTTGGAGATGAGCTTCTACAGTGATCCACCAATCAAGGCGAGGGATTTTCCATCATATGCGGTCTGCCTACTTCAAAAGTTAATTGCTTATTGTCAATCAGCCCCTATACCGCTTCTTTGAATGAGTTGCATTCTTCAATCGAATGCCCCGCCACTCTGCCATGAAACTCACATTGAACATCCGAGTTGTACCAAGGAGGAAATGGAGACTTCATGAATCTGGTTTGTCTAGGAGTCATTGATGAATTTTGGACCAGATATAACCATAGTTGACTGTGTGTCATAGCTATTGGGTTGAACTGGAGATTTTCCCTTTCTTGGCTGTATGGACGCCTATGTTGGTTCGGGAGCTGATGGTGATTGTTTCGATTCTTAATGTGCCGATTCTGACATCGATGTTGAGGTGAAATCTTAACATGCTGGTTTTGTGGAATAGGCCATTGCTGTTGGTGTTGAAGACCAGAGGTTGGTTGTTGGTATTGAACATCTACTGCACACGAATATTGATGATAAGGCACATAAGACAGAGGTTCTGGAGCTTGGTAAGTTCCCCAAATATAATTTGTTTCATTTTCTTATTCCTCTTGGAAATCTCTAAGGGATTCACTAGTCGAGCTACTCGAGATGCTTCAAATTTTTCTTGTTTTGATGATGTTCTCGATGCGTTCCCTAGCTATTACTAGGTCAGAGAAGCATGATGGTATACTTCCCAACATTTTTTCATAGTACTAACCTTGTAGGGTACTCATGAACATGTCTACCAACTCCTTATCTAATAATGGCGATTGTACTCGAGCAGCCAACTCTCTTCATCTCTGCGCGTATTTTTTGAAAGATTCGCTACTCCTCTGAGATAAATCTTGCAATTGCATGCGACTTGGAGCCATGTCGTTGTTGTATTAATAATGTCTTTGAAATTCCAAATCCAAGTCTTTCCAGGTGGGAACATGGTTTCTTTCCAATTGTGTATACCATTCCAATGATGCTCCACAATGATTGTCTTGAAAATAGTGGATAAGTAATTCGTTGTTGCGTGGGTATGCTACCATTTTCCTAACACACTTCTTCAAATGGGTCTTAGGACAACTACACCCTCTGTACTTTTTGAAATCTCACATTTTAAATTTCATAGGAAATACCATGTCTTCAACCAAACATAAAGCATAAACATCAAAGTTATGAGTGCCCTGTCCTTCTATGGTGCTAAGCCTCTTTTCCAGCATGAGGTATCTTTTGGTGTCCTCAAGATTTTAGGATTCTTTAGTATTTATGGTCAGGTTTTCCCCTTGAGGTTTTGGCCTAGGGAATGAAAATTGATGATACTCAATAGATTCATGGGATGGAGCATATCCGTCTCAAAAAATGGCATGTTCTTGCACATCAAGGTTCTCAATTGTAGCTTTTATAGGTCGGGGTCGAGCCTGGGTATTTTCTTGAGGTGTAATGACGTCCTCTGTAAGTACGAAGTGCGCCTAAGAGGGGGGGGGGGGGGGGTGAATTAGGTACTTTAAAAATTCTGGTTTTTAGTGATGATGGTTCTTATTTTTCTGGTTAAAAGTGAGTTTAGGAAAGCTTAAAAAATGCAGAAAAATAAAGAGACACGGGCGATATATCCTGGTCCCCCTTACAGTCCGAGAGTACTCCAGTCCCCTTTCAACATGAAAGAGATTTCTTTATTGTGGCAAACTTAAACAAGAACTACCAATCAACCAAGAATAATCCTCTTGGACCAAGAACAATCCTCTTGTATTTTCACTAAGTTACCTATGAGAACAATCCTCTCAATGTAACTACACTTGTATCCAACAACTTTGGAAAGACAAGATTTCAAAAAACACTTAGACTTATTTCCAACAATCCTGGAAAAATAAGTAAGTAAATATCAATTTAGAGTTTGAGTGAGTAGAGTAATATTTGATCACTTAGAGTGATTTAACAATGTAAGATCTTCTCCTTCCAATAATAATATTGTACAAAGACTCAAGATATACTTGCTCAAAGTTTTCTGTTTGTTAATGTATGAAAATGTGCAGAAAACTTATGCATGAAAATGAAAGAATGCTTGAGTTTGTATTTTGAAATTTCAGAAAATATTTATGGAAGAAGTAGTGAAATAGATTTTGAAATTAAATATTTATATGTTCATAACACCCTTTTGAAGCATCATGAAGATCTGAAAATGTATCATGAACAAATGCCAAGTTTGAGTGAAAAGATGTAATGAAAGGGCATGACGAACAAGCATGAACAAAGCTGCTATTTTTCAAATTCGTGCAGCATGCAATCGATTGCACCCTTGGTGTAAATAGATTGCACAAGGTTTTAACAGCTATTTTTTCAAAATCTTTAAGAGTGAAATCGATTGCACTATCAATGCAAATCGATTACATGCAAAGTCAGTAGCAAAAAGTAAGTGAGTGCAATCGATTGCACTAGTAATGTAATTCGATTGCATGAGAAACAGAAGCAGACATTTTGAAAATTTAAGTATGCAATCGATTGCATGAACAATTTAAATCGATTGCACTGAGAAACATAAGCAAAAGATCTGAAATTTTGAAGTGTGTAATCGATTGCACTAAGATGTAAATCGATTGCATGCAATAGAAAAATGAAATTTTATCTTTGAAAAGCTTGAGTAATGATTTGTAAACATTTTTTTTTCATTTTTGAACATCTATATCTTAAGATCAAAGTAGATAGTATTATTGTACAGAGCTTTGAATGAAGATATTATCCTTAGATGCTTAGATGCTTGATTAAAATCTTTGCCTTCTTTGTTAACCATGGTTTGTCTTCACCAAAACAAAAGCTTATAAGCGAAGCTTGATTTTACATCCTCAGTTGTGGCTTGTTGATCTTCTTCCATTGTTGTATCTAATGTTACACTTGCTTCGTGAGCTATCTCGAGTTCATTCTGAGTATCTGGTAATCACCTTGTTGGACTATAGTTGGAAGTTTTCTGCGAGTGGAAGAGATATGAGTTTTATGCAGATGGATGGAGAATGAAAATGTATGAAAATGCTTGGGTATGCAAAAGTATAAAAATTCATGGATATGAAATGCAATGTAGACGTAGTATGAGGGTAGACGTAGGGGTATCCTATACATGTTTGATGGTGACATCCTACTCTGACTCAGAAATTAAGACAGGCAGAGACTCCTTACAGGCAGAGACGATAATAAACAAATATTTAATGATATCCTACATTGTCTTAGAGATTGAGACAGGTGGTAATTTCTTACATATTATGGAAAATGAAAGACGACGAGGAGCCCCCTCAGGACAGGGATGGCGATATAGAAGGAAGCTCTATAGGATAAAGATAGTAGTGGATGGAGGGATAACCCTTGCGAGTTTGCAGATTTTAGTGGGATTTGTGAAAGGTTTACTTAGAAGGTAGGTTCTTAGTATTGGACTACGAATATTCTACCCTATCCATAAGGTGGCTTCCTTAAGGGTATCATGAATAACGCTAGAGGGAAAGGCATAAGGGCCTCCCTTAAGCAGAGTCTCTTTACAGACCGAAACTTTCGTCTCTAGGTCATGAAAGGTCTCGTCATGAGTTTTTGGCTTAAAGACCGTACAAAGAGTCATAGGTGTCGTTTCAAAGTCCTACTTCCCAAGAGGATGTCTCTAGAAAGGTATTCCTTTTGCGGAATTCTACCGACTCTAGGTGAAGTCGTCACATAAACTCATAGGGTTGATGTAACCCCTTGGCTAGTAGACGAACCTTCTTTTTAAGGGTTTTTGAAAATTTTTTTTTTGAAAAACTTTAAATCCCACCACAAATGAATAAACATAATAAATAATAAAAACAAAATAAACAAGAAATAGAAAAATAAATAAATAAGAAAGAATAAAACCAAGAAAAATAAGAAAAACCCTAAAACCTAAAGGAAAGGCTTCTAAATCTAAGGTTGAGTCCCCAGCAGAGTCGCCAGCTGTTGCAACTGGTTTTAAATACATAATAATCACCCTTAATTTTTATCCTAAAGGAAGGGAGTATAAAGGAATAACCCTAAAAGTCATAGATTCTAGATTTGGACTCAGTTCTAGACGAGGGGAAGGTGTTAGGCACCCCTTATCTACCTTGTTCGCAAGGATACTAGGTTTAGAAGCGCTTTTTAAGAAGACATGGTTTTAAATTTTATTAGGGGAAAAGGGTTTGAATTTTAGTTAGGGGAAAAGGGTTTGAATTTTAGTTAGGGGAACTCACCATGATTTTTGATTGTATGCCTACGTATCCTCTTAGGAGGAATCAGAGATTTCGAATTTTGCGGTTTTGTTTGTGTTTTTTTATGGATTACGAATAATATTTGAATTTTCCGCACGCTTAGCCTAGGTGTTTGAATGGCAGAGTTTTTAGGCAAAGCGGGTAGTCGATTTAAATATTATCGTATTCTTTTTTCGAAAATTAATGTTGAATTAATTTATTATGAAAAATAATTTGATGTTTGTTTGAGTATTTTTAAGATGTAGAGCGATGGAGTCTGATATAGTCTCCTTATCATGTGGCCAGATATTGACCATGTGTCGCTTCCGGATGTAGTGATTTGGTGAGCTGCGCTATTTTGATGTAAAATATTAAATTAACTCATATTGTGAAAAATATTTTGAAGTACGTGATTAAAGGATATAATCTAAATACAAATTAACAATATTACAATTCAAGTGAGTTTAAAATAATAAATCATTTGTAAAAATAAATAATAATATAATATTATAATTATAGAAATATAAATATATAAATATATATATAAATATAAATATATATATATATATATATATATATATATATATATATATATATATATATATATATATATATATATATATATATATATATATATATATATATATATATATATATATATATATATATATATATATATATATATATATATATATATATATATATATATATATATATATATATATATATATATATATATATATATATATATATATATATATATATATATATATATATATATATATATATATATATATATATATATATATATATATATATATATATATATATATATATATATATATATATATATATATATATATATATATATATATATATATATATATATATATATATATATATATATATAATAAGTATATAAATGAAATTATAAAAGAAAAATAAATGAATAAAATTAATTTCGTAGGGGGTGAAATTTATTCTAAGCTAGCAGAAAGGGGGTGTTAATAGGAGGGGCTTAAGCCCATATTTTGTATTCGAAGCCCAAAAGAAACCTGGTTGCGTTGAGATTATATATGAGCGTGTGCATGGGGTTTCAGTGAGGATGCAAGATGACATGCATTTGATAATGATCGAAGAATGGAAAAGCGAGGGTCCATGGTGAGGGTGCATGGATCACGTGGCCAGATATTGGCCACGTGTCTCAAACGATCAAAAGACGGAGGGAGTATATCTCTTCTAATTTTTTTCTTTCATTCATTTTATTTCATCTTTATCTCTCGCCTCTCTCTCTCTCTCTCTCTCTCTCTCTCTCTCCTCGTTCTATCATCTTCTTCTCTCAACAACACCAAACAATAACAACAACCCTAAACACAAACCCCGAAACCAGGAGTGACACAACCCTAATTTAGATCACGGTGGCACAAAATCAACCCAATCTGAATCGTAACCCCATAAAACCTAACACCTAAATCCCCAAGAACTCAACAAATCACAAAATCAAAATCATGATAGCTAAGTGTTTTGCTACCTCTACCGTCGTGATTTCTTTTCTCTGCTTCAGGTTTCAATTTATGATCCTTTTCCTTTTTCGCCTTGTCTTCGCGGGTACAAGGACGGTGTTTTGGAGATGGTGATGACAAAGAGGGTCACAACGATAGAATGAGGGTTTCGGATGTCGAAACCCTATAAATGGAATGGTGGTCACGGTAGAGTACAACGGCGTAGAGATGAATTTCCTTTGTAATAGTTTTTTGTTTCTTCTGTAATTTTCGTCTGTCTCTATGTTTCTTCCCCCCCCCCCCTGTACTGTAATTTCCCCCCTTTATTTATAGTGTTTTTTAGGTTCTGTATTTTAGGGAAGAAATTTATGTGTTTGTAAAGTTAGTCTTCAGAATTGAATCATGTTAATTAGGGTTTGATTTAGGTTAGGAAGTTTTTCAATTGGTCTGCAAATTTGTATGAACATTTTAAAGAGCTTCCATTTTGATCCCGTATTGGCATGTTTCGATGTTTAATTCTGTTTTTGTACTGTTTTTATGAGTTAGATCTGAACCGTACTTGTAATTCGTACCAAAACATGCGATATCTCCTTGATGATTCAAATAATGGTGGTTTCTGTCTATTGAGCCAACTTATTCATTTTGCATTTTGGGCCGTACGTTTTTTTGGACTTGGGCCAAACGTTTTTGTTGAAGCGATATCAAGTTGATGAAAATATAATACGGGTCTGCCCGTTTTTGGGCTAGAGTGGTTTGACTTTGGGCCTGAAGATGGGTGATAGCCTTTCATATTTCTTTCTCAACTTAATATAACAATTAAACAAAAAAACTGTTTAAACAAAACAATTTTAGTATAATGGATAATAATAATAATAATCGATGATGATTATAATTAAAACAAAACAATTCAAAACAAAGCCAGAAAAAAATGATTTGGGCCATCAAATCCAATTTTATTGGGCCTAAAAGAAAAAATTGCTTTTATGGGCCAATATGATCAAAAACAGTACAAAACCCTTTTTTTTCCTATTTAAACGGGCCTTTACTTTAGTGGGTTGGCCCTAATAAACCTCTTAAGTAATGGCGTACCCCTTTCCTATAGAGTCCTAAATGGATCTTAATAAAGACAACAATTTGATCACCTCTTTTAATTAAAACAATGCACCTCCCATTTTTAATTTGAAACAAACCTCTCTTTTAAAAACCTAATGGGCCATTATATATTGATGGTCCATTTCGAATCCAATACCCCTTTCTTCTATGTTTTACACCCCTGTAGAAATAAAAATCATATAAAATGATTTATTTAAATGGAAACCTAAATAAGGGTAGACAAATTTGGGGTATGACAAGATGTTGTAACATTAGGTTCTAACATCAGTACAGGCTGTTTATTCTTGACAGATCTTTATTTCATTTTGGGAGATTTAAGTTGTTTTTATCTCGATTTATCGCAGGTCAAGAATTATAAATCTGGAACAAATAATTTATCTCCACCTGTACACAGGTTGCTAGAATTGGTCAATTGAGAAAATTTAGGAAACCTTGTGTTTGTTCCAAGATTCAAGGAGATTTTCCTGCACAGATCGGTGCAGCCTTCAGCTTGTGCAACAAGGAATATTTGGGCGCAGATGCAAGGCCCAGGGATTATTGAAGAATATTTAAAGAAGCTACCTAGACCTAAATTCATTAAGAACTTTGTAAAAAATAAGGGGAAGCCGAATTTTCATAGTCTTAGGTTTCGAGGGTTCTTCAAGGGGTTTCTATTTTTATCTGTATGTCCTTATGTATCTTTTGATGCATTTGAGTTGACTGTTTGTTACCTAAAATTTTATCAAGTTATTATTCTCACTCTAAACCTTTTAAGCAAGAGTTTGAGTATTGTGATGAATTGTAAACTTTGGTTTAGTTTTGTTTGAAGTCACTGTGATTGTGGCTTGATTATAGAGTGTCATTTATATTGGGGAAGGTCTTTTATCACTACAGTGATTGGAAGTGAGATGACAATTTCTCATATCTAGGAGGTGCCTAGGTAGAAGTTGCAGTGGGAAGTAATTAGGTGATAAGTTATAAAGTGGAATTGTTTAGGCTTAAAATTAATACTACTGATAGTGGAATTTCTTCCTGGTTTGGTAGCCACCATATTAGGTGAGTTTCACTGAATTGGGTTAACAAATCTTTGTGTTCCTTTACCTTCTGCACTTTATAATTCTGCATAGTTTTAATATTGGTAAACGTTTTTATTTTGTCAGCAGATGTCGTGACATTATGATTGTGTGTTGAGACACCAGTCTCGACATTTGTATTGTGTTTGCCATAATTTCAGTTAATTTGGGGTATAACAAACACATGTTTTGTGATTCATGAGATTTATCAAACTTATTTTAATGTCAGAGGATTGTAACTAAATGTAATTGTATTTGTTACAAATACTAACAATCTAGTTGTATTTTCGTCAGGATGTGTTGTTATAGGTAGATAGATAGACATGATTTTGCAGGTTAAAGGTATGCAGAAAGCATAAATTTGGGGCAGATTTTCTAGAGCAGTCTTTTTCCTGCACTATTGACAGTACATCATGGTGGCCTGGTTTAGAATTATCACAATTTTGGACATGATGAAAATAAACCTCTCAAAGTAGGTTGGATAGTCAATCAAAGTTTTAACAAAACTGAATAAAAAATTGTATAAGTACATCTATCTACAGCATCAGAATAAATTTTGAGTGAATTAGATTAGTTATTCTTATATACATCATAATTGTTCTGCAGACAGGCTATGCTATTTGGAATAAAGTAAGTTGGATATTAAGCACTCAGCTTAAACATGTGTAATGAGTAAAACCTTCCTAAATAGAAGAGTATATGATTACTTAATTTGGTTCTAATGCGTACTTAATTTTTGTACCCTTTCAACTATTAATAATTGAGTAACAATATTGAACACAATAATTTTTTTTGAAAAATTATGGTTTATTTTGAACAGTGAGAATTGTAGAAAACAAACCTGACAATATAATAAATAGTTGTTTTATGTGTTTGTGAAATTATTAAATTGATATAGCAAGAATTTTAATAACACTAGCTATTCATCATTGTAAAATTCATTATGAAATTACTACTTTGATATAGCAAGAATTTTGATAAGGCTATTGTTCTGGACTGGCCCAATGGCTAAGCAGGGCCCAATCCACTTTTGCGTTTAGGAAAAACTAATGACCTAGGCCCAACAAACTATGATGGATAAGGGTAACTTTTCACTTCTGACCCTCACTCGAGGAGCCCTAGTTGGTTGACCCCCAGAATCTGCAAGGTGATTTCTGCACGCTCAAATAGGCTAGTCATTGTCCTACCCAGCCACACAAAGACAACCATCCAAGAAAAACCAGATATCATTCTTGCCTGTGAAACACGTATCTGCTCGTTGTAACGGCTAGTTCCGAGCATCTCTGCCTGTTACAAGGGATAGTTCCTGGAAGTTACCTATTTTTAAGGAAACCGGTATCCAGACCTAAAATAGGAACTAATGGCCAAACGTCAGGGGCACTATAAAAATGCTCACACTTATGAGGGCTAGGTATCCAATATTCATTCTAAAAACCCTAATCTCTCTTATATCTCTTTGCATTCTTTCTTACTTGATCGTCAGAGTGCCTTGCAGGTACACCCCCTCCTCATCCTTATTACCAACTTTGCAGACGAAGATATCGGTCCCCTTCAGGTTCTGATAATCCAGTAAGATCAACTATCATTCCTTGTTAGATTTTTATGTTAATGCAATTGTTAGATTGTTATAGTTTACATGTGATATGATCTTAGATTGTCATAGTTTTTTAGATACACTATCAAAGTTTTTTGAATAATCTTATTCATCCAAAATGGTGATGGGAAATTAAGATAAAAATAATATAATAATATGCAACAGATATATAATTTCCCTCTTATTTCTCATAAAAGATCTCAAATGCTCAAGGGTTCTCAAGAGTTTGATTAGATAAGCTCACCTCCTAAGCATTGAATATCCAAATTAGGGTTTTGGTTTTCACAAGTAAAATTGGACTTTTAATGCCTCAAATGATTTTCATGGTTCATTATAGGTCTCCAAGATTACTCACACCAAGTTTTAAGTCTTGCATCACAAATTTGCTCAGTCAATTGCTCAGATGACTGAAAACCAGTTGTATTGGGTAAAAAGTCGTATGTGATAAATATACATTCAAACTTCATGATTTTTGGCCAACATCAAAATTTTGAAGTCATATTCATCAATTGATCAAATGTTGATCACAATTCCACAAGAAAAGCACTTAAATCATCAAAGGGGCAAAATTGTCAAAATTAGCGTTTTAATTGAGAATGACTAATCAGTGACTTTTAACTTAATACATGACCTAATGACTTGAAGCATGATATCAAGGACTCAAACACAATAATTTGACCTAATTTAATGGCTCAAATCATTTATCAAGATCAATTTATTGATAGTTAAAATTTGATCAATTGATGAAAAGTCAACCGATACACAAAAAGTCAAACTTTGACTTTTTGGTCAATATTGAATTTCAAAGACCAAGATTCATCAAGACCTCTAAAAATAATTAAACTTGATCACCAATAATCAAGAAAGTCAAAAAGTCAACAAAAAGGTCAAGATTTCTAATACTTCAAAAATTCTAAGTGTTTTTAACCTCGATAATTTCACTACTTCATGACAATTTTTCACCAAGATGCAAGATGATTTAAGGAAAAATTTCAAAATGAAAGTTTTAGATCTTGATGAATTCTACAACTTTTTCCCTTAGGGTTGATGTCCAAAAATTTCTTAGATTTGAAGATATAAGCTCATAAAGTTATGGTATTTTTCATAAAACACTTAGTGAAATTTTCAACAAGTTTAGGCAGATTTTTTACCTAACTTTTTGACCAATTTTCACCTAGATCCAAGATGATTCAGCCAAAGTGGTCAACTAGAAGGTTGTATATAATGTTTAAAGCTTTCCAAAATGTCTAAGAACTTGAAGAGATCATGCTTGAGCTAGGAGAATCGAAGAGAAGAATTTGGACATTCATTCTTGAATTACAAGGCATTTTCATGAAGAACACATAACTAAATCTCAAACTATGCTACATGATCTTGATTTGTAGGCCTCTTGACTTGTAAATATATCCATAATCATAAGTTTACACAACTAATTGAGCTATTATCCAAGAGCTTGAGCCATTATCCAAATGATCATTTCATTTAAGGAACAAAGTTCACATTTCCATTTTGGAAAAGTAACTTTAATCATAATGTCAACTCTCCTTGAGCCCATACGTTTTTTCTTCTGATTCCAAAACATTTCAAAGCAAGAAGCAACATATCTATAACCTGTTAGCCACCCTACAAGCTCTTGTACTTCACATTAAAACCATGAATTTCAACTTTACTTCAAAAACAAGTATCAGTACCATAACATGTGATCTCTTGTTTCATATCCCTTCAAGCTTCCAAACCCCTTACCTATACATAAAGAGGTTATATGCAACCTAAAGGACGAATTTACAAGCCCTCAAACTAGAATTTTCACAAAAATCTCCATAGCCTTTCATTTCTGACCTTTAAACTTCCATCTCACAATCCACTCGTGCGTTTCCTCTCCAAATCAATCGCAAAGCTTCCATACATCATATACAACTCATCCCCATCCATGTTTCTAAATTGTAACTCCATCTTCATCATCTTCCAAACTCAAAAACTAAGCTCTGCAACTTGACTTCTCTAGCACGATTCCGACACTTTCAGTACAAAGTAAGCGTTGCATTAGCTTCCTAGGAGTCCACTGAAGCTATCCAGATTATCACCATACTCCCAGGGTTGCTTAAACTCCATACATGATTTCAGTTTTGAGGTCAGTTTTCTTAACTTTGAACTCTCTCTACAAGCATCATTAATGGTTACTTTGTGAATAAAAAATGTAGACATCATAACCCTGAAGTTAACCATGCCTTTAGTTTTCATTTATGTTGCCTGAGTGATGCGAATTTTGAGTTTGAACTTTCTAAAAAATTAGGTTTTATTATTTGGTACCAACAGAAATTAATGTTCATCTTTGATTTATAGTTTAAGTTGTTTACATGGTTGAATTCGTATTAAAAAATGGAGCAAGTTTCATGTTTATACTTTTGCAAATGGTTGAGAAATGAGCAAGATCATAAATTTGAAAATGTAACAATGGAGATGCTGGTGCGAGGAAGAATATGAAGTGTATTCAGGAAAGGGTTCATTTTATATTTAATGAAACTTGTCTTAATACCAAATGAAATATCCATCCCAGTGGCAGAGGAAGCGCGTGCAAGGCATTTGTTACTAGGGACCTGGGTTCGAGCCCTAGTGTGTCGTACCCCAAATTTTTCCTACCTCGATGATTTTAATTTTTCGAAATTTAAATAGAAGAAATATTTAGTTAAAGATGGTACAACAGAATCTGATGTCCTGTCTTTATCCAGGTGGGTTAAAGGGTGTACTTAAAGGCAGGAGAATGGGGCTTTCTAAATAAGAGAGACTCATGTATCCGTAGGCCCATTTATGAAGCATGTTGGCCAATGACCCATGCAATTCAGATATGGAAATTTATTTCAGGAATAATTATTAAGCTATTAAGTACACTTAAGTTTAAGTTGTTGTTCGTAAAGAAAGGGAGTGTGGAATTTTGATTAAGGATCCATTAAGGTTTTAGCAGTCCATCGGGTATCTTGATGATGGGTTGTTTTAAGAAAAGAGGGTATTGGTATTAAAATTGTTTACAAGAATAAATAAAGTATATGGCTTTGTTAAAAAATGTAGTGTATTTTTATTACTAATAAACTTTCATAATAATGTTTTCATTAATATTTTTTTATTTATTAAAGATTGTTGTTTAGAAGAAAAGTTGTTGGATCATTTTTAAGAAATCTTAATTAATGTTTTATTTACTGTTATTATCCAAACATTCTGTTATTAAATATGCTATTGGAATTGGCAAGAAAAGATTTGTATAATAATGGACCGATTGGGCCCAATCTGTACAAAAACGTTGTTGTTTGCGGTATAAATTTTTTTTTGTTAAGTAAAACCAGGATAAAAGAAGGAACGTGCAGGCCCAATCAATAATTAATATAAGCCCAATTAAGCAAAAACATGAACTGTGCCAATCAAAACCAATTTAGCGCTTGTAACACGGTGGGAGAACTGACTTGGGTGTTTTGCGTTTGATCGTAATTATTGCAGATAGCAAGAGTCGCCACCGACTTTTCTTTTATCCAATAAGGAAAGGCTGAAAAGAACAGGAAAGAAATTTCGAGATTATTTCTTGAGTTCGGGGCGTAGATTATGAAAAGGGAAGGTGTTAGCACCCTTTTCATCCATAGTTATCTATGGGCTCTTAGTTGCTTGCTAGATCACTTGATTTTGTTTAGAAGTGTGCTTTATGGTGTGGTTTTGAAAGTATTTTGAAAATGTGCCTTTGTAATGATTCTCGTCTCTATAAGAACGCATACAAAGTGTTGTTTGGAAAATAGTTCAAAGAAGTGTTTGTTTTTGAAAGTGATTTTGAAAAGGGTGTCTTTGTAATGATTATCGTCTCTATAAGAACGCATACAAAGTGTTGTCTTTTGAAAATGTTTCAAAATGAAAGTGTTGGTGTATAAAATGTGTTTGTTGTGAGCAAACGAGCAACTAGGAGCAATCTACCTACTCAAAAGGTCTTAAACATTATTTTCCTCCTCCTTTAGATGTTGCTATCTTACCATTGTTTTGGTAAGAAGCCCCATCGTTGGATGTGAAGGGACAGGCGTGGGTCATTGTATAGTCATGATAACAATAATGTGAGATATCTTAACATTTCTCTTGAGGGACTAAGATCATTTGTAAGGAAATATTCTAAGCATCATTGAGGGACTATGATCTTGTATTTTGATTGTTTTTGCTAAGACGTCTCACATGCATAACATGACCCTTTTTTATAAGGAAACAAGTGGAAGTACCCTAGGGATGCATGTGTGAATAGTGTGTTTGATTTGCATGCATTTAGTCTTTGATTTTTAGATTGTCTACTTGTTGGTTTTATCTTGCCATACATCCTAATTACTAACATTTATATAAAGCAATACAAATTCAAAAAATAAAATATCCTACACTATTACAACCATATTGAATAGCAAGAAAATGTTAAGACAAAAACAAAATAAAGAACGGAAAATAAGCCTTTTCGGTCCAGGCAGTATCATCCTTCAATTCTGCTCTTCCTGGCTTCTTTCGATCTGGCCTGAAAGGGGTGAAGGCGTGGTTTTTGACTGAGGCCTGGGGGTCAGCATATTATGCCTTTTGGTTGGGGCTTGGAAGTCAGCATAATTTGCCTTTCGAGTGGGTCTAGAACTGGTGTAGGCATGCTGTTCGTCTGGTTGCCTCTTTTATTTGGCCTGGAGGTTAGTATGGAAGCCAGAGGCTTCATTTCATACTTCCTGTTCCCTGTTTCTTTCATTTGAACTCTTAAATAGCAACGTGGCCTAAGGCCATGCTAGCATTGCCTTACAACCAGTTTTAATACTTAATGCATGTTTAGGTAAACAAGAAGCAAAACAAAAGGGTTAGCTCTGAAAACATGTTAAAAGAGTGGAAACAAAAAGAACAATGGTATGTACATGCTTGAAATGGAAGAAAAACTTACTTACATGTTATACAAGAAACAAAAAGCTCAAGGTTTGGAACAACTTACCTTGCTGGAGGCTGGAGGGTGTGTTGGACCTTGAAGTGGCTTCCTTGAATGCTACTGGATTCGAAGGGAGGGACCAGTGGTTAGGCCTTTGATGCTGGATTCGAAAGAGGAGAACAAGCGTGGGGTTCTTCCTGCTAGATTCGAAGGGGAACAAGGTACAAGGACTTTTCAGATTTGAAGAGGACAAGTGTTTGGATTCTGGGTTTGTGTTTGACAGGTGTTTAAGTGTTTGAGAGCTTTATTGTGTTTGAGAAAATTTTGGAGATTCGTTCTTCTGGCCAAAAAGTCCTCCTTTTCTTTGCAAATATTTCTCTATTTATAGAGAAAAGGTTAAAGGTATTTTGAAGTAACCAGGTTTGTATGATGACAAACAATGGTTTGGTTAAGGGTGAAATAATTCAGTCCCTTTTCGTTGTTCCCACGTTTTCAGTATAAGTGGGGACCTGTTGGCCGGAGATTGGACTTATGCTTTTGGCATTGCTTGTGTTCAGACAAAAATCAGGTTAGAAACTGCTTTTGTGATAAAAGTACTTTTTATGAAAAAAGGGTACATAGCTTTTGTCATTTCATCCAAGAATGGTATTATCCAGTAGACAAAGCTTCAAACCTTTATGTAATGTATCACAAACTTGTGTAAATTTTTGATTATGTGAAGATTTGGAAGTAACATAGCCGGACAAGTGACATTTGCTCAAAGTTCTTCAAACAAGCTTGCTTCGAATGGTCTAGAGTTGGGTTCGAAAGATGTTGATTCGAATGAAACCAAAACTCCAATCGAAGCTTTATGTGAAGGTGGATCTTGTCCAATCTAAGGCTTGTCTGCTAGAAGTCACATGGCCAAATGAAAGGGTGTATACAGGAGGTCACTGCTTTATGACTCAAGGCAAACATGTAAGGGTTCAATGGTGCAATCGAAGGACACTTTTCAGAAGGTTATTTCCTTCTGAATCGAAGGAAACTTTCAGAAGGTTATTGACTTTCTGAATCAAAGAAAACCAAAAGGAGGCCTTTACTTACTGAATTAAAGGACACTGTTTCAAAGGGAAACAAAACTCATTCAAAGCTTGTATGAAGATCGTTTCCTCCTGAATTGAAGGAATTTTTAACGAAGTCCTAGTCCAATCGAAGCAGTCTTGAAAGAGACTAAAGTCCAAACGAAACAAGGGAATTCTAAGAAGGCCTGAAGGAGACCAAAGAAAAATTGAAGTAGATTTGTAGGGGACCAAAAATCCAATCGAAGCAAGGGGAATCGAAGAAAACTTATTTTTCTGCAATTTTGTTGAAAATATTATTTTTATCTGTTTTTCCTTTTTTAACAGTTTCCTCCAATTGTACTTGTGCAAGCTTGAACTTTGAGAATCCTTGTGAGACATGCCTTGAGAAATGAGAGGGCAAATTTTGGGGTACAACAGCTTCCCCTGTTCAATCTTCTTAGACCTGAAGAGTTAGACTGGCAAGCCTGCCATTCGTGACTTAAAGGTGGAAGATGATTGAACACTAAAGTGCCCAAAAATTTGCGCTCGTGATATGTTAGTTAACTGTGTAGGGAATGGGCTTCAAGATTCCATTTGGAGAAATGATGGAAATTTGTTGGAGATTGGCTTATAGATGCCATCCAGAGTGACTATGGAAGGCATCAGGATAAATCTTTTAGTTGATTTATACTGAAATAGTAGATGTCTTTTGCCTGTTTTTAATCTAGAAGAACTAAATTTAACCAGAAGAGGTCTTCATTCACTTGTTATTAACTGGAAGAAATGAATCTAACCAAATGAGGTCTTTGATTCACATGTTATTAACTGGAAGAAATGAATCTAACTAGAAGAGGTCTTTGGTCGCCTGTTGTTAACTGGAAGAAATGAATCTAACCAGTGGAGGTCTTTGGTCGTCTGTCTTTAACTGGAAGAACTAAATCTAACTAGAAGAGGTTTTGGATTGTTTATTTGTGATGGGCCTATTTAGTGTTGTTTCAGGATGAATCCATGTGAAACTTCACCTAGAGTTTGAGATAAGGATCCTTGGTAGGGAGTGCTTCAGAATGATTCCGTGTGAAACTGCATCTGGGTAGGGTTACTTCATGATGAGTCCGTGTAAAACTGCATCTGGAAATGAGAAGGAAACTGGGTATGGTTACTTCATGATGATTCCGTGTAAAACTGCATCTGGAAATAAGAAGGAACCTGGGTAGGGTTACTTCATGATGAGTCCGTGTAAAACTGCATCTGGAAATGAGAAGGAACCTGGGTAGGGATACTTCATGATGAGTCAGTGTAAAACTGCATCTGGAGATGAGACGGAACCTGGGTAGGGTTACTTCATGATGAGTCAATGTAAAACTTCATCTGGAATGAGAAGGAACCTAGGTAGGGTTACTTCATGATGAGTTCGTGTAAAACTTGCATCTGGAATGAGAAGGAACCTGGGTAGGGTTACTTCATGATGAGTCTGGGTAAAACTGCATCTGGAAATGAGAAAGAACCTGGGTAGGGTTACTTCATGATGAGTCAGGGTAAAACTGCATCTGGAAATGAGAAGGAACCTAGGTAGGGTTAATTCATTGAGATAGTTGTTACTTCATTGAGATAGTTGTCTTGTCTGGAAATGAGAATGATTCCGTGTGAAACTGCATCTGGGTAGGGTTACTTTATTGAGATAGTTGTCTTGTCTGGTTTCAAGTATTAATCTCTGATATCAAAAAGAAAGATAGTTTTCCTGGCTTGTTACAGGTATTAATCTTCATTCTGCTCATGTAGATAGCTTTCCTGGCTTGTTACAGGTATTAATCTATAATCAGTTGTTCTCATATGGTTTTCCTTGCTTGTTATAGGTATTAATCTGGAACTTTTTTTGTTGGTCGTTGAGATAGTTGTCATGTCTTGTTTCAGGTATTAATCTCTAACCTCAGAAAGAAAGATAGTTTTCCTGGCTTGTTACAGGTATTAATCTTCAATTTGCTCATATAGATAACTTTCCTGGCTTGTTACAGGTATTAATCTATAATCAATTGTTCTCAGATAGTTTTCCTGTCTTGTTTCAGGTATTAATCTGGAATTGTTGAAAATTGTTGATGATAATCATCTGTTGACCTTTTCCTGAAAAGGTAAAGAAAAAGTTTTATGCAATGTCATGATGGATGAAATGCATTATGTAATGATGCTCTCAAAATGAGGTTATGTTATATGCATATATCATGTATGTTATATGATGTATGAATGTGAAGCATTATTGAAATGTATCTTTGCTTTGGAAAATAAATCCTTGACAAGTGCTGAGGAGTCATTAAATCCCGGACTGTTGTTGAGGATGAAGAGTATGCTCCTCTTCGGACCTTGTTTTAGGATGTTTCCGCTGGGGATTCCTGATTTTGTTGTTTGAGGAGAAATCTGCTTGGGAAGTTGACTTTGCTTAAGAAGAAAACTCTGTGGAAAGTGTTGATCTCTGTTTGGGGAAAAGAGTTTAGGAGTCTTAGCTACTCGTTGCTCTATTGGGGAGTTATTCTTGACTGAAGAGAATTAAAAGTTAGCTATTATCTGGTCGAAATTCAGGCTTGACAGCAAATTGTTGAGGATAAATGAATGTGACTGTTATCCAGTCATATTCCAGGCTTCGCAGCGACTTACCGGGGAAGATTAAATTAACTATTATCTGGTCAGATTCCAGGCTTCGTAGGAAATTACTTGGGAGAGTGAAGTTAGGTTGTTATCTGGTCGGATTCTAGGTTTCACATCAACTTTATGAGGTAGATGAAGTTAATTGTTATCTCATCGAATTCCAGGCTTCATAATAACTTACTTAAAAGGATAAAGTTGAACTGATATCTGGCCGGGTCCAGGCTTCACAGTAACTTGCATGAACGGGTGAAGTTGAGCTGATATCTGGTCAGGTCCAGGCTTCGCCGTAACTTGTTTGAAATGTTGAACTGATATTTGGTCGGGTCCAGGCTTCATAACAAATTATGAATTTAATTGTTATATGGTTGGATTCTAGGATTCATAACAAATTCTGAATTTAATTGTTATCTGGTCGGATTCCAAGCTTCACAACAAATTTATGAGAAAATGAAGTTAATTGTTATCTGGTTGAATTCCAGGCTTCACAACAACTTACTGAAGTTAACTGTTATCTGGTCGGTTTCCAAGCTTCGCAATAACTTGCTGGGGATTGTAGAGAAGTCTATTGGGGAATAGGAGTTGTGTTCCTTTGATTTGTAGAAATCAGAGAGGCAAACTCAAGCCATGGAATCTTTAGTTTGTTAGGGAAATAAACCATGTCACTAGTCTGTTCGAGAGGTGTCTTCTTTTGGCAGAAATCCTCGAGGATTCTTGAGGTCAAATCATTTGGGGATAAGTTTTTAGAGATTGAAACCCTGGCTGGAGGCCATCCTATGAAAAGGACTTTGCGGGGGGTTTGTCATTGCCCCTAGTAGCAAGTGTTTATGGCACTTCCAGGAAATGTTTGACTGTACGTAACCCTTTGTCGGGATTTGCGTTCAATGCCCCAAGTGATTCAGATACAGACCTGCACCCTGGTATATTCAGCATTTCTTGAGACATTTCTTGGAATTTTGATTGGATTTCCCCAAGTGTGTTGGATAGTGACACGTCGTGCCCACTTGCTTATAGGAGATCTGTTATTGGAAGTGTCTTCCAACTTGAAGTGATGTTGTTCATTGAGAGGGTTTTTGTTCACTGGATATTCGTCGTGCGAATTTCTACGCTGTCAAACAAATAGCTAAATGAAAACAACGATATTCAAATAATGCAAAGTTCATGCTTGTCTTTGAAGTTTTGAAAATGCGTTTTAGCAGATAAAAGAATTTTTGTAAGAAAATTCAACTCAGGATTTAGAGTAAAGCCTTACAGGATTCAGGATACCTTTTGTAACAGTATGCTTTCGAATAACCCATGCTTCAATTAGAACTTTTGAAGGGTTGTAACGTGGCTTGGTTCACGGTTTAAGAAACAAAGAATAAGGCTCAAAGTGTATTTGTACCCGCCCTTTCTTTGTGATGTTCTTCAGTCCTAAACTCAGTTAATTGTGCGTTTGAACTCCAATTGAGTCTGGAATGACGTTTTGGTGGTGGTTCAGACAGATTAAATTTGTCGGAAGGCAGCCACTTTTTGTAACATTTTTAATGTTGTTGAGAATTTGTAGTGACCTCTTTTTTTGATTTATTCTTCCCTGATTTTTGCCTGATTGTTCCTGTTTTGATATTACAATCAGCGGGATGCCCCAGTTTTTATTAAGTCTCCTTTGTAGGTTTTGACTTAGTGGGCTTTTCTTTTTGAGAGATAATAAATGTCTATGTGATAGGGAACCATCACCGTCTTTTGATTCTAGAGGAATGGTTTTGATGTCATTCGTTGTATTACAATGTGAAAGTTTGCGACTGAACGCGCATTTGAATTAATTGAGAGACTACCCTGCCCTAGGTTTTGATTATAGGTTTCAAATTGTATAAAAATGGAAACTCCTACTTCTTTGGCTCAAAGGGGTTGACTAGGGATTATCCTCCTTATAACTCTAGTGTTTAGGAATTGAAAGAAACGCTTGTACATCGTCAGCAAGGTCTGTTCAAAAGCATATTGTATGAGATTAAGGCATGGTTTTCGCCATCCTCCCTCTAAAAGCTTGCAACTTTTAAAACAAGAGTTGAATATCAAAAAGGGAGTAAAAAGCATAGGTTAAATATAATGAAAAAATATATTAATTTAAGACAAACATATGCAATGCATTGATGAAACAATGTTTAACATTAATAGGTAAGTGTTTGAACAAGCAAAAGAAATTACAATTGAAAATTCAAAATGAACAAAAGCCTCTTTGTCTGAACTTGTCACTTCAGATGGTGTATGCTTGAGGGACGACAGAAAAATTCAATTTGACCATCTTGTGCAAACTCCAACGCTCCTTCATCTATTAGGTCTTGAATTTTATTTTTCAAAGCCCAACAACTATTCGTATCATACCCCGGACTGTTGGAGTGATACGCACACCTTTTATTGGGATGGTAGCTAGGAGCAGAAGTATTAGGATTCCGAGGAGGATCCTTCAATGTGACCAAATTCAAATTCAACATGTGCTGCAAGACTTGCGACATTGGCATGTTGAGTTTGGTACATTGCCTTCCGGATGGGACTTATTTACTCCTATTACCCTGTCCTTGTTGAGGAGGTGGTTGTTGGGATCGTGACGCGGTAGAAAATTGGAAAGGTCTACTCTCCACCAAGCCAACATCTTGTCTCTTCGAGGACTGATCAATGACTTGATCCTCAATCTCGACTGCTTGTTTCAAACGGTTGCATCCGTCTTGACAGAGCTTGTTGATGAGGGCCCTCAACTCTTCTTATCCCCGAGCTAAGTTTTCAATGAGAGCCATTTGTCCCAACATATGGATTCTCATCATCGCTACCTCCGCTTGTAATTGTCTTATTTGACTTTCCTTGTCACCTTCAGGATCCTCATTGGTCACGCTCTCAATGAACAATGTTTTCATCTCTTCTTGCCCCTTGGATAGGTTCAAGAACATCTCTTGTAGTTGAGAATTTTGAGTCTGGATGTCCTTGATGGTCTGTTCTAGAGCCATCTTTACTGAAATAAACAGTAAGCAGATGAGAGATCTGTGTGGGAGAAACTTGTCATGATATGATGCATGAAAAATGTGCATGCAAATGATTTCAACGATCCCGCGGGGTAAACACAAGAAGATGTTAGAAGTTGAACATTGATCAACAACTTTGATTTGGGAACTTCGTATCGGTGGATGTCCTTCCACGAGAATCAAGCTCACCATGTCAAGTGGGTCGTAGCCCTTGACTCAAGTTACCGTGCTTTGGTCTTGACGACATTTGGTTAGAGGAAAATAAATCCTCTTGCCCCTTGATAGACGTCTGGTTCAATGTGACCCTATATCGTAGGCCCCTTGAGATCCTTAAAATGGTTATTGGAAATGTTATGGTATGATGTTATGATGTTATGTACAAATATGCAAACCAAGCAAGTTGTTATATACAAATAGTCAGATACACAAAGCAGACAAGTCCTTAGGTTTAGGCTTGCATGGAGTTTGTAGGTAAGTACCCTCTTGGAGTTTAGTTCGCTCAACCTGTCCTAGTAATAGTAATCGGGGTGTAGGGGATCTCAATATCACTGATGTTTCTTCATCGGGCATTGTTTTAGCGCAAGCCTCTTTAATGGCGACCGGAATATCCTGAAAGTCCAATCTCAATGAGCGTAGTATCGAGTATCAACCAACTTAAGACTGCACCAAAGCCAGCTACCTCACTACTTCCTAATGGCCAAGTTGGTCAAATAAAGGTTCTAAAGTAAGTTAGTGCTTCATGACACCACACAGTGGCCCCGTATTCTCCTTGACTACTCAAGGGCTACCGGTACCAACAAATGTGTCACACTAACGTAACTATTGCTTAGACCATGTCGGTATACCCCGCACAGTTTCCCCAATCTATTGCTACTTACCTAAAAGGTGCCCTAGATCTGGATAGAGGATCAAAACAAGCCCAAAATAGGAACCATAATGTAAAGCATACAAGTCAAACAAGGAAAGCAAGTAAATATGATCTAACCCTAAGGTAACCCCACTTTTAAAGAAGTTCCCCAACAGAGTCTCCAGTTCTGTAACACGGTGGGAGAACTGACTTAGGTGTTTTGCATTTGATCGCAATTTTTGCGGATAGCAAGAGTCGCCACCGACTTTTCTTTTATCCAATAAGGAAAGGCTGAAAAGAACAAGAAAGACCTTTCGAGATTATTTATTAAGTTCGGGGAGTAGATTATGAAATGGGAAGGTGTTAGCACCATTTTCATCCATAGTTATCTATGGGCTCTTAGTTGCTTGCTAGATCACTTGCTTTTGTTTGGAAGTGTGCTTTATGGTGTGGTTTTGAAAGTATTTTGAAAACGTGCCTTTGTAATGATTCTCGTCTCTATAAGAATGCATACAAAGTGTTGTTCGGAAAATAGTTCAAAGAAGTGTTTGTTTTTGAAAGTGATTTTGTAAAGGGTGTCTTTGTAATGATTCTCGTCTCTATAAGAACGCATACAAAGTGTTGTCTTTTGAAAAAGTTTCAAAATGAAAGTGTTGGTGTATAAAATGTTTTTGTTGTGAGCAAGCGAGAAACTAGGAGCAATCTACCTACTCAAAAGGTCTTAAACGTTCTTTTCCTCCTCCTTTAGATGTTGGTATCTTACCATTGTTTTGGTAAGAAGCCCCATCGTTGGATGTGAAGGGACAGGCGTGGTTCATCGTATAGTCATGATATCAATGTTGTGAGATATCTTAGCATTTCTCATAAGTGACTAAGATCATTTGTAAGGCAACATTCGAAGCGTCATCGAGGGACTATGATCTTATATTTTATTATTTTTGCTAAGACGTCTCACATGCATAACATGACCATTTTTTATAAGCAAACAAGTGGAATTACCCTAGGGGTGCATGTGTGAATAGTGTGTTTAATTTACATGCATTTAGTCTTTGATTTTTAGATTGTCTACTTGTTGGTTTTATCTTGCCATACATCCTAATTACTAACATTTATATAAAGCAATAAAAATGCAGAAAATAAAATATCCTACACCATTACAACCATATTGAGTAGCAAGAAAATGTAAATACAAAAACAAAATAAAGAAGGGAAAATAAGCCTTTTGGATCCAGGCAGCAGCATCCTTCGATTCTTCTCTTCCTGGCTTCTTTCGATCTGGTCTGGAAGGGGTGAAGGTGTGGCTTTCGACTGAGGTCTGGGGGTCATCATGTTATGCCTTTCGATTGGGGCCTGAAAGTCAGCATGTTGTTCCTTTCAACTGGGCCTAGAACCAGTGTAGGTATGCTTTTCGTCTCGTTGCCTCTTTCATTTGGCCTGGAGGTTAGTGTGGAAGCCAGAGGATTCATTTCCTACTTCTTGTTCCCTGTTTCTTTTGTTTGAACTCTTAAATAGCAACATGGCCTAAGGCCATGCTAGCATTGCCTTACAACCAGTTTTAATACTTAATGCATGTTTAGGTAAACAAGAAGCAAAAAGAAAAGGGTTAGCTCTGAAAACATGTTAAAAGGGTGGAAACAAAAAGAAAAATGGTACGTACACGCTTGAAACGAAATAAAAGCTTATTTACATGTTATACAAGAAGCGAAAAGCTCAAGGTTTGGAACAACTTACCTTTCTGGAGGCTGGAGGGTGTGTTGTACCTTGAAGTGGCTTCCTTGAATGTTGTTGGATTCGAAGGGAGGGACCAGCGATTAGGCCTTTGATGCTGGATTCGAAAGAGGAGAACAAGTGTGGGGTTCTTCCTGCTGGATTCGAAGGGGAACAAGGTACAGAGACCTTTCATATTTTAAGAGGATAAGTGTTTGGATTCTGGGTTTGTGTTTGACAGGTGTTTAAGTGTTTGAGAGCTTTATTGTGTTTGAGAAAATTTTGGAGATTCATTCTTCTGGCCAAAAAGTCCTCCTTTTCTTTGCAAATGTTTCTCTATTTATAGAGAAAAGGTTGAAGGTGTTTTGAAGTAACCAGGTTTGTATGATGACAAACCATGGTTTGGTTAAGGGTGAAACAAATCAGTCCCTTTTCGTTGTTCCCACGTTTTCAGTACAAGTGGGGACCTGCTGGAAGAAGATTGGACTTATGCTTTTGGCATTGCTTGTGTTCAGACAAAAATTAGGTTGGAAGCTACTTTTGTGATAAAAGTACTTTTTATGAAAAAAGGGTACGTAGCTTTTGTCATTTCATCCAAGAATGGTATTATCCAGTAGACAAAGCTTCGAAACTTTATGTAATGTATCACAAACTTGTGTAAACTTCTGATTATGTGAAGATTTGGAAGTAACATAGCCTGACAAATGAGATTTGGAAGATAAGGCTATGATATTTTCTCAAAGTTATTCAAACAAGCTTGCTTCGAATGGTCCAGAGTTGGGTTCGAAATATGCTGATTCGAAGGAAACCAAAACTCTAATCAAAGCTTTGTGTGAAGGTGGCTCTTGTCCAATCGAAGGCTTGCCTACCGTCACATGGCCAAACGAAAGGGTGTATGCAGGATGTCATTGCTTTGTGACTCAAGGCAAACATGTAAGGGGTTAATGGTGCAATCGAAGGACACTTTTCAGAAGGTTATTTCCTTCTGAATCGAAGGAAACTTTCAGAAGGTTATTAACTTTCTGAATCGAAGAAAACTAAAAGGAGGCCTTTACTTCCTGAATCGAAGGAAGCTGTTTCAAAGGGAAACAAAACTCGGTCGAAGCTTGTATGAAGATCGTTTCCTTCTGAATCGAAGGAAGCTTTAAGGAAGTCCTAGTCAAATCGAAGCAGTCTTGAAAGAGACTAAAGTCCAAACGAAACAAGGGAAATTGAAGAAGGCCTGAAGGAGACCAAAGTCCAATCGAAGCCTTGTGAATTGAATTAGATTTGCAGGGGACCAAAAATCAATCGAAGCAAGGGAGATCGGAGAAAACTTATTTTTCTCCAATTTAGTTGAAAAGATTATTTTTATCTGTTTTGCCTTTTTTAACAGTTTCCTCCAATTGTACTTGTGCAAGCTTGAACTTTGAGAATCCTTGTGAGAAATGCCTTGATAAATGAGAGGGAAAATTTTGGGGTACAACAACGCTGATTTTTGTAGAAACTGTTACTGTAGAAATCAGTAAAAAATCTTTACATACTCAATCCAGGAAATAGTAGAACACAAAAATCAAATCTTATACAAAATAAACAGCCCAGAACAAAATCTAAAATTACATAAATAGAGTATCAATTACAAGATCATATTACAGTATAATCTAATCAATTACATTCAAACATAATCAATCAACAAAAAATATAATCCCTAACTTGATTCTAAACCCTAAATCAAACCGAACTAGATGTAACGACAAATTCACAAAACCCTAAGTATTAACCTATAAATACAATGAAGAATATAGACGAAAGGGGGTTCAATTATAGAAACAAATAAGAAAATACAGAGGGGGAAATTGACGAACAGAGCGCGAGGAAGAGAGAATCTGATTCGTTGTTGAAGAAGAAAGGAGTACCGATTGGGGTTTCAATCTCCGAAACCCTAATCGGCCTTTCCGTCCCCGTCGCTGACAGTGAACCATCTCCGCCTCTCATCACTGTCATCACCTTCGAAGCCACCACCAGAACCTGCAAGAAATGGAGGAGAAGAAAAGCTTAGCACCGAAATCGGAAAGAGCTCAAAAATCACAAACATATACATCGCGAGGGGTAACTTAGCTTTTGTGTTATTTTTTTATTGTTGATTGGGGAATTGGGTTATGATTTATGGCACCGTGGTGATGTTTAGGAAGATAGAGGAAGAACGAAACTAGGGTTAGCAGCGATTGAGAAGAGGAAGGATTTGCTATCGTGTGAGAAAGAGAAAGACAAAATGTCTTTGTAATAATCAAAAACAATAAAATGAATTAAAACAAAATTTTATAATCATTTCGATACGGTGTACACGCGCCTCTAAAAATTAATATGTGCCCTTAGATCCCATCCGCGTGATCTTCATCAGACGCCCGTAAGCCAAGTCTCACGTAACACCCGTGCACCCTCGTCACACCCAATCGTCCAGACTCCTCTCAAGTTATGTATGGGCCTGGCCCAATTGATTTTAGCACCACCCTTTCCTTGTTTTACTTAAGCAAGGACCACAATACACCTCCCTTCACAAAAATACATTTGGGCCTAGCCCAACCTAACTTTTGACACCCCCTTTGTTTTACTCCTTAATTAAAACCGCACCCCCCTTTGAAATTAATTATTTTTTATTTTATTTTTTATATATTTCTATTTTCTTTTTTATTTACTTATTTTATAATACTTATTATTATTGGTAATATTAAATTTAATTAATGTTTTATATATTATTATATATCATTATTATTTATTAATTTTATATTATTATTATCATATGTTGTTTGCTATTTATTATATTAGCATAAATGAATTATTTTATTCAAACTCATGCATATTATTTTCTATATATTGCATTAAATATTTTTATATCATGCATTAATTAGAAATTTCGCAATTAACACGGTAAAACATACTCCACAAATCTCAAATTATCTTTTCGCAATCAACTAATCTAATCAACTGTTTTTTTCAAAAGGGTTTCAAACCGATTTTGACTCGCCGCGCATTTAGTCAAGATCTCCGCAATCACTATTCCCGGCCAAGTGCGAGGTGATTCAAAATACGTTTGCAACCCCTAAAAAAACACCAACCCCATACGAACTACAAATTGGGACTCTGATTCCTCATAAGAGGATACGTAGGCATACGGTCAAAAATCGTAGCGAGCTCCCCTTGTAAAAAATTAAAACCCTTCTCCCCTATTAAAAATTAAAACTCGTTTCCCTTGATAACATTTAAAACTCTGTTTACCCTAACCTAAACCTAAAACCTAATATCCTTGTGAACAAGGTAGATGAAAGGTTCTTAACACCTTCCTTTCGTCTAAAGAAGTCCAAAACCTAGAATCTCTGTCTGCGAATTAGGGTTTTCTGTTAGATTCCCTTCCCTAGGATAAAAACTAATAGTGGTGATTCTTGATTAAAAAACCAGTTGCGACAGCTGGCGACTCTGTAGGGGGCTTCAACTTTAGGTTTTACGGTTTTTTGCTTTGGGGTTTTTATTGCTTTATTTATTTATTACTTTCATTTATTTATTGCATTTATTTATTTATTGTCAATTCTTTTTATCATATATTTACCGTGTGGCGGGAATTTTTATTTCAATATATATATATATATATATATATATATATATATATATATATATATATATATATATATATATATATATATATATATATATATATATATATATATATATATATATATATATATATATATATATATATATATATATATATATATATATA
>CATIWC010000479.1:0-66890 GCA_948472305.1 Vicia faba
AAACATGAATAACATTGTGGATCTTCGAGGAAGAAGTGAGGGCGAGCTCGTACGCCACCGCACCGATTCGGCGTAAGACGGGAAAAAGTCCAAAGTAACGAGAGGAAAGTTTCTCAGAACGACGTGGTTGGACGGAGTTCTGCCGGTAAGGTTGCAAGCGGAGCAAAACGAGGTCTCCAACCTCAAAGGTACAGTCACTTCGTTTTTTGTTAGCTTGTTCCACCATGTGTTTTCTGCTTTTGATTAGATTTACCTTGAGGGTCTCCAGGATTTCTTGGCGGTTGGTTAGAAATTCGTCGACGGATGGGTTTTCAGTGGAACCTTTGGTGTAATCCAAGAGGGTTGGTGGCGGACGTCCGTAGAGTGCTTCAAAAGGAGTCATATTGATGGCGGAGTGGTGTGAAGTATTGTACCAGAGTTCGTCTAGGTGCAGATACTTGAACCATCTGCGAGGTTGGTCCACGGTAAAGCAACGAAGGTAAGTTTCTAAACTTCTGTTTACGACTTCAGTTTGACCGTCTGTTTCTGGGTGTTAAGCTGTGCTGTGTTTCAGGGTGGTTCCTTGTAAACGGAAGAGTTCCTTCCAGAAGTGGCTGAGAAACAAGGGATCCCTATCAGAGACAATGGAGACAGGCATACCATGGAGACGACAGATTTCAGCTGAGAATCGAGTTGTGAGATCTTTCGCAGTAAAGTGGGTTGGGAGTCCTAAGAAGTGAACAAACTTGCTAAGGCGATCACATATGACCCAAATCACTGTGTGTCCAAAAGAAACAGGTAAATGTGTTATAAAATCCATGGTTAGATCCTCCCAAACCTGTGTTGGAATTGCTAAAGCTTGTATTAATCCTTGTTTCTTTTTTGGAAGGTATTTGTTTTGCTGGCAGATAGAGCAACTTCAGACAAATTCTTTTGTGTCTTTGTGGAGTCCTGGCCAGTTGAAAGAAGTCGATAAGCGAGCAAGAGTGGGTTGAACCCCCGAATGTCCAGCGGCGGTGGTGGCATGAAATTCGTGGAGGAGGGTTTTTCTGAACTCATGACAGGGAGGTATGTATAATTTGTCCTTGTAGTACATGAGATTGTCTTTGAAGCTGAAAACAGTTTGCATTTCCGGATTTGACAAGTACTTTGCCACAAAGTCTTGACCTTGTTTTTCTTTCGTGTAGTGTTGTTTCAATTGATCAAGGAGGACCGGAACTGGTGAAGATATGGTTAAGCAAGCAACATCATCCTCTGTGTGTATGCGGCTAAGGGCGTCCGCCACTTGATTGTTTCTGCCAGGTTTGTAAAAAATGTCGAAACTGAATCCTTGTAGCTTTGAGGTCCATTTCTGTTGTTCTGGGGTTTGTATTGTTTGATCAAGCAAATTTTTTAAACTCTTCTGATCTGTAAATATACAGAAATTTCTACCTATCAAATACTGACGCCACTTCTTAACAGATTCAGTGATTGCATACATCTCACGAACGTACACTGAGGCGGCCTGCATGCGGTTGCACATTTTTTTACTGAAGAATGCTAAAGGATGGCCCTCTTGAGAAAGGACAGCACCTATGGCTATTGCAGAAGCATCGGTCTCGAGGGTGAAAGGCTTGGTGAAGTCCGGAAGAGCAAGCACTAGAGTCTCTGTCATTTTCTTTTTTAAAATTGTAAAGGCTACATCTGCCTCTGTACTCCATGTAAATCTAGTGAAACGTAACAAATCGGTGAGCGGAGCGGCGTGAGTGGCGTAATGACGAACAAATCATCGGTAAAAAACCAGTAAGACCTAAAAAGCCCCGGAGAGTCGTGAGTGAGTGTGGCTTTGGCCAATTTAGCACAGCTTGAATTTTAGAGGGATCCGGGGTTACGCCATTAGAGGAGATCACATGACCTAAATAATCAACACTCGAAACAGCAAACACACACTTTGATAATTTTGCATAAAAGTGATTAGAAGAAAGTAATCCTAAAATTAAATCCAAATGACGAACATGATCAGATAAACAAGAACTGTAAATGAGTATATCATCAAAAAAAACCAAGACAAACCTTCTTAAATATGGTCGCAAAAGATCGTTCATCGCCGCTTGAAAAGAACTAGGAGCATTAGTCAAACCGAATGGCATAACTAAAAACTCGTAGTGCCCATCAAAGGTCCTGAATGCGGTCTTATGCGTGTCTTCTGGTGTCACCCTAATTTGGTGGTAACCTGACCTGAGGTCAATCTTTGTAAACAAAAATGCAGAACCTAATTCATCAAAGAGCTCATCAATGGTTGGGATAGGGAAACGGTCACGGATAGTAAGGGCATTTAAGGCACGATAATCAACACAAAATCTCCAGTTTCCATCTTTTTTTCGCACCAGAAGAACATGTGAAGAATAAGGGCTATTACTAGGTTTAATAATGCCTTCTGTCAGCATATCCCTTATAATTGTAGTCATAGCTTCTTTTTGAGAGTGAGGATAACGGTAGGGTTTTACATTAACTGGAGAACTGTTTGGTGCAAGTGGAATGTGATGGTCATGGGGTCGGGTTGGGGGTAGGCCTTTAGGTGCTTGGAAAATGGTGGCATGAGACTCTAAGACAGATTGGATATCTGGTGGGGGTTTTGGGGAAATGGAGTCTAGGTTGTCAGTTGGGGGCTGGTATAGTAAAAGATGGATGTATGCAATGGAGTCGGTATGGAGTAAGTGGCAAAATTGGTGATAAGTGGATTGTGTCGGGGAAGCCTTTAGGTCGCCTGTGATGGTAATGTCTTTTTGGTTATGAGTGAAAGACAGCTTTGGGATAGAGAAATCTGCTAGGATGGGGCCTAAGGTGCGTAACCATTCCATACCCAAGACCACATCAGCGCCTTCAATAGGAAGTAAATAAAAGGGAATGAAGAATAAGTGATTTTGTAATGTGATTGGAACCTTGGGACACAAACCAGTACAATTTAGTTGCGAGCCATTGCCAACCATAACAGAAAAATTAGGAATGGATTTTGTGGGAATTTTTAAGTGTTGGGCAATTCGAGGTTGCAAAATATTATGGGTGCTACCCATATCAATTAAAACGGTGACTTGTAGCCCATTCAAGATACCTTTGAATTTAAGTGTTTTGGGCGAAAACTGACCACTGACAGCCTGGGGGGATAATTGAAAATAAGTCTCTTCATAATTGGAATCAGCATCACCTGTGTCAGCCACGTCAACAGTCTCTTCTGTATCAATTGGGAAATCATCTTCAACCATTAACAATAGAAATTTTCCAGCTGCACAGCAATGTCCCGGAATGAATTTTTCGTCACAATTAAAATATAGTCCTTTTGCTCTACGTTCTTCACGTTGTGCCGCTGTAATTTTTCTAATGGGAAAACGGTTTGTAGTAGGATTTGGATTGGGATTTGAAGGTGTTTGGGGTAGTGAGGAGGATGGGGAAACAGTTGTTGCTGGTTTTGTATTATAAGTATTGGGCTGGGCATGGGTAGTTGGTCTGGGAAATTTTGGTTTAAAATCCTTTAGTTTGGACTCAATTAATTTGGCAAGGCCCACGGCCTGTGATACTGAATAGGGCTGGTGAATAGCAAGTTCATTACGGATTTCTGGAATTAAACCTGATATAAAACAGTTTAACATTGCTTCAGGTGGCAGACCCAACACACGGTTAGCTAGGCGTTCAAAGTTAGATTGATAATCTGCCACAGAACCGTGTTGTCTTAGTTTGAAAAGTTGGGCTTGATGATTTTCATAAGTGGAAGGTCCGAAACGTAACTCAAGTGCTCTTGCAAAAGAGTGCCAATCCGTTAATTGTTGGTTTTGAAATATCCATTTGTACCAACTTAGAGCTTCTCCTTTCATGTAAAAGGCTGCCATAGGAAGCCTATTTTCATGGGGAATGTTATAAAACCCAAAAAATTGTTCCGATTGAAACAGCCATTCAAGAGAATCGGTACCATCAAACACACCTAATTCAATTTTTGGGTTTCGTGGAGTGTGGTGATGGTAAGCTGGCTGGTTCAAAAATGGGGGATATGGCTGGTTTTGTTGGGGAATGGGCTGTTGAAAGGGTGGTGGCTGGAAATTTGAATAGGTTAAAGGTGAGGGTCTGATAGTGGGTTGCGGTTGAGGAATGGAGTATGGTGGGGGGTTGGTTGGGGTTGAAAGTTGGATCGTTGAAAAGGTGGGTTGGAAAGGGGTGGAATTAGTCATTTGTGCGGTGGTTGTTAGGTTTTGAGGTTGGCTAATAGGTAAGGGGACATGTAACAAGGGAAAAGAGGTGTTGATAACAACATTTTCGGAACTAGTTGGCTGTAAAAGAGAGCTTGCAATACCTGGTGTTGCAGATCTGGAGGAAGATGCAGCGGTTGAAATTGCAGCAAACTGTTGACTAATTTGTTGCGCCACAAAGTTGCTGAGTTCCGAAAATCCAGCCTTCATGCGGTCAGTGAGGCTGTTGTCCAGCTGTGTGAGCTGATTGTGCAGGTTCTCATTGTTGAATTCAATGGTAGATTCAACGTTTCGATTGGCAAGAATGAGTTCATCGATTCGGAGGTTGGTGTGTTGAATGGACTCATCAAGGTCTTTGGGGTTAGGATTTGTTGTGTCTTTCTTGGGAGGCATTGGAGAAGTCAATGAAAGCACCAATGATAGAATTAAATTCTGCAGTTACTACTAAATTAGCGCTTCATCATAAGAAACCATAAATTAAGAAAATAAATGCAACTCAGTTTTTTTTCCCATCCCTCTCCTTCTGCTATTGCAGCAGTATAAATACTAGGGTTACAAGAGATAATGGGCTTAAAAGGACCCACTACTAATTGGGCCTAAATTCTTTAAAGGAAATAAAATAAAATAAACTAAATAATATTACTTAATACATTATATTATCATTCATCCATACTGGTTTGGTGCATTTTCGTTTGGGCCTTGCATCATTCTCCATCACCAAATCTTCTTAGGTTACTTCATCACTAAGAAACTAAGTTAAAAGACTATTACTTAATGACACATATTCCATATACATCTGAAATAATTCAAATTATATAATGAGTCTCGATAGTATATTTATTCACCATATTCATATTGTATTATGGTATAATACATGTAAACAGTTTCAGTATTTTCTAATTCTCCATCACCAAATCTTAGGTTACTTCATCACTAAGAAACTAAGTGAAAAGACTATTACTTAATGACACATATTCCATATACATTTGAAATAATTAAAATTATCTAATCAGTCTCGATAGTATATTTACCCACCATATTCATATTGTATTATGGTATATTAGATGTAAACAATTTCAGTATTTTCTAATTCTCCATCACCAAATCTTAGGTTACTTCATCACTAAGAAACTAAGTTAAAAGACTATTACTTAATGACACATATTCCATAAACATTTGAAATAATTCAAATTATCTAATGAGTCTAGATAGTATATTTATTCACCATATTCATATTGTATTATTGTATAATAGATATAAACAGTTTCAGTATTTTCTAATTCTCCATCACCAAATCTTAGGTTACTTCATCACTAAGAAACTAAGTTAAAAGACTATTACTTAATGACATATATTCCATATACATTTGAAATAATTCAAATTATCTAATGAGTCTAGATAGTATATTTATCCACCATATTCATATTGTATTATGGTATAATAGATGTAAACAGTTTCGGTATTTTCTAATTCTCCATCACCAAATCTTAGGTTACTTCATCACTAAGAAACTAAGTTAAAAGACTATTACTTAATGACACATATTCCATATACATTTGAAATAATTCAAATTATCTAATGAGTCTAGATAGTATATTTACCAACCATATTCATATTGTATTATGGTATAATAGATGTAAACAGTTTCAGTATTTTCTAATTCTCCAACGCCAAATCTTAGGTTACTTCATCACTAAGAAACTAAGTTAAAAGACTATTACTTAATGACACATATTCCATATACATTTGAAATAATTCAAATTATCTAATGAGTCTAGATAGTATATTTACCCACCATAATCATATTTTATTATGGTATAATAGATGTAAACAGTTTCAGTATTTTCTAATTCTCCATCGCCAAATCTTAGGTTACTTCATCACTAAGAAACTAAGTTAAAAGACTATTACTTAATGACACATATTCCATATACATTTGAAATAATTCAAATTATCTAATGAGTCTCGATAGTATATTTATCAACCATATTCATATTGTATTTTGGTATAATAGATGTAAACAATTTCAGTATTTTCCTTCTTTTCCATCACCAAATTTTAGGTTACTTCTTCACCAAGAAACTAAGTTAAAATACTATTACTTAATGACACATGTTATATATACATTTGAAATAATTCAAATTATCTAATGAGTCTCGATAGTATATTTATCCACCATATTCATATTGTATTATGGTATAATGGATGTAAACAGTTTCAGTATTTTCTAATTCTCCATCACCAAATCTTAGGTTACTTCATCACTAAGAAACTAAGTTAAAAGACTATTACTTAATGACACATATTCCATATACATTTGAAATAATTCAAATTATCTAATGAGTCTCGATAGTATATTTACCGACCATATTCATATTGTATTATGGTATAATAGATGTAAACAGTTTCAGTATTTTCTAATTCTCCATCGCCAAATATTAGGTTACTTCATCACTGAGAAACTATGTTAAAAGACTATTACTTAATGACACATATTCCATATACATATTAAATAATTCAAATTATCTAATGAGTCTCGATAGTATATTTATTCACCATATTCATATTGTATTATGGTATAATAGATGTAAACAGTTTCAGTATTTTCTAATTCTCCATCACCAAATCTTAGGTTACTTCATCACTAAGAAACTAAGTTAAAAGACTATTACTTAATGACACATATTCCATATACATTTGAAATAATTCAAATTATCTAATGAGTCTCGATAGTAAATTTATCCACCATATTCATATTGTATTATGGTATAATAAATGAAAACAGTTTTAGTATTTTCTAATTCTCCATCACCAAATCTTAGGTTACTTCATCACTAAGAAACTAAGTTAAAAGACTATTACTTAATGACACATATTCCATATACATTTGAAATAATTCAAATTATCTAATGAGTCTCGATAGTATATTTATTCACCATATTCATATTGCATTATGGTATAATAGATGTAAACAATTTCAGTATTTTCTAATTCTCCATCACCAAATCTTCTTAGGTTACTTCATCACTAAGAAACTAAGTTAAAAGACTATTACTTAATGACACATATTCCATATACATTTGAAATAATTAAAATTATATAATGAGTCTCGATAGTATATTTATTCACCATATTCATATTGTATTATGGTATAATAGATGTAAACAGTTTCAGTATTTTCTAATTCTCCATCACCAAATCTTAGGTTACTTTATCACTAAGAAACTAAGTTAAAAGACTATTACTTAATGACACATATTCCATATACATTTGAAATAATTCAAATTATCTAATCAGTCTCGATAGTATATTTACCCACCATATTAATATTGTATTATGGTATAGTAGATGTAAACAATTTCAGTATTTTCTAATTCTCCATCACCAAATCTTAGGTTACTTCATCACTAAGAAACTAAGTTAAAAGACTATTACTTAATGACACATATTCCATAAACATTTGAAATAATTCAAATTATCTAATGAGTCTAGATAGTATATTTATTCACCATATTCATATTGTATTATGGTATAATAGATATAAACAGTTTCAGTATTTTCTAATTCTCCATCACCAAATCTTAGGTTACTTCATCACTAAGAAACTAAGTTAAAAGACTATTACTTAATGACATATATTCCATATACTTTTGAAATAATTCAAATTATATAATGAGTCTAGATAGTATATTTATCCACCATATTCATATTGTATTATGGTATAATAGATGTAAGCAGTTTCGGTATTTTCTAATTCTCCATCACCAAATCTTAGGTTACTTCATCACTAAGAAACTAAGTTAAAAGACTATTACTTAATGACACATATTCTATATATATTTGAAATAATTCAAATTATCTAATGTGTCTAGATAGTATATTTACCCACCATATTCATATTGTATTATGGTATAATAGATGTAAACATATTCAGTAATTTCTAATTCTCCATCCCCAAATTTTAGGTTACTTCATCACAAACTAAGTTAAAAGACTATTACTTAATGACACATATTCCATATACATTTGAAATAATTCAAATTATCTAATGAGTCTCGATAATATATTTATCCACCATATTCATATTGTATTTTGGTATATTAGATGTAAACAATTTCAGTATTTTCTAATTCTCCATCACCAAATCTTAGGTTACTTCATCACTAAGAAAATAAGTTAAAAGACTATTAATTAATGACATATATTCCATATACATTTGAAATAATTCAAATTATCTAATGAGTCTAGATAGTATATTTATCCACCATATTCATATTGTATTATGGTATAATAGATGTAAACAGTTTCAGTATTTTCTAATTCTCCATCACCAAATCTTAGGTTACTTCATCACTAAGAAACTAAGTTAAAAGACTATTACTTAATGACACATATTCCATATACATTTGAAATAATTCAAATTATCCAATGAGTCTAGATAGTATATTTACCCACCATATTCATATTGTATTATGGTATAATAGATGTAAACAGTTTCAGTATTTTCTAATTCTTCATCCCCAAATCTTAGGTTACTTCATCACTAAGAAACTAAGTTAAAAGACTATTACTTAATGACACATATTCCATATACATTTGAAATAATTCAAATTATCTAATGAGTCTCGATAGTATATGGATCCACCATATTCATATTGTATTTTGGTATAATAGATGTAAACAATTTCAGTATTTTCCTTCTTTTCAATCACCAAATTTTAGGTTACTTCTTCACCAAGAAACTAAGTTAAAAGACTATTACTTAATGACACATATTATATATACATTTGAAATAATTCAAATTATATAATGAGTCTTGATAGTATATTTATCCACCATATTCATATTGTATTATGGTATAATGGATGTAAACAGTTTCAGTATTTTCTAATTCTCCATCACCAAATCTTAGGTTACTTCATCACTAAGAAACTAAGTTAAAAGACTATTACTTAATGACACATATTCCATATACATTTGAAATAATTCAAATTATCTAATGAGTCTCGATAGTATATTTATTCACAATATTCATATTGTATTATGGTATAATAGATGTAAACAGTTTCTGTATTTTCTAATTCTCCATCACCAAATCTTAGGTTACTTCATCACTAAGAAACTAAGTTTAAAGATTATTACTTAATGACACATATTCCATATACATTTGAAATAATTCAAATTATCTAATGAGTCTCGATAGTAAATTTATCCACCATATTCATATTGTATTATGGTATAATAGATGAAAACAATTTTAGTATTTTCTAATTCTCCATCACCAAATCTTAGGTTACTTCATCACTAAGAAACTAAGTTAAAAGACTATTACTTAATGACACATATTCCATATACATTTGAAATAATTCAAATTATCTAATGAGTCTCGATAGTATATTTATTCACCATATTCATTTTGCATTATGGTATAATAGATGTAAACAATTTCAGTATTTTCTAATTCTCCATCACCAAATCTTCTTAGGTTACTTCATCACTAAGAAATTAAGTTAAAAGAATATTACTTAATGACACATATTCCATATACATTTGAAATAATTAAAATTATATAATGAGTCTTGATAGTATATTTATTCACCATATTCATATTGTATTATGGTATAATACATGTAAACAATTTCAGTATTTTCTAATTCTCCATCACCAAATCTTAGGTTACTTCATCACTAAGAAACTAAGTTAAAAGACTATTACTTAATGACACATATTCCATATACATTTGATATAATTCAAATTATCTAATCAGTCTCGATAGTATATTTACCCACCATATTCATATTGTATTATGGTATAGTAGATGTAAACAATTTCAGTATTTTCTAATTCTCCATCACCAAATCTTAGGTTACTTCATCACTAAGAAACTAAGTTAAAAGACAATTACTTAATGACACATATTCCATAAACATTTAAAATAATTCAAATTATCTAATGAGTCTAGATCGTATATTTATTCACAATATTCATATTGTATTATGGTATAATAGATATAAGCAGTTTCAGTATTTTCTAATTCTCCATCACCAAATCTTAGGTTACTTCATCACTAAGAAACTAAGTTAAAAGACTATTACTTAATGACATATATTCCATATACATTTCAAATAATTCAAATTATCTAATGAGTCTAGATAGTATATTTATCCACCATATTCATATTGTATTATGGTATAATAGATGTAAACAGTTTCGGTATTTTCTAATTCTCCATCACCAAATCTTAGGTTACGTCATCACTAAGAAACTAAGTTAAAAGACTATTACTTAATGACACATATTCCATATACATTTGAAATAATTCAAATTATCTAATGAGTCTAGATAGTATATTTACCCACCATATTCATATTGTATTATGGTATAATAGATGTAAACATTTTCAGTATTTTTTAATTCTCCATCCCCAAATTTTAGGTTACTTCATCACTAAGAAACTAAGTTAAAAGACTATTACTTAATGACACATATTCCATATACATTTGAAATAATTCAAATTAGCTAATGAGTCTCGATAGTATATTTATCCACCAGATTCATATTGTATTTTGGTATAATAGATGTAAACAATTTCAGTATTTTCTAATTCTCCATCACCAAATCTTAGGTTACTTCATCACTAAGAAACTAAGTTAAAAGACTATTACTTAATGACATATATTCCATATACATTTGAAATAATTCAAATTATCTAATGAGTCTAGATAGTATATTTATCCACCATATTCATATTGTATTATGGTATAATAGATTTAAACAGTTTCGGTATTTTCTAATTCTCTATCACCAAATCTTAGGTTACTTCATCACTAAGAAACTAAGTTAAAAGACTATTACTTAATGACACATATTCCATATACATTTGAAATAATTCAAATTATCCAATGAGTCTAGATAGTATATTTACCCACCATATTCATATTGTATTATGGTATAATGGATGTAAACAGTTTCAGTATTTTCTAATTCTCCATCCCCAAATCTTAGGTTACTTCATCACTAAGAAACTAAGTTAAAAGACTATTACTTAATGACACATATTCCATATACATTTGAAATAATTCAAATTATCTAATGAGTCTCGATAGTATATTTATTCACCATATTCATATTGTATTATGGTATAATAGATGTAAACAGTTTCGGTATTTTCTAATTCTCCATCACCAAATCTTAGGTTAGTTCATCACTAAGAAACTATGTTAAAAGACTATTACTTAATGACACATATTCCATATACATTTGAAATAATTCAAATTATCTAATGAGTCTCGATAGTATATTTACCCACCATATTCATATTGTATTATGGTATAATAGATGTAAACAGTTTCAGTATTTTCTAATTCTCCATCGCCAAATCTTAGGTTACTTCATCACTAAGAAAATAAGTTAAAAGACTATTACTTAATGACACATATTCCATATACATTTGAAATAATTCAAATTATCTAATGAGTCTCGATAGTATATTTATTCACCATATTCATATTGTATTATGGTATAATAGATGTAAACAGTTTCGGTATTTTCTAATTCTCCATCACCAAATCTTAGGTTACTTCATCACTAAGAAACTATGTTAAAAGACTATTACTTAATGACACATATTATATATACATTTGAAATAATTCAAATTATCTAATGAGTCTCGATAGTATATTTATCCACCATATTCATATTGTATTATGGTATAATGGATGTAAACAGTTTCAGTATTTTCTAATTCTCCATCACCAAATCTTAGGTTACTTCATCACTAAGAAACTAAGTTAAAAAACTATTACTTAATGACACATATTCCATATACATTTGAAATAATTCAAATTATCTAATGAGTCTCGATAGTATATTTACCCACCATATTCATATTGTATTATGGTATAATAGATGTAAACAGTTTCAGTATTTTCTAATTCTCCATCGCCAAATCTTAGGTTACTTCATCACTAAGAAAATAAGTTAAAAGACTATTACTTAATGACACATATTCCATATACATTTGAAATAATTCAAATTATCTAATGAGTCTCGATAGTATATTTATTCACCATATTCATATTGTATTATGGTATAATAGATGTAAACAGTTTCGGTATTTTCTAATTCTCCATCACCAAATCTTAGGTTTCTTCATCACTAAGAAACTAAGTTAAAAGACTATTACTTAATGACATATATTCCATATACTTTTGAAATAATTCAAATTATATAATGAGTCTAGATAGTATATTTATCCACCATATTCATATTGTATTATGGTATAATAGATGTAAACAGTTTCAGTAATTTCTAATTCTCCATCCCCAAATTTTAGGTTACTTCATCACAAACTAAGTTAAAAGACTATTACTTAATGACACATATTCCATATACATTTGAAATAATTCAAATTATCTAATGAGTCTCGATAATATATTTATCCACCATATTCATATTGTATTTTGGTATAATAGATGTAAACAATTTCAGTATTTTCTAATTCTCCATCACCAAATCTTAGGTTACTTCATCACGAAGAAAATAAGTTAAAAGACTATTAATTAATGACATATATTCCATATACATTTGAAATAATTCAAATTATCTAATGAGTCTAGATAGTATATTTATCCACCATATTCATATTGTATTATGGTATAATAGATGTAAAGAGTTTCGGTATTTTCTAATTCTCCATCACCAAATCTTAGGTTACTTCATCACTAAGAAACTAAGTTAAAAGACTATTACTTAATGACACATATTCCATATACATTTGAAATAATTCAAATTATCCAATGAGTCTAGATAGTATATTTACCCACCATATTCATATTGTATTATGGTATAATAGATGTAAACAGTTTCAGTATTTTCTAATTCTTCATCCCCAAATCTTAGGTTACTTCATCACTAAGAAACTAAGTTAAAAGACTATTACTTAATGACACATATTCCATATACATTTGAAATAATTCAAATTATCTAATGAGTCTCGATAGTATATTGATCCACCATATTCATATTGTATTTTGGTATAATAGATGTAAACAATTTCAGTATTTTCCTTCTTTTCAATCACCAAATTTTAGGTTACTTCTTCACCAAGAAACTAAGTTAAAAGACTATTACTTAATGACACATATTATATATACATTTGAAATAATTCAAATTATATAATGTGTCTCGATAGTATATTTATCCACCATATTCATATTGTATTATGGTATAATGGATGTAAACAGTTTCAGTATTTTCTAATTCTCCATCACCAAATCTTAGGTTACTTCATCACTAAGAAACTAAGTTAAAAGACTATTACTTAATGAAACATATTCCATATACATTTGAAATAATTCAAATTATCTAATGAGTCTCGATAGTATATTTATTCACAATATTCATATTGTATTATGGTATAATAGATGTAAACAGTTTCTGTATTTTCTAATTCTCCATCACCAAATCTTAGGTTACTTCATCACTAAGAAACTAAGTTTAAAGACTATTACTTAATGACACATATTCCATATACATTTGAAATAATTCAAATTATCTAATGAGTCTCGATAGTAAATTTATCCACCATATTCATATTGTATTATGGTATAATAGATGAAAACAATTTTAGTATTTTCTAATTCTCCATCACCAAATCTTAGGTTACTTCATCACTAAGAAACTAAGTTAAAAGACTATTACTTAATGACACATATTCCATATACATTTGAAATAATTCAAATTATCTAATGAGTCTCGATAGTATATTTATTCACCATATTCATTTTGCATTATGGTATAATAGATGTAAACAATTTCAGTATTTTCTAATTCTCCATCACCAAATCTTCTTAGGTTACTTCATCACTAAGAAATTAAGTTAAAAGAATATTACTTAATGACACATATTCCATATACATTTGAAATAATTAAAATTATATAATGAGTCTTGATAGTATATTTATTCACCATATTCATATTGTATTATGGTATAATACATGTAAACAATTTCAGTATTTTCTAATTCTCCATCACCAAATCTTAGGTTACTTCATCACTAAGAAACTAAGTTAAAAGACTATTACTTAATGACACATATTCCATATACATTTGAAATAATTCAAATTATCTAATCAGTCTCGATAGTATATTTACCCACCATATTCATATTGTATTATGGTATAGTAGATGTAAACAATTTCAGTATTTTCTAATTCTCCATCACCAAATCTTAGGTTACTTCATCACTAAGAAACTAAGTTAAAAGACAATTACTTAATGACACATATTCCATAAACATTTGAAATAATTCAAATTATCTAATGAGTCTAGATCGTATATTTATTCACCATATTCATATTGTATTATGGTATAATAGATATAAGCAGTTTCAGTATTTTCTAATTCTCCATCACCAAATCTTAGGTTACTTCATCACTAAGAAACTAAGTTAAAAGACTATTACTTAATGACATATATTCCATATACATTTCAAATAATTCAAATTATCTAATGAGTCTAGATAGTATATTTATCCACCATATTCATATTGTATTATGGTATAATAGATGTAAACAGTTTCGGTATTTTCTAATTCTCCATCACCAAATCTTAGGTTACGTCATCACTAAGAAACTAAGTTAAAAGACTATTACTTAATGACACATATTCCATATACATTTGAAATAATTCAAATTATCTAATGAGTCTAGATAGTATATTTACCCACCATATTCATATTGTATTATGGTATAATAGATGTAAACATTTTCAGTATTTTTTAATTCTCCATCCCCAAATTTTAGGTTACTTCATCACTAAGAAACTAAGTTAAAAGACTATTACTTAATGACACATATTCCATATACATTTGAAATAATTCAAATTAGCTAATGAGTCTCGATAGTATATTTATCCACCATATTTATATTGTATTTTGGTATAATAGATGTAAACAATTTCAGTATTTTCTAATTCTCCATCACCAAATCTTAGGTTACTTCATCACTAAGAAACTAAGTTAAAAGACTATTACTTAATGACATATATTCCATATACATTTGAAATAATTCAAATTATCTAATGAGTCTAGATAGTATATTTATCCACCATATTCATATTGTATTAAGGTATAATAGATTTAAACAGTTTCGGTATTTTCTAATTCTCTATCACCAAATCTTAGGTTACTTCATCACTAAGAAACTAAGTTAAAAGAATATTACTTAATGACACATATTCCATATACATTTGAAATAATTCAAGTTATCCAATGAGTCTAGATAGTATATTTACCCACCATATTCATATTGTATTATGGTATAATAGATGTAAACAATTTCAGTATTTTCTAATTCTCCATCCCCAAATCTTAGGTTACTTCATCACTAAGAAACTAAGTTAAAAGACTATTACTTAATGACACATATTCCATATACATTTGAAATAATTCAAATTATCTAATGAGTCTCGATAGTATATTTATTCACCATATTCATATTGTATTATGGTATAATAGATTTAAACAGTTTCGGTATTTTCTAATTCTCCATCACCCAATCTTAGGTTAGTTCATCACTAAGAAACTATGTTAAAAGACTATTACTTAATGACACATATTCCATATACATTTGAAATAATTCAAATTATCTAATGAGTCTCGATAGTATATTTATTCACCATATTCATATTGTATTATGGTATAATAGATGTAAACAGTTTCGGTATTTTCTAATTCTCCATCACCAAATCTTAGGTTAGTTTATCACTAAGAAACTATGTTAAAAGACTATTACTTAATGACACATATTCCATATACATTTGAAATAATTCAAATTATCTAATGAGTCTCGATAGTATATTTATTCACCATATTCATGTTGTATTATGGTATAATAGATGTAAACAGTTTCAGTATTTTCTAATTCTTCATCCTCAAATCTTAGGTTACTTCATCACTAAGAAACTAAGTTAAAAGACTATTACTTAATGATACATATTCCATATACATTTGAAATAATTCAAATTATCTAATGAGTCTCGATAGTATATTGATCCACCATATTCATATTGTATTTTGGTATAATAGATGTAAACAATTTCAGTATTTTCCTTCTTTTCCATCACCAAATTTTAGGTTACTTCTTCACCAAGAAACTAAGTTAAAAGACTATTACTTAATGACACATATTATATATACATTTGAAATAATTCAAATTATCTAATGAGTCTCGATAGTATATTTATCCACCATATTCATATTGTATTATGGTATAATGGATGTAAACAGTTTCAGTATTTTCTAATTCTCCATCACCAAATCTTAGGTTACTTCATCACTAAGAAACTAAGTTAAAAGACTATTACTTAATGACACATATTCCATATACATTTGAAATAATTCAAATTATCTAATGAGTCTCGATAGTATATTTACCCACCATATTCATATTGTATTATGGTATAATAGATGTAAACAGTTTCAGTATTTTCTAATTCTCCATCGCCAAATCTTAGGTTACTTCATCACTAAGAAAATAAGTTAAAAGACTATTACTTAATGACACATATTCCATATACATTTGAAATAATTCAAATTATCTAATGAGTCTCGATAGTATAATTATTCACCATATTCATATTGTATTATGGTATAATAGATGTAAACAGTTTCAGTATTTTCTAATTCTCCATCCCCAAATCTTAGGTTACTTCATCACTAAGAAACTAAGTTAAAAGACTATTACTTAATGACACATATTCCATATACATTTGAAATAATTCAAATTATCTAATGAGTCTCGATAGTATATTTATTCACCATATTCATATTGTATTATGGTATAATAGATGTAAACAGTTTCGGTATTTTCTAATTCTCCATCACCAAATCTTAGGTTAGTTCATCACTAAGAAACTATGTTAAAAGACTATTACTTAATGACACATATTCCATATACATTTGAAATAATTCAATTTATCTAATGAGTCTCGATATTATATTTATCCACCATATTCATATTGTATTTTGGTATAATAGATGTAAACAATTTCAGTATTTTCCTTCTTTTCCATCACCAAATTTTAGGTTACTTCTTCACCAAGAAACTAAGTTAAAAGACTATTACTTAATGACACATATTATATATACATTTGAAATAATTCAAATTATCTAATGAGTCTCGATAGTATATTTATCCACCATATTCATATTGTATTATGGTATAATGGATGTAAACAGTTTCAGTATTTTCTAATTCTCCATCACCAAATCTTAGGTTACTTCATCACTAAGAAACTAAGTTAAAAAACTATTACTTAATGACACATATTCCATATACATTTGAAATAATTCAAATTATCTAATGAGTCTCGATAGTATATTTACCCACCATATTCATATTGTATTATGGTATAATAGATGTAAACAGTTTCAGTATTTTCTAATTCTCCATCGCCAAATCTTAGGTTACTTCATCACTAAGAAAATAAGTTAAAAGACTATTACTTAATGACACATATTCAATATACATTTGAAATAATTCAAATTATCTAATGAGTCTCGATAGTATATTTATTCACCATATTCATATTGTATTATGGTATAATAGATGTAAACAGTTTCGGTATTTTCTAATTCTCCATCACCAAATCTTAGGTTTCTTCATCACTAAGAAACTAAGTTAAAAGACTATTACTTAATGACATATATTCCATATACTTTTGAAATAATTCAAATTATATAATGAGTCTAGATAGTATATTTATCCACCATATTCATATTGTATTATGGTATAATAGATGTAAACAGTTTCAGTAATTTCTAATTCTCCATCCCCAAATTTTAGGTTACTTCATCACAAACTAAGTTAAAAGACTATTACTTAATGACACATATTCCATATACATTTGAAATAATTCAAATTATCTAATGAGTCTCGATAATATATTTATCCACCATATTCATATTGTATTTTGGTATAATAGATGTAAACAATTTCAGTATTTTCTAATTCTCCATCACCAAATCTTAGGTTACTTCATCACGAAGAAAATAAGTTAAAAGACTATTAATTAATGACATATATTCCATATACATTTGAAATAATTCAAATTATCTAATGAGTCTAGATAGTATATTTATCCACCATATTCATATTGTATTATGGTATAATAGATGTAAAGAGTTTCGGTATTTTCTAATTCTCCATCACCAAATCTTAGGTTACTTCATCACTAAGAAACTAAGTTAAAAGACTATTACTTAATGACACATATTCCATATACATTTGAAATAATTCAAATTATCCAATGAGTCTAGATAGTATATTTACCCACCATATTCATATTGTATTATGGTATAATAGATGTAAACAGTTTCAGTATTTTCTAATTCTTCATCCCCAAATCTTAGGTTACTTCATCACTAAGAAACTAAGTTAAAAGACTATTACTTAATGACACATATTCCATATACATTTGAAATAATTCAAATTATCTAATGAGTCTCGATAGTATATTGATCCACCATATTCATATTGTATTTTGGTATAATAGATGTAAACAATTTCAGTATTTTCCTTCTTTTCAATCACCAAATTTTAGGTTACTTCTTCACCAAGAAACTAAGTTAAAAGACTATTACTTAATGACACATATTATATATACATTTGAAATAATTCAAATTATATAATGAGTCTCGATAGTATATTTATCCACCATATTCATATTGTATTATGGTATAATGGATGTAAACAATTTCAGTATTTTCTAATTCTCCATCACCAAATCTTAGGTTACTTCATCACTAAGAAACTAAGTTAAAAGACTATTACTTAATGAAACATATTCCATATACATTTGAAATAATTCAAATTATCTAATGAGTCTCGATAGTATATTTATTCACAATATTCATATTGTATTATGGTATAATAGATGTAAACAGTTTCTGTATTTTCTAATTCTCCATCACCAAATCTTAGGTTACTTCATCACTAAGAAACTAAGTTTAAAGACTATTACTTAATGACACATATTCCATATACATTTGAAATAATTCAAATTATCTAATGAGTCTCGATAGTAAATTTATCCACCATATTCATATTGTATTATGGTATAATAGATGAAAACAATTTTAGTATTTTCTAATTCTCCATCACCAAATCTTAGGTTACTTCATCACTAAGAAACTAAGTTAAAAGACTATTACTTAATGACACATATTCCATATACATTTGAAATAATTCAAATTATCTAATGAGTCTCGATAGTATATTTATTCACCATATTCATTTTGCATTATGGTATAATAGATGTAAACAATTTCAGTATTTTCTAATTCTCCATCACAAAAATCTTCTTAGGTTACTTCATCACTAAGAAATTAAGTTAAAAGAATATTACTTAATGACACATATTCCATATACATTTGAAATAATTAAAATTATATAATGAGTCTTGATAGTATATTTATTCACCATATTCATATTGTATTATGGTATAATACATGTAAACAATTTCAGTATTTTCTAATTCTCCATCACCAAATCTTAGGTTACTTCATCACTAAGAAACTAAGTTAAAAGACTATTACTTAATGACACATATTCCATATACATTTGAAATAATTCAAATTATCTAATCAGTCTCGATAGTATATTTACCCACCATATTCATATTGTATTATGGTATAGTAGATGTAAACAATTTCAGTATTTTCTAATTCTCCATCACCAAATCTTAGGTTACTTCATCACTAAGAAACTAAGTTAAAAGACAATTACTTAATGACACATATTCCATAAACATTTGAAATAATTCAAATTATCTAATGAGTCTAGATCGTATATTTATTCACCATATTCATATTGTATTATGGTATAATAGATATAAGCAGTTTCAGTATTTTCTAATTCTCCATCACCAAATCTTAGGTTACTTCATCACTAAGAAACTAAGTTAAAAGACTATTACTTAATGACATATATTCCATATACATTTCAAATAATTCAAATTATCTAATGAGTCTAGATAGTATATTTATCCACCATATTCATATTGTATTATGGTATAATAGATGTAAACAGTTTCGGTATTTTCTAATTCTCCATCACCAAATCTTAGGTTACGTCATCACTAAGAAACTAAGTTAAAAGACTATTACTTAATGACACATATTCCATATACATTTGAAATAATTCAAATTATCTAATGAGTCTAGATAGTATATTTACCCACCATATTCATATTGTATTATGGTATAATAGATGTAAACAATTTCAGTATTTTTTAATTCTCCATCCCCAAATTTTAGGTTACTTCATCACTAAGAAACTAAGTTAAAAGACTATTACTTAATGACACATATTCCATATACATTTGAAATAATTCAAATTAGCTAATGAGTCTCGATAGTATATTTATCCACCATATTCATATTGTATTTTGGTATAATAGATGTAAACAATTTCAGTATTTTCTAATTCTCCATCACCAAATCTTAGGTTACTTCATCACTAAGAAACTAAGTTAAAAGACTATTACTTAATGACATATATTCCATATACATTTGAAATAATTCAAATTATCTAATGAGTCTAGATAGTATATTTATCCACCATATTCATATTGTATTATGGTATAATAGATTTAAACAGTTTCGGTATTTTCTAATTCTCTATCACCAAATCTTAGGTTACTTCATCACTAAGAAACTAAGTTAAAAGAATATTACTTAATGACACATATTCCATATACATTTGAAATAATTCAAATTATCCAATGAGTCTAGATAGTATATTTACCCACCATATTCATATTGTATTATGGTATAATAGATGTAAACAGTTTCAGTATTTTCTAATTCTCCATCCCCAAATCTTAGGTTACTTCATCACTAAGAAACTAAGTTAAAAGACTATTACTTAATGACACATATTCCATATACATTTGAAATAATTCAAATTATCTAATGAGTCTCGATAGTATATTTATTCACCATATTCATATTGTATTATGGTATAATAGATTTAAACAGTTTCGGTATTTTCTAATTCTCCATCACCCAATCTTAGGTTAGTTCATCACTAAGAAACTATGTTAAAAGACTATTACTTAATGACACATATTCCATATACATTTGAAATAATTCAAATTATCTAATGAGTCTCGATAGTATATTTATTCACCATATTCATATTGTATTATGGTATAATAGATGTAAACAGTTTCGGTATTTTCTAATTCTCCATCACCAAATCTTAGGTTAGTTTATCACTAAGAAACTATGTTAAAAGACTATTACTTAATGACACATATTCCATATACATTTGAAATAATTAAAATTATCTAATGAGTCTCGATAGTATATTTATTCACCATATTCATGTTGTATTATGGTATAATAGATGTAAACAGTTTCAGTATTTTCTAATTCTTCATCCCCAAATCTTAGGTTACTTCATCACTAAGAAACTAAGTTAAAAGACTATTACTTAATGACACATATTCCATATACATTTGAAATAATTCAAATTATCTAATGAGTCTCGATAGTATATTGATCCACCATATTCATATTGTATTTTGGTATAACAGATGTAAACAATTTCAGTATTTTCCTTCTTTTCCATCACCAAATTTTAGGTTACTTCTTCACCAAGAAACTAAGTTAAAAGACTATTACTTAATGACACATATTATATACATTTGAAATAATTCAAATTATCTAATGAGTCTCGATAGTATATTTATCCACCATATTCATATTGTATTATGGTATAATGGATGTAAACAGTTTCAGTATTTTCTAATTCTCCATCACCAAATCTTAGGTTACTTCATGACTAAGAAACTAAGTTAAAAGACTATTACTTAATGACACATATTCCATATACATTTGAAATAATTCAAATTATCTAATGAGTCTCGATAGTATATTTACCCACCATATTCATATTGTATTATGGTATAATAGATGTAAACAGTTTCAGTATTTTCTAATTCTCCATCGCCAAATCTTAGGTTACTTCATCACTAAGAAAATAAGTTAAAAGGACTATTACTTAATGACACATATTCCATATACATTTGAAATAATTCAAATTATCTAATGAGTCTCGATAGTATATTTATTCCCCATATTCATATTGTATTATGGTATAATAGATGTAAACAGTTTCGGTATTTTCTAATTCTCCATCACCAAATCTTAGGTTAGTTTATCACTAAGAAACTATGTTAAAAGACTATTACTTAATGACACATATTCCATATACATTTGAAATAATTCAAATTATCTAATGAGTCTCGATAGTATATTTATTCACCATATTCATGTTGTATTATGGTATAATAGATGTAAACAGTTTCAGTATTTTCTAATTCTTCATCCCAAAATCTTAGGTTACTTCATCACTAAGAAACTAAGTTAAAAGACTATTACTTAATGACACATATTCCATATACATTTGAAATAATTCAAATTATCTAATGAGTCTCGATAGTATATTGATCCACCATATTCATATTGTATTTTGGTATAATAGATGTAAACAATTTCAGTATTTTCCTTCTTTTCCATCACCAAATTTTATGTTACTTCTTCACCAAGAAACTAAGTTAAAAGACTATTGCTTAATGACACATATTATATATACATTTGAAATAATTAAAATTATCTAATGAGTCTCGATAGTATATTTATCCACCATATTCATATTGTATTATGGTATAATGGATGTAAACAGTTTCAGTATTTTCTAATTCTCCATCACCAAATCTTAGGTTACTTCATCACTAAGAAACTAAGTTAAAAGACTATTACTTAATGACACATATTCCATATACATTTGAAATAATTCAAATTATCTAATGAGTCTCGATAGTATATTTACCCACCATATTCATATTGTATTATGGTATAATAGATGTAAACAATTTCAGTATTTTCTAATTCTCCATCGCCAAATCTTAGGTTACTTCATCACTAAGAAACTAAGTTAAAAGACTATTACTTAATGACATATATTCCATATACATTTGAAATAATTCAAATTATCTAATGAGTCTAGATAGTATATTTATTCACCATATTCAAATTGTATTATGGTATAATAGATGTAAACAGTTTCGGTATTTTCTAATTCTCCATCACCAAATCTTAGGTTACTTCATCACTAAGAAACTAAGTTAAAAGACTATTACTTAATGACATATATTCCATATACATTTGAAATAATTCAAATTATCTAATGAGTCTAGATAGTATATTTATCCACCATATTCATATTGTATTATGGTATAATAGATATAAACAGTTTCGGTATTTTCTAATTCTCCATCCCCAAATCTTAGGTTACTTCATCACTAAGAAACTAAGTTAAAAGACTATTACTTAATGACACATATTCCATATACATTTGAAATAATTCAAATTATCTAATGAGTCTCGATAGTATATTTATTCACCATATTCATATTGTATTATGGTATAATAGATTTAAACAGTTTCGGTATTTTCTAATTCTCCATCACCCAATCTTAGGTTAGTTCATCACTAAGAAACTATGTTAAAAGACTATTACTTAATGACACATATTCCATATACATTTGAAATAATTCAAATTATCTAATGAGTCTCGATAGTATATTTATTCACCATATTCATATTGTATTATGGTATAATAGATGTAAACAGTTTCGGTATTTTCTAATTCTCCATCACCAAATCTTAGGTTAGTTTATCACTAAGAAACTATGTTAAAAGACTATTACTTAATGACACATATTCCATATACATTTGAAATAATTAAAATTATCTAATGAGTCTCGATAGTATATTTATTCACCATATTCATGTTGTATTATGGTATAATAGATGTAAACAGTTTCAGTATTTTCTAATTCTTCATCCCCAAATCTTAGGTTACTTCATCACTAAGAAACTAAGTTAAAAGACTATTACTTAATGACACATATTCCATATACATTTGAAATAATTCAAATTATCTAATGAGTCTCGATAGTATATTGATCCACCATATTCATATTGTATTTTGGTATAACAGATGTAAACAATTTCAGTATTTTCCTTCTTTTCCATCACCAAATTTTAGGTTACTTCTTCACCAAGAAACTAAGTTAAAAGACTATTACTTAATGACACATATTATATATACATTTGAAATAATTCAAATTATCTAATGAGTCTCGATAGTATATTTATCCACCATATTCATATTGTATTATGGTATAATGGATGTAAACAGTTTCAGTATTTTCTAATTCTCCATCACCAAATCTTAGGTTACTTCATCACTAAGAAACTAAGTTAAAAGACTATTACTTAATGACACATATTCCATATACATTTGAAATAATTCAAATTATCTAATGAGTCTCGATAGTATATTTACCCACCATATTCATATTGTATTATGGTATAATAGATGTAAACAGTTTCAGTATTTTCTAATTCTCCATCGCCAAATCTTAGGTTACTTCATCACTAAGAAAATAAGTTAAAAGACTATTACTTAATGACACATATTCCATATACATTTGAAATAATTCAAATTATCTAATGAGTCTCGATAGTATATTTATTCACCATATTCATATTGTATTATGGTATAATAGATGTAAACAGTTTCGGTATTTTCTAATTCTCCATCACCAAATCTTAGGTTAGTTTATCACTAAGAAACTATGTTAAAAGACTATTACTTAATGACACATATTCCATATACATTTGAAATAATTCAAATTATCTAATGAGTCTCGATAGTATATTTATTCACCATATTCATGTTGTATTATGGTATAATAGATGTAAACAGTTTCAGTATTTTCTAATTCTTCATCCCAAAATCTTAGGTTACTTCATCACTAAGAAACTAAGTTAAAAGACTATTACTTAATGACACATATTCCATATACATTTGAAATAATTCAAATTATCTAATGAGTCTCGATAGTATATTGATCCACCATATTCATATTGTATTTTGGTATAATAGATGTAAACAATTTCAGTATTTTCCTTCTTTTCCATCACCAAATTTTATGTTACTTCTTCACCAAGAAACTAAGTTAAAAGACTATTACTTAATGACACATATTATATATACATTTGAAATAATTCAAATTATCTAATGAGTCTCGATAGTATATTTATCCACCATATTCATATTGTATTATGGTATAATGGATGTAAACAGTTTCAGTATTTTCTAATTCTCCATCACCAAATCTTAGGTTACTTCATCACTAAGAAACTAAGTTAAAAGACTATTACTTAATGACACATATTCCATATACATTTGAAATAATTCAAATTATCTAATGAGTCTCGATAGTATATTTACCCACCATATTCATATTGTATTATGGTATAATAGATGTAAACATTTCAGTATTTTCTAATTCTCCATCGCCAAATCTTAGGTTACTTCATCACTAAGAAAATAAGTTAAAAGACTATTACTTAATGACACATATTCCATATACATTTGAAATAATTCAAATTATCTAATGAGTCTCGATAGTATATTTATTCACCATATTCAAATTGTATTATGGTATAATAGATGTAAACAGTTTCGGTATTTTCTAATTCTCCATCACCAAATCTTAGGTTAGTTTATCACTAAGAAACTATGTTAAAAGACTATTACTTAATGTCACATATTCCATATACATTTGAAATAATTCAAATTATCTAATGAGTCTCGATAGTATATTTATTCACCATATTCATGTTGTATTATGGTATAATAGATGTAAACAGTTTCAGTATTTTCTAATTCTTCATCCCCAAATCTTAGGTTACTTCATCACTAAGAAACTAAGTTAAAAGACTATTACTTAATGACACATATTCCATATACATTTGAAATAATTCAAATTATCTAATGAGTCTCGATAGTATATTGATCCACCATATTCATATTGTATTTTGGTATAATAGATGTAAACAATTTCAGTATTTTCCTTCTTTTCCATCACCAAATTTTAGGTTACTTCTTCACCAAGAAACTAAGTTAAAAGACTATTACTTAATGACACATATTATATATACATTTGAAATAATTCAAATTATCTAATGAGTCTCGATAGTATAATTTATCCACCATATTCATATTGTATTATGGTATAATGGATGTAAACAGTTTCAGTATTTTCTAATTCTCCATCACCAAATCTTAGGTTACTTCATCACTAAGAAACTAAGTTAAAAGACTATTACTTAATGACACATATTCCATATACATTTGAAATAATTCAAATTATCTAATGAGTCTCGATAGTATATTTATTCACAATATTCATATTGTATTATGGTATAATAGATGTAAACAGTTTCAGTATTTTCTAATTCTCCATCACCAAATCTTAGGTTAGTTCATCACTACGAAACTATGTTAAAAGACTATTACTTAATGACACATATTCCATATACATTTGAAATAATTCAAATTATCTAATTAGTCTCGATAGTATATTTATTCACCAAATTCATATTGTATTATGGTATAATAGATGTAAACAGTTTCTGTATTTTCTAATTCTCCATCACCAAATCTTAGGTTACTTCATCACTAAGAAACTAAGTTTAAAGGACTATTACTTAATGACACATATTCCATATACATTTGAAATAATTCAAATTATCTAATGAGTCTCGATAGTAAATTTATCCACCATATTCATATTATATTATGGTATAATAGATGAAAACAATTTTAGTATTTTCTAATTCTCCATCACCAAATCTTAGGTTACTTCATCCCTAAGAAACTAAGTTAAAAGACTATTACTTAATGACACATATTCCATATACATTTGAAATAATTCAAATTATCTAATGAGTCTCGATAGTATATTTATTCACCATATTCATTTTGCATTATGGTATAATAGATGTAAACAATTTCAGTATTTTCTAATTCTCCATCACCAAATCTTCTTAGGTTACTTCATCACTAAGAAACTAAGTTTAAAAGAATATTACTTAATGACACATATTCCATATACATTTGAAATAATTAAAATTATATAATGAGTCTTGATAGTATATTTATTCACCATATTCATATTGTATTATGGTATAATACATGTAAACAGTTTCAGTATTTTCTAATTCTCCATCACCAAATCTTAGGTTACTTCATCACTAGAAACTAAGTTAAAAGACTATTACTTAATGACACATATTCCATATACATTTGAAATAATTCAAATTATCTAATCAGTCTCGATAGTATATTTACCCACCATATTCATATTGTATTATGGTATAGTAGATGTAAACAATTTCAGTATTTTCTAATTCTCCATCACCAAATCTTAGGTTACTTCATCACTAAGAAACTAAGTTAAAAGACAATTACTTAATGACACATATTCCATAAACATTTGAAATAATTCAAATTATCTAATGAGTCTATATAGTATATTTATTCACCATATTCATATTGTATTATGGTATAATAGATATAAGCAGTTTCAGTATTTTCTAATTCTCCATAACCAAATCTTAGGTTACTTCATCACTAAGAAACTAAGTTAAAAGACTATTACTTAATGACATATATTCCATATACATTTCAAATAATTCAAATTATCTAATGATTATAGATAGTATATTTATCCACCATATTCATATTGTATTATGGTATAATAGATGTAAACAGTTTCGGTATTTTCTAATTCTCCATCACCAAATCTTAGGTTACTTCATCACTAAGAAACTAAGTTAAAAGACTATTACTTAATGACACATATTCCATATACATTTGAAATAATTCAAATTATCTAATGAGTCTCGATAGTAAATTTATCCACCATATTCATATTGTATTATGGTATAATAGATGAAAACAATTTTAGTATTTTCTAATTCTCCATCACCAAATCTTAGGTTACTTCATCACTAAGAAACTAAGTTAAAAGACTATTACTTAATGACACATATTCCATATACATTTGAAATAATTCAAATTATCTAATGAGTCTAGATAGTATATTAACCACCATATTCATATTGTATTATGGTATAATAGATGTAAACAGTTTCAGTATTTTTTAATTCTCCATCCCCAAATTTTAGGTTACTTCATCACTAAGAAACTAAGTTAAAAGACTATTACTTAATGACACATATTCCATATACATTTGAAATAATTCAAATTATCTAATGAGTCTCGATAGTAAATTTATCCACCATATTCATATTGTATTATGGTAAAATAGATGAAAACAATTTTAGTATTTTCTAATTCTCCATCACCAAATCTTAGGTTACTTCATCACTAAGAAGCTAAGTTAAAAGACTATTACTTAATGACATATATTCCATATACATTTGAAATAATTCAAATTATCTAATGGGTCTAGATAGTATATTTATCCACCATATTCATATGGTATTATGGTATAATAGATGTAAACAGTTTCGGTATTTTCTAATTCTCCATCACCAAATCTTAGGTTACTTCATCACTAAGAAACTAAGTTAAAAGACTATTACTTAATGACACATATTCCATATACATTTGAAATAATTCAAATTATCCAATGAGTCTAGATAGTATATTTACCCACCATATTCATATTGTATTATGGTATAATAGATTTAAACAGTTTCAGTATTTTCTAATTCTCCATCCCCAAATCTTAGGTTACTTCATCACTAAGAAACTAAGTTAAAAGACTATTACTTAATGACACATATTCCATATACATTTGAAATAATTCAAATTATCTAATGAGTTTCGATAGTATATTTATTCACCATATTCATATTGTATTATGGTATAATAGATGTAAACAGTTTCGGTATTTTCTAATTCTCCATCACCAAATCTTAGGTTAGTTCATCACTAAGAAACTATGTTAAAAGACTATTACTTAATGACACATATTCCATATACATTTGAAATAATTCAATTTATCTAATGAGTCTCGATAGTATATTTATCCACCATATTCATATTTTATTTTGGTATAATAGATGTAAACAATTTCAGTATTTTCCTTCTTTTCCATCACCAAATTTTAGGTTACTTCTTCACCAAGAAACTAAGTTAAAAGACTATTACTTAATGACACATATTATATATACATTTGAAATAATTCAAATTATCTAATGAGTCTCGATAGTATATTTATCCACCATATTCATATTGTATTATGGTATAATGGATGTAAACAGTTTCAGTATTTTCTAATTCTCCATCACCAAATCTTAGGTTACTTCATCACTAAGAAACTAAGTTAAAAGACTATTACTTAATGACACATATTCCATATACATTTGAAATAATTCAAATTATCTAATGAGTCTCGATAGTATATTTACCCACCATATTCATATTGTATTATGGTATAATAGATGTAAACAGTTTCAGTATTTTCTAATTCTCCATCGCCAAATCTTAGGTTACTTCATCACTAATAAACTAATTTAAAAGACTATTACTTAATGAAACATATTCCATATACATTTGAAATAATTCAAATTATCTAATGAGTCTCGATAGTATATTTATTCACCATATTCATATTGTATTATGGTATAATAGATGTAAACAGTTTCGGTATTTTCTAATTCTCCATCACCAAATCTTAGGTTAGTTTATCACTAAGAAACTATGTTAAAAGACTATTACTTAATGACACATATTCCATATACATTTGAAATAATTCAAATTATCTAATGAGTCTCGATAGTATATTTATTCACCATATTCATATTGTATTATGGTATAATAGATGTAAACAATTTCTGTATTTTCTAATTCTCCATCACCAAATCTAAGGTTACTTCATCACTAAGAAACTAAGTTAAAAGACTATTACTTAATGACACATATTCCATATACATTTGAAATAATTCAAATTATCTAATGAGTTTCGATAGTAAATTTATCCACCATATTCATATTGTATTATGGTATAATAGATGAAAACAGTTTTAGTATTTTCTAATTCTCCATCACCAAATCTTAGGTTACTTCATCACTAAGAAACTAAGTTAAAAGAATATTAATTAATGACATATATTCCATATACATTTGAAATAATTCAAATTATCTAATGAGTCTAGATAGTATATTTATCCACCATATTCATATTGTATTATGGTATAATAGATGTAAACAGTTTCGGTATTTTCTAATTCTCCATCACCAAATCTTAGGTTACTTCATCACTAAGAAACTAAGTTAAAAGACTATTACTTAATGACACATATTCCATATACATTTGAAATAATTCAAATTATCCAATGAGTCTAGATAGTATATTTACCCACCATATTCATATTGTATTATGGTATAATAGATGTAAACAGTTTCAGTATTTTCTAATTCTTCATCCCCAAATCTTAGGTTACTTTATCACTAAGAAACTAAGTTAAAAGACTATTACTTAATGACACATATTCCATATACATTTGAAATAATTCAAATTATCTAATGAGTCTCGATAGTATATTGATCCACCATATTCATATTGTATTTTGGTATAATAGATGTAAACAATTTCAGTATTTTCCTTCTTTTCAATCACCAAATTTTAGGTTACTTCTTCACCAAGAAACTAAGTTAAAAGACTATTACTTAATGACACATATTATATATACATTTGAAATAATTCAAATTATCTAATGAGTCTCGATAGTATATTTATCCACCATATTCATATTGTATTATGGTATAATGGATGTAAACAGTTTCAGTATTTTCTAATTCTCCATCACCAAATCTTAGGTGACTTCATCACTAAGAAACTAAGTTAAAAGACTATTACTTAATGACACATATTCCATATACATTTGAAATAATTCAAATTATCTAATGAGTCTCGACAGTATATTTATTCACAATATTCATATTGTATTATGGTATAATAGATGTAAACAGTTTCTGTATTTTCTAATTCTCCATCACCAAATCTTAGGTTAATTCATCACTAAGAAACTAAGTTTAAAGACTATTACTTAATGACACATATTCCATATACATTTGAAATAATTCAAATTATCTAATGAGTCTCGATAGTAAATTTATCCACCATATTCATATTGTATTATGGTATAATAGATGAAAACAATTTTAGTATTTTCTAATTCTCCATCACCAAATCTTAGGTTACTTCATCACTAAGAAACTAAGTTAAAAGACTATTACTTAATGACACATATTCCATATACATTTGAAATAATTCAAATTATCTAATGAGTCTCGATAGTATATTTATTCACCATATTCATTTTGCGTTATGGTATAATAGATGTAAACAATTTCAGTATTTTCTAATTCTCCATCACCAAATCTTCTTAGGTTACTTCATCACTAAGAAATTAAGTTAAAAGAATATTACTTAATGACACATATTCCATATACATTTGAAATAATTAAAATTATATAATGAGTCTTGATAGTATATTTATTCACCATATTCATATTGTATTATGGTATAATACATGTAAACAATTTCAGTATTTTCTAATTCTCCATCACCAAATCTTAGGTTACTTCATCACTAAGAAACTAAGTTAAAAGACTATTACTTAATGACACATATTCCATATACATTTGAAATAATTCAAATTATCTAATCAGTCTCGATAGTATATTTACCCACCATATTCATATTGTATTATGGTATAGTAGATGTAAACAATTTCAGTATTTTCTAATTCTCCATCACCAAATCTTAGGTTACTTCATCACTAAGAAACTAAGTTAAAAGACAATTACTTAATGACACAAATTCCATAAACATTTGAAATAATTAAAATTATCTAATGAGTCTAGATCGTATATTTATTCACCATATTCATATTGTATTATGGTATAATAGATATAAGCAGTTTCAGTATTTTCTAATTCTCCATCACCAAATCTTAGGTTACTTCATCACTAAGAAACTAAGTTAAAAGACTATTACTTAATGACACATATTCCATATACATTTGAAATAATTCAAATTATCCAATGAGTCTAGATAGTATATTTACCCACCATATTCATATTGTATTATGGTATAGTAGATGTAAACAATTTCAGTATTTTCTAATTCTCCATCACCAAATCTTAGGTTACTTCATCACTAAGAAACTAAGTTAAAAGACTATTACTTAATGACACATATTCCATATACATTTGAAATAATTCAAATTATCTAATGAGTCTCGATAGTATATTTATTCACCATATTCATATTGTATTAAGGTATAATAGATGTAAACAGTTTCGGTATTTTCTAATTCTCTATCACCAAATCTTAGGTTACTTCATCACTAAGAAACTAAGTTAAAAGACTATCACTTAATGACACATATTCCATATACATTTGAAATAATTCAAATTATCTAATGAGTCTAGATAGTATATTTATCCACCATATTCATATTGTATTATGGTATAATAGATTTAAACAGTTTCGGTATTTTCTAATTCTCTATCACCAAATCTTAGGTTACTTCATCACTAAGAAACTAAGTTAAAAGACTATTACTTAATGACACATATTCCATATACATTTGAAATAATTCAAATTATCCAATGAGTCTAGATAGTATATTTACCCACCATATTCATATTGTATTATGGTATAATAGATGTAAACAGTTTCAGTATTTTCTAATTCTCCATCCCCAAATCTTAGGTTACTTCATCACTAAGAAACTAAGTTAAAAGACTATTACTTAATGACACATATTCCATATACATTTGAAATAATTCAAATTATCTAATGAGTCTCGATAGTATATTTATTCACCATATTCATATTGTATTATGGTATAATAGATGTAAACAGTTTCGGTATTTTCTAATTCTCCATCACCAAATCTTAGGTTATTTCATCACTAAGAAACTATGTTAAAAGACTATTACTTAATGACACATATTCCATATACATTTGAAATAATTCAATTTATCTAATGAGTCTCGATATTATATTTATCCACCATATTCATATTGTATTTTGGTATAATAGATGTAAACAATTTCAGTATTTTCCTTCTTTTCCATCACCAAATTTTAGGTTACTTCTTCACCAAGAAACTAAGTTAAAAGACTATTACTTAATGACACATATTATATATACATTTGAAATAATTCAAATTATCTAATGAGTCTCGATAGTATATTTATCCACCATATTCATATTGTATTATGGTATAATGGATGTAAACAGTTTCAGTATTTTCTAATTCTCCATCACCAAATCTTAGGTTACTTCATCACTAAGAAACTAAGTTAAAAAACTATTACTTAATGACACATATTCCATATACATTTGAAATAATTCAAATTATCTAATGAGTCTCGATAGTATATTTACCCACCATATTCATATTGTATTATGGTATAATAGATGTAAACAGTTTCAGTATTTTCTAATTCTCCATCGCCAAATCTTAGGTTACTTCATCACTAAGAAAATAAGTTAAAAGACTATTACTTAATGACACATATTCCATATACATTTGAAATAATTCAAATTATCTAATGAGTCTCGATAGTATATTTATTCACCATATTCATATTGTATTATGGTATAATAGATGTAAACAGTTTCGGTATTTTCTAATTCTCCATCACCAAATCTTAGGTTACTTCATCACTAAGAAACTAAGTTAAAAGACTATTACTTAATGACATATATTCCATATACTTTTGAAATAATTCAAATTATATAATGAGTCTAGATAGTATATTTATCCACCATATTCATATTGTATTATGGTATAATAGATGTAAACAGTTTCAGTAATTTCTAATTCTCCATCCCCAAATTTTAGGTTACTTCATCACAAACTAAGTTAAAAGACTATTACTTAATGACACATATTCCATATACATTTGAAATAATTCAAATTATCTAATGAGTCTCGATAATATATTTATCCACCATATTCATATTGTATTTTGGTATAATAGATGTAAACAATTTCAGTATTTTCTAATTCTCCATCACCAAATCTTAGGTTACTTCATCACGAAGAAAATAAGTTAAAAGACTATTAATTAATGACATATATTCCATATACATTTGAAATAATTCAAATTATCTAATGAGTCTCGATAGTATATTTATTCACCATATTCATATTATATTATGGTATAATAGATGTAAACAGTTTCGGTATTTTCTAATTCTCCATCACCAAATCTTAGGTTACTTCATCACTAAGAAACTAAGTTAAAAGACTATTACTTAATGACACATATTCCATATACATTTGAAATAATTCAAATTATCTAATGAGTCTCGATAGTATATTTATTCACCATATTCATATTGTATTATGGTATAATAGATGTAAACAGTTTCGGTATTTTCTAATTCTCTATCACCAAATCTTAGGTTACTTCATCACTAAGAAACTAAGTTAAAAGACTATTACTTAATGACACATATTCCATATACATTTGAAATAATTCAAATTATCTAATGAGTCTCGATAGTATATTTATCCACCATATTCATATTGTATTATGGTATAATAGATGTAAATAGTTTCAGTATTTTCTAATTCTCCATCGCCAAATCTTAGGTTACTTCATCACTAAGAAAATAAGTTAAAAGACTATTACTTAATGACACATATTCCATATACATTTGAAATAATTCAAATTATCTAATGAGTCTCGATAGTATATTTATTCACCATATTCATATTGTATTATGGTATAATAGATGTAAACAGTTTCGGTATTTTCTAATTCTCCATCACCAAATCTTAGGTTAGTTTATCACTAAGAAACTATGTTAAAAGACTATTACTTAATGTCACATATTCCATATACATTTGAAATAATTCAAATTATCTAATGAGTCTCGATAGTATATTTATTCACCATATTCATATTGTATTATGGTATAATAGATGTAAACAGTTTCAGTATTTTCTAATTCTTCATCCCCAAATCTTAGGTTACTTCATCACTAAGAAACTAAGTTAAAAGACTATTACTTAATGACATATATTCCATATACATTTGAAATAATTCAAATTATCTAATGAGTCTAGATAGTATATTTATCCACCATATTCATATTGTATTTTGGTATAATAGATGTAAACAATTTCAGTATTTTCCTTCTTTTCCATCACCAAATTTTAGGTTACTTCTTCACCAAGAAACTAAGTTAAAAGACTATTACTTAATGACACATATTATATATACATTTGAAATAATTCAAATTATCTAATGAGTCTCGATAGTATATTTTACCACCATATTCATATTGTATTATGGTATAATAGATGTAAACATTTTCAGTATTTTTTAATTCTCCATCCCCAAATTTTAGGTTACTTCATCACTAAGAAACTAAGTTAAAAGACTATTACTTAATGACACATATTCCATATACATTTGAAATAATTCAAATTATCTAATGAGTCTCGATAGTATATTTACCCACCATATTCATATGGTATTATGGTATAATAGTTGTAAACAATTTCAGTATTTTCTAATTCTCCATCACCAAATCTTAGGTTACTTCATCACTAAGAAACTAAGTTAAAAGACTATTACTTAATGACATATATTCCATATACATTTGAAATAATTCAAATTATCTAATGAGTCTAGATAGTATATTTATCCACCATATTCATATTGTATTATGGTATAATAGATTTAAACAGTTTCGGTATTTTCTAATTCTCTATCACCAAATCTTAGGTTACTTCATCACTAAGAAACTAAGTTAAAAGACTATTACTTAATGACACATATTCCATATACATTTGAAATAATTCAAATTATCCAATGAGTCTAGATAGTATATTTACCCACCATATTCATATTGTATTATGGTATAATAGATGTAAACAGTTTCAGTATTTTCTAATTCTCCATCCCCAAATCTTAGGTTACTTCATCACTAAGAAACAAAGTTAAAAGACTATTACTTAATGACACATATTCCGTATACATTTGAAATAATTCAAATTATCTAATGAGTCTCGATAGTATATTTATTCACCATATTCATATTGTATTTTGGTATAATAGATGTAAACAATTTCAGTATTTTCCTTCTTTTCCATCACCAAATTTTAGGTTACTTCTTCACCAAGAAACTAAGTTAAAAGACTATTACTTAATGACACATATTATATATACATTTGAAATAATTCAAATTATCTAATGAGTCTCGATAGTATATTTATCCACCATATTCATATTGTATTATGGTATAATGGATGTATACAGTTTCAGTATTTTCTAATTCTCCATCACCAAATCTTAGGTTACTTCATCACTAAGAAACTAAGTTAAAAGACTATTACTTAATGACACATATTCCATATACATATGAAATAATTCAAATTATCTAATGAGTCTCGATAGTATATTTACCCACCATATTCATATTGTATTATGGTATAATAGATGTAAACAGTTTCAGTATTTTCTAATTCTCCATCGCCAAATCTTAGGTTACTTCATCACAAGAAAATAAGTTAAAAGACTATTACTTAATGACACATATTCCATATACATTTGAAATAATTCAAATTATCTAATGAGTCTCGATAGTATATTTATTCACCATATTCATATTGTATTATGGTATAATAGATGTAAACAGTTTCGGTATTTTCTAATTCTCCATCACCAAATCATAGGTTAGTTTATCACTAAGAAACTATGTTAAAAGACTATTACTTAATGACACATATTCCATATACATTTGAAATAATTCAAATTATCTAATGAGTCTCGATAGTATATTTATTCACCATATTCATGTTGTATTATGGTATAATAGATGTAAACAGTTTCAGTATTTTCTAATTCTTCATCCCCAAATCTTAGGTTACTTCATCACTAAGAAACTAAGTTAAAAGACTATTACTTAATGACACATATTCCATATACATTTGAAATAATTCAAATTATATAATGAGTCTCGATAGTATATTGATCCACCATATTCATATTGTATTTTGGTATAATAGATGTAAACAATTTCAGTATTTTCCTTCTTTTCCATCACCAAATTTTAGGTTACTTCTTCACCAAGAAACTAAGTTAAAAGACTATTACTTAATGACACATATTATATATACATTTGAAATAATTCAAATTATCTAATGAGTCTCGATAGTATATTTATCCACCATATTCATATTGTATTATGGTATAATGGATGTAAACAGTTTCAGTATTTTCTAATTCTCCATCACCAAATCTTAGGTTACTTCATCACTAAGAAACTAAGTTAAAAGACTATTACTTAATGACACATATTCCATATACATTTGAAATAATTCAAATTATCTAATGAGTCTCGATAGTATATTTATTCACCATATTCATATTGTATTATGGTATAATAGATGTAAACAGTTTCGGTATTTTCTAATTCTCCATCACCAAATCTTAGGTTAGTTCATCACTAAGAAACTATGTTAAAAGACTATTACTTAATGACACATATTCCATATACATTTGAAATAATTCAATTTATCTAATGAGTCTCGATATTATATTTATCCACCATATTCATATTGTATTTTGGTATAATAGATGTAAACAATTTCAGTATTTTCCTTCTTTTCCATCACCAAATTTTAGGTTACTTCTTCACCAAGAAACTAAGTTAAAAGACTATTACTTAATGACACATATTATATATACATTTGAAATAATTCAAATTATCTAATGAGTCTCGATAGTATATTTATCCACCATATTCATATTGTATTATGGTATAATGGATGTAAACAGTTTCAGTATTTTCTAATTCTCCATCACCAAATCTTAGGTTACTTCATCACTAAGAAACTAAGTTAAAAAACTATTACTTAATGACACATATTCCATATACATTTGAAATAATTCAAATTATCTAATGAGTCTCGATAGTATATTTACCCACCATATTCATATTGTATTATGGTATAATAGATGTAAACAGTTTCAGTATTTTCTAATTCTCCATCGCCAAATCTTAGGTTACTTCATCACTAAGAAAATAAGTTAAAAGACTATTACTTAATGACACATATTCCATATACATTTGAAATAATTCAAATTATCTAATGAGTCTCGATAGTATATTTATTCACCATATTCATATTGTATTATGGTATAATAGATGTAAACAGTTTCGGTATTTTCTAATTCTCCATCACCAAATCTTAGGTTAGTTCATCACTAAGAAACTATGTTAAAAGACTATTACTTAATGACACATATTCCATATACTTTTGAAATAATTCAATTTATCTAATTAGTCTCGATATTATATTTATCCACCATATTCATATTGTATTTTGGTATAATAGATGTAAACAATTTCAGTATTTTCCTTCTTTTCCATCACCAAATTTTAGGTTACTTCTTCACCAAGAAACTAAGTTAAAAGACTATTACTTAATGACACATATTATATATACATTTGAAATAATTCAAATTATCTAATGAGTCTCGATAGTATATTTATCCACCATATTCATATTGTATTATGGTATAATGGATGTAAACAGTTTCAGTATTTTCTAATTCTCCATCACCAAATCTTAGGTTACTTCATCACTAAGAAACTAAGTTAAAAAACTATTACTTAATGACACATATTCCATATACATTTGAAATAATTCAAATTATCTAATGAGTCTCGATAGTATATTTACCCACCATATTCATATTGTATTATGGTATAATAGATGTAAACAGTTTCAGTATTTTCTAATTCTCCATCGCCAAATCTTAGGTTACTTCATCACTAAGAAAATAAGTTAAAAGACTATTACTTAATGACACATATTCCATATACATTTGAAATAATTCAAATTATCTAATGAGTCTCGATAGTATATTTATTCACCATATTCATATTGTATTATGGTATAATAGATGTAAACAGTTTCGGTATTTTCTAATTCTCCATCACCAAATCTTAGGTTACTTCATCACTAAGAAACTAAGTTAAAAGACTATTACTTAATGACATATATTCCATATACTTTTGAAATAATTCAAATTATATAATGAGTCTAGATAGTATATTTATCCACCATATTCATATTGTATTATGGTATAATAGATGTAAACAGTTTCAGTAATTTCTAATTCTCCATCCCCAAATTTTAGGTTACTTCATCACAAACTAAGTTAAAAGACTATTACTTAATGACACATATTCCATATACATTTGAAATAATTCAAATTATCTAATGAGTCTCGATAATATATTTATCCACCATATTCATATTGTATTTTGGTATAATAGATGTAAACAATTTCAGTATTTTCTAATTCTCCATCACCAAATCTTAGGTTACTTCATCACGAAGAAAATAAGTTAAAAGACTATTAATTAATGACATATATTCCATATACATTTGAAATAATTCAAATTATCTAATGAGTCTAGATAGTATATTTATCCACCATATTCATATTGTATTATGGTATAATAGATGTAAAGAGTTTCGGTATTTTCTAATTCTCCATCACCAAATCTTAGGTTACTTCATCACTAAGAAACTAAGTTAAAAGACTATTACTTAATGACACATATTCCATATACATTTGAAATAATTCAAATTATCCAATGAGTCTAGATAGTATATTTACCCACCATATTCATATTGTATTATGGTATAATAGATGTAAACAGTTTTAGTATTTTCTAATTCTTCATTCCCAAATCTTAGGTTACTTCATCACTAAGAAACTAAGTTAAAAGACTATTACTTAATGACACATATTCCATATACATTTGAAATAATTCAAATTATCTAATGAGTCTCGATAGTAAATTTATCCACCATATTCATATTGTATTATGGTATAATAGATGAAAACAATTTTAGTATTTTCTAATTCTCCATCACCAAATCTTAGGTTACTTCATCACTAAGAAACTAAGTTAAAAGACTATTACTTAATGACACATATTCCATATACATTTGAAATAATTCAAATTATCTAATGAGTCTCGATAGTATATTTATTCACCATATTCATTTTGCATTATGGTATAATAGATGTAAACAATTTCAGTATTTTCTAATTCTCCATCACCAAATCTTCTTAGGTTACTTCATCACTAAGAAATTAAGTTAAAAGAATATTACTTAATGACACATATTCCATATACATTTGAAATAATTAAAATTATATAATGAGTCTTGATAGTATATTTATTCACCATATTCATATTGTATTATGGTATAATACATGTAAACAATTTCAGTATTTTCTAATTCTCCATCACCAAATCTTAGGTTACTTCATCACTAAGAAACTAAGTTAAAAGACTATTACTTAATGACACATATTCCATATACATTTGAAATAATTCAAATTATCTAATCAGTCTCGATAGTATATTTACCCACCATATTCATATTGTATTATGGTATAGTAGATGTAAACAATTTCAGTATTTTCTAATTCTCCATCACCAAATCTTAGGTTACTTCATCACTAAGAAACTAAGTTAAAAGACAATTACTTAATGACACATATTCCATAAACATTTGAAATAATTCAAATTATCTAATGAGTCTAGATCGTATATTTATTCACCATATTCATATTGTATTATGGTATAATAGATATAAGCAGTTTCAGTATTTTCTAATTCTCCATCACCAAATCTTAGGTTACTTCATCACTAAGAAACTAAGTTAAAAGACTATTACTTAATGACATATATTCCATATACATTTCAAATAATTCAAATTATCTAATGAGTCTAGATAGTATATTTATCCACCATATTCATATTGTATTATGGTATAATAGATGTAAACAGTTTCGGTATTTTCTAATTCTCCATCACCAAATCTTAGGTTACGTCATCACTAAGAAACTAAGTTAAAAGACTATTACTTAATGACACATATTCCATATACATTTGAAATAATTCAAATTATCTAATGAGTCTAGATAGTATATTTACCCACCATATTCATATTGTATTATGGTATAATAGATGTAAACATTTTCAGTATTTTTTAATTCTCCATCCCCAAATTTTAGGTTACTTCATCACTAAGAAACTAAGTTAAAAGACTATTACTTAATGACACATATTCCATATACATTTGAAATAATTCAAATTAGCTAATGAGTCTCGATAGTATATTTATCCACCATATTCATATTGTATTTTGGTATAATAGATGTAAACAATTTCAGTATTTTCTAATTCTCCATCACCAAATCTTAGGTTACTTCATCACAAAGAAACTAAGTTAAAAGACTATTACTTAATGACATATATTCCATATACATTTGAAATAATTCAAATTATCTAATGAGTCTAGATAGTATATTTATCCACCATATTCATATTGTATTATGGTATAATAGATTTAAACAGTTTCGGTATTTTCTAATTCTCTATCACCAAATCTTAGGTTACTTCATCACTAAGAAACTAAGTTAAAAGACTATTACTTAATGACACATATTCCATATACATTTGAAATAATTCAAATTATCCAATGAGTCTAGATAGTATATTTACCCACCATATTCATATTGTATTATGGTATAATAGATGTAAACAGTTTCAGTATTTTCTAATTCTCCATCCCCAAATATTAGGTTACTTCATCACTAAGAAACTAAGTTAAAAGACTATTACTTAATGACACATATTCCATATACATTTGAAATAATTCAAATTATCTAATGAGTCTCGATAGTATATTTATTCACCATATTCATATTGTATTATGGTATAATAGATTTAAACAGTTTCGGTATTTTCTAATTCTCCATCACCCAATCTTAGGTTAGTTCATCACTAAGAAACTATGTTAAAAGACTATTACTTAATGACACATATTCCATATACATTTGAAATAATTCAAATTATCTAATGAGTCTCGATAGTATATTTATTCACCATATTCATATTGTATTATGGTATAATAGATGTAAAGAGTTTCGGTATTTTCTAATTCTCCATCACCAAATCTTAGGTTAGTTTATCACTAAGAAACTATGTTAAAAGACTATTACTTAATGACACATATTCCATATACATTTGAAATAATTCAAATTATCTAATGAGTCTCGATAGTATATTTATTCACCATATTCATGTTGTATTATGGTATAATAGATGTAAACAGTTTCAGTATTTTCTAATTCTTCATCCCCAAATCTTAGGTTACTTCATCACTAAGAAACTAAGTTAAAAGACTATTACTTAATGACACATATTCCATATACATTTGAAATAATTCAAATTATCTAATGAGTCTCGATAGTATATTGATCCACCATATTCATATTGTATTTTGGTATAATAGATGTAAACAATTTCAGTATTTTCCTTCTTTTCCATCACCAAATTTTAGGTTACTTCTTCACCAAGAAACTAAGTTAAAAGACTATTACTTAATGACACATATTATATATACATTTGAAATAATTCAAATTATCTAATGAGTCTCGATAGTATATTTATCCACCATATTCATATTGTATTATGGTATAATGGATGTAAACAGTTTCAGTATTTTCTAATTCTCCATCACCAAATCTTAGGTTACTTCATCACTAAGAAACTAAGTTAAAAAACTATTACTTAATGACACATATTCCATATACATTTGAAATAATTCAAATTATCTAATGAGTCTCGATAGTATATTTACCCACCATATTCATATTGTATTATGGTATAATAGATGTAAACAGTTTCAGTATTTTCTAATTCTCCATCGCCAAATCTTAGGTTACTTCATCACTAAGAAAATAAGTTAAAAGACTATTACTTAATGACACATATTCCATATACATTTGAAATAATTCAAATTATCTAATGAGTCTCGATAGTATATTTATTCACCATATTCATATTGTATTATGGTATAATAGATGTAAACAGTTTCGGTATTTTCTAATTCTCCATCACCAAATCTTAGGTTAGTTCATCACTAAGAAACTATGTTAAAAGACTATTACTTAATGACACATATTCCATATACTTTTGAAATAATTCAATTTATCTAATTAGTCTCGATATTATATTTATCCACCATATTCATATTGTATTTTGGTATAATAGATGTAAACAATTTCAGTATTTTCCTTCTTTTCCATCACCAAATTTTAGGTTACTTCTTCACCAAGAAACTAAGTTAAAAGACTATTACTTAATGACACATATTATATATACATTTGAAATAATTCAAATTATCTAATGAGTCTCGATAGTATATTTATCCACCATATTCATATTGTATTATGGTATAATGGATGTAAACAGTTTCAGTATTTTCTAATTCTCCATCACCAAATCTTAGGTTACTTCATCACTAAGAAACTAAGTTAAAAAACTATTACTTAATGACACATATTCCATATACATTTGAAATAATTCAAATTATCTAATGAGTCTCGATAGTATATTTACCCACCATATTCATATTGTATTATGGTATAATAGATGTAAACAGTTTCAGTATTTTCTAATTCTCCATCGCCAAATCTTAGGTTACTTCATCACTAAGAAAATAAGTTAAAAGACTATTACTTAATGACACATATTCCATATACATTTGAAATAATTCAAATTATCTAATGAGTCTCGATAGTATATTTATTCACCATATTCATATTGTATTATGGTATAATAGATGTAAACAGTTTCGGTATTTTCTAATTCTCCATCACCAAATCTTAGGTTACTTCATCACTAAGAAACTAAGTTAAAAGACTATTACTTAATGACATATATTCCATATACTTTTGAAATAATTCAAATTATATAATGAGTCTAGATAGTATATTTATCCACCATATTCATATTGTATTATGGTATAATAGATGTAAACAGTTTCAGTAATTTCTAATTCTCCATCCCCAAATTTTAGGTTACTTCATCACAAACTAAGTTAAAAGACTATTACTTAATGACACATATTCCATATACATTTGAAATAATTCAAATTATCTAATGAGTCTCGATAATATATTTATCCACCATATTCATATTGTATTTTGGTATAATAGATGTAAACAATTTCAGTATTTTCTAATTCTCCATCACCAAATCTTAGGTTACTTCATCACGAAGAAAATAAGTTAAAAGACTATTAATTAATGACATATATTCCATATACATTTGAAATAATTCAAATTATCTAATGAGTCTAGATAGTATATTTATCCACCATATTCATATTGTATTATGGTATAATAGATGTAAAGAGTTTCGGTATTTTCTAATTCTCCATCACCAAATCTTAGGTTACTTCATCACTAAGAAACTAAGTTAAAAGACTATTACTTAATGACACATATTCCATATACATTTGAAATAATTCAAATTATCCAATGAGTCTAGATAGTATATTTACCCACCATATTCATATTGTATTATGGTATAATAGATGTAAACAGTTTTAGTATTTTCTAATTCTTCATTCCCAAATCTTAGGTTACTTCATCACTAAGAAACTAAGTTAAAAGACTATTACTTAATGACACATATTCCATATACATTTGAAATAATTCAAATTATCTAATGAGTCTCGATAGTAAATTTATCCACCATATTCATATTGTATTATGGTATAATAGATGAAAACAATTTTAGTATTTTCTAATTCTCCATCACCAAATCTTAGGTTACTTCATCACTAAGAAACTAAGTTAAAAGACTATTACTTAATGACACATATTCCATATACATTTGAAATAATTCAAATTATCTAATGAGTCTCGATAGTATATTTATTCACCATATTCATTTTGCATTATGGTATAATAGATGTAAACAATTTCAGTATTTTCTAATTCTCCATCACCAAATCTTCTTAGGTTACTTCATCACTAAGAAATTAAGTTAAAAGAATATTACTTAATGACACATATTCCATATACATTTGAAATAATTAAAATTATATAATGAGTCTTGATAGTATATTTATTCACCATATTCATATTGTATTATGGTATAATACATGTAAACAATTTCAGTATTTTCTAATTCTCCATCACCAAATCTTAGGTTACTTCATCACTAAGAAACTAAGTTAAAAGACTATTACTTAATGACACATATTCCATATACATTTGAAATAATTCAAATTATCTAATCAGTCTCGATAGTATATTTACCCACCATATTCATATTGTATTATGGTATAGTAGATGTAAACAATTTCAGTATTTTCTAATTCTCCATCACCAAATCTTAGGTTACTTCATCACTAAGAAACTAAGTTAAAAGACAATTACTTAATGACACATATTCCATAAACATTTGAAATAATTCAAATTATCTAATGAGTCTAGATCGTATATTTATTCACCATATTCATATTGTATTATGGTATAATAGATATAAGCAGTTTCAGTATTTTCTAATTCTCCATCACCAAATCTTAGGTTACTTCATCACTAAGAAACTAAGTTAAAAGACTATTACTTAATGACATATATTCCATATACATTTCAAATAATTCAAATTATCTAATGAGTCTAGATAGTATATTTATCCACCATATTCATATTGTATTATGGTATAATAGATGTAAACAGTTTCGGTATTTTCTAATTCTCCATCACCAAATCTTAGGTTACGTCATCACTAAGAAACTAAGTTAAAAGACTATTACTTAATGACACATATTCCATATACATTTGAAATAATTCAAATTATCTAATGAGTCTAGATAGTATATTTACCCACCATATTCATATTGTATTATGGTATAATAGATGTAAACATTTTCAGTATTTTTTAATTCTCCATCCCCAAATTTTAGGTTACTTCATCACTAAGAAACTAAGTTAAAAGACTATTACTTAATGACACATATTCCATATACATTTGAAATAATTCAAATTAGCTAATGAGTCTCGATAGTATATTTATCCACCATATTCATATTGTATTTTGGTATAATAGATGTAAACAATTTCAGTATTTTCTAATTCTCCATCACCAAATCTTAGGTTACTTCATCACAAAGAAACTAAGTTAAAAGACTATTACTTAATGACATATATTCCATATACATTTGAAATAATTCAAATTATCTAATGAGTCTAGATAGTATATTTATCCACCATATTCATATTGTATTATGGTATAATAGATTTAAACAGTTTCGGTATTTTCTAATTCTCTATCACCAAATCTTAGGTTACTTCATCACTAAGAAACTAAGTTAAAAGACTATTACTTAATGACACATATTCCATATACATTTGAAATAATTCAAATTATCCAATGAGTCTAGATAGTATATTTACCCACCATATTCATATTGTATTATGGTATAATAGATGTAAACAGTTTCAGTATTTTCTAATTCTCCATCCCCAAATATTAGGTTACTTCATCACTAAGAAACTAAGTTAAAAGACTATTACTTAATGACACATATTCCATATACATTTGAAATAATTCAAATTATCTAATGAGTCTCGATAGTATATTTATTCACCATATTCATATTGTATTATGGTATAATAGATTTAAACAGTTTCGGTATTTTCTAATTCTCCATCACCCAATCTTAGGTTAGTTCATCACTAAGAAACTATGTTAAAAGACTATTACTTAATGACACATATTCCATATACATTTGAAATAATTCAAATTATCTAATGAGTCTCGATAGTATATTTATTCACCATATTCATATTGTATTATGGTATAATAGATGTAAAGAGTTTCGGTATTTTCTAATTCTCCATCACCAAATCTTAGGTTAGTTTATCACTAAGAAACTATGTTAAAAGACTATTACTTAATGACACATATTCCATATACATTTGAAATAATTCAAATTATCTAATGAGTCTCGATAGTATATTTATTCACCATATTCATGTTGTATTATGGTATAATAGATGTAAACAGTTTCAGTATTTTCTAATTCTTCATCCCCAAATCTTAGGTTACTTCATCACTAAGAAACTAAGTTAAAAGACTATTACTTAATGACACATATTCCATATACATTTGAAATAATTCAAATTATCTAATGAGTCTCGATAGTATATTGATCCACCATATTCATATTGTATTTTGGTATAATAGATGTAAACAATTTCAGTATTTTCCTTCTTTTCCATCACCAAATTTTAGGTTACTTCTTCACCAAGAAACTAAGTTAAAAGACTATTACTTAATGACACATATTATATATACATTTGAAATAATTCAAATTATCTAATGAGTCTCGATAGTATATTTATCCACCATATTCATATTGTATTATGGTATAATGGATGTAAACAGTTTCAGTATTTTCTAATTCTCCATCACCAAATCTTAGGTTACTTCATCACTAAGAAACTAAGTTAAAAGACTATTACTTAATGACACATATTCCATATACATTTGAAATAATTCAAATTATCTAATGAGTCTCGATAGTATATTTACCCACCATATTCATATTGTATTATGGTATAATAGATGTAAACAGTTTCAGTATTTTCTAATTCTCCATCGCCAAATCTTAGGTTACTTCATCACTAAGAAAATAAGTTAAAAGACTATTACTTAATGACACATATTCCATATACATTTGAAATAATTCAAATTATCTAATGAGTCTCGATAGTATATTTATTCACCATATTCATATTGTATTATGGTATAATAGATGTAAACAGTTTCGGTATTTTCTAATTCTCCATCACCAAATCTTAGGTTAGTTTATCACTAAGAAACTATGTTAAAATAATTATTAAATGACACATATTCCATATACATTTGAAATAATTCAAATTATCTAATGAGTCTCGATAGTATATTTATTCACCATATTCATGTTGTATTATGGTATAATAGATGTAAACAGTTTCAGTATTTTCTAATTCTTCATCCCCAAATCTTAGGTTACTTCATCACTAAGAAACTAAGTTAAAAGACTATTACTTAATGACACATATTCCATATACATTTGAAATAATTCAAATTATCTAATGAGTCTCGATAGTATATTGATCCACCATATTCATATTGTATTTTGGTATAATAGATGTAAACAATTTCAGTATTTTCCTTCTTTTCCATCACCAAATTTTAGGTTACTTCTTCACCAAGAAACTAAGTTAAAAGACTATTACTTAATGACACATATTATATATACATTTGAAATAATTCAAATTATCTAATGAGTCTCGATAGTATATTTATCCACCATATTCATATTGTATTATGGTATAATGGATGTAAACAGTTTCAGTATTTTCTAATTCTCCATCACCAAATCTTAGGTTACTTCATCACTAAGAAACTAAGTTAAAAGACTATTACTTAATGACACATATTCCATATACATTTGAAATAATTCAAATTATCTAATGAGTCTCGATAGTATATTTATTCACAATATTCATATTGTATTATGGTATAATAGATGTAAACAGTTTCAGTATTTTCTAATTCTCCATCACCAAATCTTAGGTTAGTTCATCACTACGAAACTATGTTAAAAGACTATTACTTAATGACACATATTCCATATACATTTGAAATAATTCAAATTATCTAATTAGTCTCGATAGTAAATTTATCCACCATATTCATATTATATTATGGTATAATAGATGAAAACAATTTTAGTATTTTCTAATTCTCCATCACCAAATCTTAGGTTACTTCATCCCTAAGAAACTAAGTTAAAAGACTATTACTTAATGACACATATTCCATATATATTTGAAATAATTCAAATTATCTAATGAGTCTCGATAGTATATTTATTCACCATATTCATTTTGCATTATGGTATAATAGATGTAAACAATTTCAGTATTTTCTAATTCTCCATCACCAAATCTTCTTAGGTTACTTCATCACTAAGAAACTAAGTTAAAAGAATATTACTTAATGACACATATTCCATATACATTTGAAATAATTAAAATTATATAATGAGTCTTGATAGTATATTTATTCACCATATTCATATTGTATTATGGTATAATACATGTAAACAGTTTCAGTATTTTCTAATTCTCCATCACCAAATCTTAGGTTACTTCATCACTAAGAAACTAAGTTAAAAGACTATTACTTAATGACACATATTCCATATACATTTGAAATAATTCAAATTATCTAATTAGTCTCGATAGTATATTTACCCACCATATTCATATTGTATTATGGTATAGTAGATGTAAACAATTTCAGTATTTTCTAATTCTCCATCACCAAATCTTAGGTTACTTCATCACTAAGAAACTAAGTTAAAAGACAATTACTTAATGACACATATTCCATAAACATTTGAAATAATTCAAATTATCTAATGAGTCTATATAGTATATTTATTCACCATATTCATATTGTATTATGGTATAATAGATATAAGCAGTTTCAGTATTTTCTAATTCTCCATCACCAAATCTTAGGTTACTTCATCACTAAGAAACTAAGTTAAAAGACTATTACTTAATGACATATATTCCATATACATTTCAAATAATTCAAATTATCTAATGATTATAGATAGTATATTTATCCACCATATTCATATTGTATTATGGTATAATAGATGTAAACAGTTTCAGTATTTTCTAATTCTCCATCACCAAATCTTAGGTTACTTCATCACTAAGAAACTAAGTTAAAAGACTATTACTTAATGACACATATTCCATATACATTTGAAATAATTCAAATTATCTAATGAGTCTCGATAGTAAATTTATCCACCATATTCATATTGTATTATGGTATAATAGATGAAAACAATTTTAGTATTTTCTAATTCTCCATCACCAAATCTTAGGTTACTTCATTACTAAGAAACTAAGATAAAAGACTATTACTTAATGACACATATTCCATATACATTTGAAATAATTCAAATTATCTAATGAGTCTAGATAGTATATTTACCACCATATTCATATTGTATTATGGTATAATAGATGTAAACAGTTTCAGTATTTTTTAATTCTCCATCCCCAAATTTTAGGTTACTTCATCACTAAGAAACTAAGTTAAAAGACTATTACTTAATGACACATATTCCATATACATTTGAAATAATTCAAATTATCTAATGAGTCTCGATAGTAAATTTATCCACCATATTCATATTGTATTATGGTAAAATAGATGAAAACAATTTTAGTATTTTCTAATTCTCCATCACCAAATCTTAGGTTACTTCATCACTAAGAAGCTAAGTTAAAAGACTATTACTTAATGACATATATTCCATATACATTTGAAATAATTCAAATTATCTAATGAGTCTAGATAGTATATTTATCCACCATATTCATATGGTATTATGGTATAATAGATGTAAACAGTTTCGGTATTTTCTAATTCTCCATCACCAAATCTTAGGTTACTTCATCACTAAGAAACTAAGTTAAAAGACTATTACTTAATGACACATATTCCATATACATTTGAAATAATTCAAATTATCCAATGAGTCTAGATAGTATATTTACCCACCATATTCATATTGTATTATGGTATAATAGATTTAAACAGTTTCAGTATTTTCTAATTCTCCATCCCCAAATCTTAGGTTACTTCATCACAAAGAAACTAAGTTAAAAGACTATTACTTAATGACACATATTCCATATACATTTGAAATAATTCAAATTATCTAATGAGTCTCGATAGTATATTTATTCACCATATTCATATTGTATTATGGTATAATAGATGTAAACAGTTTCGGTATTTTCTAATTCTCCATCACCAAATCTTAGGTTAGTTCATCACTAAGAAACTATGTTAAAAGACTATTACTTAATGACACATATTCCATATACATTTGAAATAATTCAATTTATCTAATGAGTCTCGATAGTATATTTATCCACCATATTCATATTTTATTTTGGTATAATAGATGTAAACAATTTCAGTATTTTCCTTCTTTTCCATCACCAAATTTTAGGTTACTTCTTCACCAAGAAACTAAGTTAAAAGACTATTACTTAATGACACATATTATATATACATTTGAAATAATTCAAATTATCTAATGAGTCTCGATAGTATATTTATCCACCATATTCATATTGTATTATGGTATAATGGATGTAAACAGTTTCAGTATATTCTAATTCTCCATCACCAAATCTTAGGTTACTTCATCACTAAGAAACTAAGTTAAAAGACTATTACTTAATGACACATATTCCATATACATTTGAAATAATTCAAATTATCTAATGAGTCTCGATAGTATATTTACCCACCATATTCATATTGTATTATGGTATAATAGATGTAAACAGTTTCAGTATTTTCTAATTCTCCATCGCCAAATCTTAGGTTACTTCATCACTAATAAACTAATTTAAAAGACTATTACTTAATGAAACATATTCCATATACATTTGAAATAATTCAAATTATCTAATGAGTCTCGATAGTATATTTATTCACCATATTCATATTGTATTATGGTATAATAGATGTAAACAGTTTCGGTATTTTCTAATTCTCCATCACCAAATCTTAGGTTAGTTTATCACTAAGAAACTATGTTAAAAGACTATTACTTAATGACACATATTCCATATACATTTGAAATAATTCAAATTATCTAATGAGTCTCGATAGTATATTTATTCACCATATTCATATTGTATTATGGTATAATAGATGTAAACAATTTCTGTATTTTCTAATTCTCCATCACCAAATCTAAGGTTACTTCATCACTAAGAAACTAAGTTAAAAGACTATTACTTAATGACACATATTCCATATACATTTGAAATAATTCAAATTAGCTAATGAGTTTCGATAGTAAATTTATCCACCATATTCATATTGTATTATGGTATAATAGATGAAAACAGTTTTAGTATTTTCTAATTCTCCATCACCAAATCTTAGGTTACTTCATCACTAAGAAACTAAGTTAAAAGAATATTAATTAATGACATATATTCCATATACATTTGAAATAATTCAAATTATCGAATGAGTCTAGATAGTATATTTATCCACCATATTCATATTGTATTATGGTATAATAGATGTAAACAGTTTCGGTATTTTCTAATTCTCCATCACCAAATCTTAGGTTACTTCATCACTAAGAAACTAAGTTAAAAGACTATTACTTAATGACACATATTCCATATACATTTGAAATAATTCAAATTATCCAATGAGTCTAGATAGTATATTTACCCACCATATTCATATTGTATTATGGTATAATAGATGTAAACAGTTTCAGTATTTTCTAATTCTTCATCCCCAAATCTTAGGTTACTTCATCACTAAGAAACTAAGTTAAAAGACTATTACTTAATGACACATATTCCATATACATTTGAAATAATTCAAATTATCTAATGAGTCTCGATAGTATATTGATCCACCATATTCATATTGTATTTTGGTATAATAGATGTAAACAATTTCAGTATTTTCCTTCTTTTCAATCACCAAATTTTAGGTTACTTCTTCACCAAGAAACTAAGTTAAAAGACTATTACTTAATGACACATATTATATATACATTTGAAATAATTCAAATTATCTAATGAGTCTCGATAGTATATTTATCCACCATATTCATATTGTATTATGGTATAATGGATGTAAACAGTTTCAGTATTTTCTAATTCTCCATCACCAAATCTTAGGTGACTTCATCACTAAGAAACTAAGTTAAAAGACTATTACTTAATGACACATATTCCATATACATTTGAAATAATTCAAATTATCTAATGAGTCTCGACAGTATATTTATTCACAATATTCATATTGTATTATGGTATAATAGATGTAAACAGTTTCTGTATTTTCTAATTCTCCATCACCAAATCTTAGGTTAATTCATCACTAAGAAACTAAGTTTAAAGACTATTACTTAATGACACATATTCCATATACATTTGAAATAATTCAAATTATCTAATGAGTCTCGATAGTAAATTTATCCACCATATTCATATTGTATTATGGTATAATAGATGAAAACAATTTTAGTATTTTCTAATTCTCCATCACCAAATCTTAGGTTACTTCATCACTAAGAAACTAAGTTAAAAGACTATTACTTAATGACACATATTCCATATACATTTGAAATAATTCAAATTATCTAATGAGTCTCGATAGTATATTTATTCACCATATTCATTTTGCATTATGGTATAATAGATGTAAACAATTTCAGTATTTTCTAATTCTCCATCACCAAATCTTCTTAGGTTACTTCATCACTAAGAAATTAAGTTAAAAGAATATTACTTAATGACACATATTCCATAAACATTTGAAATAATTAAAATTATATAATGAGTCTTGATAGTATATTTATTCACCATATTCATATTGTATTATGGTATAATACATGTAAACAATTTCAGTATTTTCTAATTCTCCATCACCAAATCTTAGGTTACTTCATCACTAAGAAACTAAGTTAAAAGACTATTACTTAATGACACATATTCCATATACATTTGAAATAATTCAAATTATCTAATCAGTCTCGATAGTATATTTACCCACCATATTCATATTGTATTATGGTATAGTAGATGTAAACAATTTCAGTATTTTCTAATTCTCCATCACCAAATCTTAGGTTACTTCATCACTAAGAAACTAAGTTAAAAGACAATTACTTAATGACACAAATTCCATAAACATTTGAAATAATTAAAATTATCTAATGAGTCTAGATCGTATATTTATTCACCATATTCATATTGTATTATGGTATAATAGATATAAGCAGTTTCAGTATTTTCTAATTCTCCATCACCAAATCTTAGGTTACTTCATCACTAAGAAACTAAGTTAAAAGACTATTACTTAATGACACATATTCCATATACATTTCAAATAATTCAAATTATCTAATGAGTCTAGATAGTATATTTATCCACCATATTCATATTGTATTATGGTATAATAGATGTAAACAGTTTCGGTATTTTCTAATTCTCCATCACCAAATCTTAGGTTACTTCATCACTAAGAAACTAAGTTAAAAGACTATTACTTAATGACACATATTCCATATACATTTGAAATAATTCAAATTATCTAATGAGTCTAGATAGTATATTTACCCACCATATTCATATTGTATTATGGTATAATAGATTTAAACAATTTCGGTATTTTCTAATTCTCTATCACCAAATCTTAGGTTACTTCATCACTAAGAAACTAAGTTAAAAGACTATTACTTAATGACACATATTCCATATACATTTGAAATAATTCAAATTATCCAATGAGTCTAGATAGTATATTTACCCACCATATTCATATTGTATTATGGTATAATAGATGTAAACAGTTTCAGTATTTTCTAATTCTCCATCCCCAAATCTTAGGTTACTTCATCACTAAGAAACTAAGTTAAAAGACTATTACTTAATGACACATATTCCATATAAATTTGAAATAATTCAAATTATCTAATGAGTCTCGATAGTATATTTATTCACCATATTCATATTGTATTAAGGTATAATAGATGTAAACAGTTTCCGTATTTTCTAATTCTCCATCACCAAATCTTAGGTTAGTTCATCACTAAGAAACTATGTTAAAAGACTATTACTTAATGACACATATTCCATATACATTTGAAATAATTCAATTTATCTAATGAGTCTCGATAGTATATTTATCCACCATATTCATGTTGTATTATGGTATAATAGATGTAAACAGTTTCAGTATTTTCTAATTCTTCATCCCCAAATCTTAGGTTACTTCATCACTAAGAAACTAAGTTAAAAGACTATTACTTAATGACATATATTCCATATACATTTCAAATAATTCAAATTATCTAATGAGTCTAGATAGTATATTTATCCACCATATTCATATTGTATTATGGTATAATAGATGTAAACAGTTTCGGTATTTTCTAATTCTCCATCACCAAATCTTAGGTTACTTCATCACTAAGAAACTAAGTTAAAAGACTATTACTTAATGACACATATTCCATATACATTTGAAATAATTCAAATTATCTAATGAGTCTAGATAGTATATTTACCCACCATATTCATATTGTATTATGGTATAATAGATGTAAACATTTTCAGTATTTTTTAATTCTCCATCCCCAAATTTTAGGTTACTTCATCACTAAGAAACTAAGTTAAAAGACTATTACTTAATGACACATATTCCATATACATTTGAAATAATTCAAATTAGCTAATGAGTCTCGATAGTATATTTATCCACCATATTCATATTGTATTTTGGTATAATAGTTGTAAACAATTTCAGTATTTTCTAATTCTCCATCACCAAATCTTAGGTTACTTCATCACTAAGAAACTAAGTTAAAAGACTATTACTTAATGACATATATTCCATATACATTTGAAATAATTCAAATTATCTAATGAGTCTAGATAGTATATTTATCCACCATATTCATATTGTATTATGGTATAATATATTTAAACAGTTTCAGTATTTTCTAATTCTCTATCACCAAATCTTAGGTTACTTCATCACTAAGAAACTAAGTTAAAAGACTATTACTTAATGACACATATTCCATATACATTTGAAATAATTCAAATTATCCAATGAGTCTAGATAGTATATTTACCCACCATATTCATATTGTATTATGGTATAATAGATGTAAACAGTTTCAGTATTTTCTAATTCTCCATCCCCAAATCTTAGGTTACTTCATCACTAAGAAACTAAGTTAAAAGACTATTACTTAATGACACATATTCCATATACATTTGAAATAATTCAAATTATCTAATGAGTCTCGATAGTATATTTATTCACCATATTCATATTGTATTAAGGTATAATAGATGTAAACAGTTTCGGTATTTTCTAATTCTCCATCACCAAATCTTAGGTTAGTTCATCACTAAGAAACTATGTTAAAAGACTATTACTTAATGACACATATTCCATATACATTTGAAATAATTCAATTTATCTAATGAGTCTCGATAGTATATTTATCCACCATATTCATATTGTATTTTGGTATAATAGATGTAAACAATTTCAGTATTTTCCTTCTTTTCCATCACCAAATTTTAGGTTACTTCTTCACCAAGAAACTAAGTTAAAAGACTATTACTTAATGACACATATTATATATACATTTGAAATAATTCAAATTATCTAATGAGTCTCGATAGTATATTTATCCACCATATTCATATTGTATTATGGTATAATGGATGTATACAGTTTCAGTATTTTCTAATTCTCCATCACCAAATCTTAGGTTACTTCATCACTAAGAAACTAAGTTAAAAGACTATTACTTAATGACACATATTCCATATACATTTGAAATAATTCAAATTATCTAATGAGTCTCGATAGTATATTTACCCACCATATTCATATTGTATTATGGTATAATAGATGTAAACAGTTTCAGTATTTTCTAATTCTCCATCGCCAAATCTTAGGTTACTTCATCACTAAGAAAATAAGTTAAAAGACTATTACTTAATGACACATATTCCATATACATTTGAAATAATTCAAATTATCTAATGAGTCTCGATAGTATATTTATTCACCATATTCATATTGTATTATGGTATAATAGATGTAAACAGTTTCGGTATTTTCTAATTCTCCATCACCAAATCTTAGGTTAGTTTATCACTAAGAAACTATGTTAAAAGACTATTACTTAATGACACATATTCCATATACATTTGAAATAATTCAAATTATCTAATGAGTCTCGATAGTATATTTATTCACCATATTCATGTGGTATTATGGTATAATAGATGTAAACAGTTTCAGTATTTTCTAATTCTTCATCCCCAAATCTTAGGTTACTTCATCACTAGGAAACTAAGTTAAAAGACTATTACTTAATGACACATATTCCAAATACATTTGAAATAATTCAAATTATATAATGAGTCTCGATAGTATATTGATCCACCATATTCATATTGTATTTTGGTATAATAGATGTAAACAATTTCAGTATTTTCCTTCTTTTCCATCACCAAATTTTAGGTTACTTCTTCACCAAGAAACTAAGTTAAAAGACTATTACTTAATGACACATATTATATATACATTTGATATAATTCAAATTATCTAATGAGTCTCGATAGTATATTTATCCACCATATTCATATTGTATTATGGTATAATGGATGTAAACAGTTTCAGTATTTTCTAATTCTCCATCACCAAATCTTAGGTTACTTCATCACTAAGAAACTAAGTTAAAAGACTATTACTTAATGACACATATTCCATATACATTTGAAATAATTCAAATTATCTAATGAGTCTAGATAGTATATTTACCCACCATATTCATATTGTATTATGGTATAATAGATGTAAACATTTTCAGTATTTTTTAATTCTCCATCCCCAAATTTTAGGTTACTTCATCACTAAGAAACTAGTTAAAAGACTATTACTTAATGACACATATTCCATATACATTTGAAATAATTCAAATTAGCTAATGAGTCTCGATAGTATATTATCCACCATATTCATATTGTATTTTGGTATAATAGATGTAAACAATTTCAGTATTTTCTAATTCTCCATCACCAAATCTAGGGTTACTTCATCACTAAGAAACTAAGTTAAAAGACTATTACTTAATGACATATATTCCATATACATTTGAAATAATTCAAATTATCTAATGAGTCTAGATAGTATATTTATCCACCATATTCATATTGTATTATGGTATAATAGATTTAAACAGTTTCGGTATTTTCTAATTCTCTATCACCAAATCTTAGGTTACTTCATCACTAAGAAACTAAGTTAAAAGACTATTACTTAATGACACATATTCCATATACATTTAAATAATTCAAATTATCCAATGAGTCTAGATAGTATATTACCCACCATATTCATATTGTATTATGGTATAATAGATGTAAACAGTTTCAGTATTTGCTAATTCTCCATCCCCAAATCTTAGGTTACTTCATCACTAAGAAACTAAGTTAAAAGACTATTACTTAATGACACATATTCCATATACATTTGAAATAATTCAAATTATCTAATGAGTCTCGATAGTATATTTATTCACCATATTCATATTGTATTAAGGTATAATAGATGTAAACAGTTTCGGTATTTTCTAATTCTCCATCACCAAATCTTAGGTTAGTTCATCACTAAGAAACTAAGTTAAAAGACTATTACTTAATGACACATATTCCATATACATTTGAAATAATTCAAATTATCTAATGAGTCTAGATAGTATATTTATCCACCATATTCATATGGTATTATGGTATAATACATGTAAACAATTTCAGTATTTTCTAATTCTCCATCACCAAATCTTAGGTTACTTCATCACTAAGAAACTAAGTTAAAAGACTATTACTTAATGACACATATTCCATATACATTTGAAATAATTCAAATTATCTAATCAGTCTCGATAGTATATTTACCCACCATATTCATATTGTATTATGGTATAGTAGATGTAAACAATTTCAGTATTTTCTAATTCTCCATCACCAAATCTTAGGTTACTTCATCACTAAGAAACTAAGTTAAAAGACAATTACTTAATGACACAAATTCCATAAACATTTGAAATAATTAAAATTATCTAATGAGTCTAGATCGTATATTTATTCACCATATTCATATTGTATTATGGTATAATAGATATAAGCAGTTTCAGTATTTTCTAATTCTCCATCACCAAATCTTAGGTTACTTCATCACTAAGAAACTAAGTTAAAAGACTATTACTTAATGACATATATTCCATATACATTTCAAATAATTCAAATTATCTAATGAGTCTAGATAGTATATTTATCCACCATATTCATATTGTATTATGGTATAATAGATGTAAACAGTTTCGGTATTTTCTAATTCTCCATCACCAAATCTTAGGTTACTTCATCACTAAGAAACTAAGTTAAAAGACTATTACTTAATGACACATATTCCATATACATTTGAAATAATTCAAATTATCTAATGAGTCTAGATAGTATATTATCCACCATATTCATATGGTATTATGGTATAATACATGTAAACAATTTCAGTATTTTCTAATTCTCCATCACCAAATCTTAGGTTACTCATCACTAAGAAACTAAGTTAAAAGACTATTACTTAATGACACATATTCCATATACATTTGAAATAATTCAAATTATCTAATCAGTCTCGATAGTATATTTACCCACCATATTCATATTGTATTATGGTATAGTAGATGTAACAATTTCAGTATTTTCTAATTCTCCATCACCAAATCTTAGGTTACTTCATCACTAAGAAACTAAGTTAAAGACAATTACTTAATGACACAAATTCCATAAACATTTGAAATAATTAAAATTATCTAATGAGTCTAGATCGTATATTTATTCACCATATTCATATTGTATTATGGTATAATAGATATAAGCAGTTTCAGTATTTTCTAATTCTCCATCACCAAATCTTAGGTTACTTCATCACTAAGAAACTAAGTTAAAAGACTATTACTTAATGACACATATTCCATATACATTTGAAATAATTCAAATTATCTAATGAGTCTAGATAGTATATTTACCCACCATATTCATATTGTATTATGGTATAATAGATGTAAACATTTTCAGTATTTTTTAATTCTCCATCCCCAAATTTTAGGTTACTTCATCACTAAGAAACTAAGTTAAAAGACTATTACTTAATGACACATATTCCATATACATTTGAAATAATTCAAATTAGCTAATGAGTCTCGATAGTATATTTATCCACCATATTCATATTGTATTTTGGTATAATAGATGTAAACAATTCAGTATTTTCTAATTCTCCATCACCAAATCTTAGGTTACTTCATCACTAAGAAACTAAGTTAAAAGACTATTACTTAATGACATATATTCCATATACATTTGAAATAATTCAAATTATCTAATGAGTCTAGATAGTATATTTATCCACCATATTCATATTGTATTATGGTATAATAGATTTAAACAGTTTCGGTATTTTCTAATTCTCTATCACCAAATCTTAGGTTACTTCATCACTAAGAAACTAAGTTAAAAGACTATACTTAATGACACATATTCCATATACATTTAAAATAATTCAAATTATCCAATGAGTCTAGATAGTATATTTACCCACCATATTCATATTGTATTATGTATAATAGATGTAAACAGTTTCAGTATTTGCTAATTCTCCATCCCCAAATCTTAGGTTACTTCATCACTAAGAAACTAAGTTAAAAGACTATTACTTAATGACACATATTCCATATACATTTGAAATAATTCAAATTATCTAATGAGTCTCGATAGTATATTTATTCACCATATTCATATTGTATTAAGGTATAATAGATGTAAACAGTTTCGGTATTTTCTAATTCTCCATCACCAAATCTTAGGTTAGTTCATCACTAAGAAACTATGTTAAAAGACTATTACTTAATGACACATATTCCATATACATTTGAAATAATTCAATTTATCTAATGAGTCTCGATAGTATATTTATCCACCATATTCATATTGTATTTTGGTATAATAGATGTAAACAATTTCAGTATTTTCCTTCTTTTCCATCACCAAATTTTAGGTTACTTCTTCACCAAGAAACTAAGTTAAAAGACTATTACTTAATGACACATATTATATATACATTTGAAATAATTCAAATTATCTAATGAGTCTCGATAGTATATTTATCCACCATATTCATATTGTATTATGGTATAATGGATGTAAACAGTTTCAGTATTTTCTAATTCTCCATCACCAAATCTTAGGTTACTTCATCACTAAGAAACTAAGTTAAAAGACTATTACTTAATGACACATATTCCATATACATTTGAAATAATTCAAATTATCTAATGAGTCTCGATAGTATATTTACCCACCATATTCATATTGTATTATGGTATAATAGATGTAAACAGTTTCAGTATTTTCTAATTCTCCATCGCCAAATCTTAGGTTACTTCATCACTAAGAAAATAAGTTAAAAGACTATTACTTAATGACACATATTCCATATACATTTGAAATAATTCAAATTATCTAATGAGTCTCGATAGTATATTTATTCACCATATTTCATATTGTATTATGGTATAATAGATGTAAACAGTTTCGGTATTTTCTAATTCTCCATCACCAAATCTTAGGTTAGTTTATCACTAAGAAACTATGTTAAAAGACTATTACTTAATGACACATATTCCATATACATTTGAAATAATTCAAATTATCTAATGAGTCTCGATAGTATATTTATTCACCATATCATGTTGTATTATGGTATAATAGATGTAAACAGTTTCAGTATTTTCTGATTCTTCATCCCCAAATCTTAGGTTACTTCATTACTAAGAAACTAAGTTAAAAGACTATTACTTAATGACACATATTCCATATACATTTGAAATAATTCAAATTATATAATGAGTCTCGATAGTATATTGATCCACCATATTCATATTGTATTTTGGTATAATAGATGTAAACAATTTCAGTATTTTCCTTCTTTTCCATCACCAAATTTTAGGTTACTTCTTCACCAAGAAACTAAGTTAAAAGACTATTACTTAATGACACATATTATATATACATTTGAAATAATTCAAATTATCTAATGAGTCTCGATAGTATATTTATCCACCATATTCATATTGTATTATGGTATAATGGATGTAAACAGTTTCAGTATTTTCTAATTCTCCATCACCAAATCTTAGGTTACTTCATCACTAAGAACTAAGTTAAAAGACTATTACTTAATGACACATATTCCATATACATTTGAAATAATTCAAATTATCTAATGAGTCTCGATAGTATATTTATTCACAATATTCATATTGTATTATGGTATAATAGATGTAAACAGTTTCAGTATTTTCTAATTCTCCATCACCAAATCTTAGGTTAGTTCATCACTACGAAACTATGTTAAAAGACTATTACTTAATGACACATATTCCATATACATTTGAAATAATTCAAATTATCTAATGAGTCTCGATAGTATATTTATTCACCAAATTCATATTGTATTATGGTATAATAGATGTAAACAGTTTCTGTATTTTCTAATTCTCCATCACCAAATCTTAGGTTACTTCATCACTAAGAAACTAAGTTTAAAGACTATTACTTAATGACACATATTCCATATACATTTGAAATAATTCAAATTATCTAATGAGTCTCGATAGTAAATTTATCCACCATATTCATATTATATTATGGTATAATAGATGAAAACAATTTTAGTATTTTCTAATTCTCCATCACCAATCTTAGGTTACTTCATCCCTAAGAAACTAAGTTAAAAGACTATTACTTAATGACACATATTCCATATACATTTGAAATAATTCAAATTATCTAATGAGTCTCGATAGTATATTTATTCACCATATTCATTTTGCATTATGGTATAATAGATGTAAACAATTTCAGTATTTTCTAATTCTCCATCACCAAATCTTCTTAGGTTACTTCATCACTAAGAAACGAAGTTAAAAGAATATTACTTAATGACACATATTCCATATACATTTGAAATAATTAAAATTATATAATGAGTCTTGATTGTATATTTATTCACCATATTCATATTGTATTATGGTATAATACATGTAAACAGTTTCAGTATTTTCTAATTCTCCATCACCAAATCTTAGGTTACTTCATCACTAAGAAACTAAGTTAAAAGACTATTACTTAATGACACATATTCCATATACATTTGAAATAATTCAAATTATCTAATCAGTCTCGATAGTATATTTACCCACCATATTCATATGTATTATGGTATAGTAGATGTAAACAATTTCAGTATTTTCTAATTCTCCATCACCAATCTTAGCTTACTTCATCACTAAGAAACTAATTTAAAAGACAATTACTTAATGACACATATTCCATAAACATTTGAAATAATTCAAATTATCTAATGAGTCTAGATAGTATATTTATTCACCATATTCATATTGTATTATGGTATAATAGATATAAGCAGGTTCAGTATTTTCTAATTCTCCATCACCAAATCTTAGGTTACTTCATCACTAAGAAACTAAGTTAAAAGACTATTACTTAATGACATATATTCCATATACATTTCAAATAATTCAAATTATCTAATGAGTATAGATAGTATATTTATCCACCATATTCATATTGTATTATGGTATAATAGATGTAAACAGTTTCGGTATTTTCTAATTCTCCATCACCAAATCTTAGGTTACTTCATCACTAAGAAACTAAGTTAAAAGACTATTACTTAATGACACATATTCCATATACATTTGAAATAATTCAAATTATCTAATGAGTCTCGATAGTAAATTTATCCACCATATTCATATTGTATTATGGTATAATAGATGAAAACAATTTTAGTATTTTCTAATTCTCCATCACCAAATCTTAGGTTACTTCACCACTAAGAAACTAAGTTAAAAGACTATTACTTAATGACACATATTCCATATACATTTGAAATAATTCAAATTATATAATGAGTCTCGATAGTATATTTATTCACCATATTCATATTGTATTATGGTATAATAGATGTAAACAGTTTCGGTATTTTCTAATTCTCCATCACCAAATCTTAGGTTAGTTTATCACTAAGAAACTATGTTAAAAGACTATTACTTAATGACACATATTCCATATACATTTGAAATAATTCAAATTATCTAATCAGTCTCGATAGTATATTTACCCACCATATTCATATTGTATTATGGTATAATAGATGTAAACAATTTCAGTATTTTCTAATTCTCCATCACCAAATCTTAGGTTACTTCATCACTAAGAAACTAAGTTAAAAGACTATTACTTAATGACACATATTCCATATACATTTGAAATAATTCAAATTATCTAATGAGTCTCGATAGTAAATTTATCCACCATATTCATATTGTATTATGGTATAATAGATGAAAACAGTTTTAGTATTTTCTAATTCTCCATCACCAAATCTTAGGTTACTTCATCACTAAGAAACTAAGTTAAAAGAATATTACTTAATGACACATATTCCATATACATTTGAAATAATTCAAATTATCTACTGAGTCTCGATAGTATATTTATTCACCATATTCATTTTGCATTTTGGTATAATAGATGTAAACAATTTAAGTATTTTCCTTCTTTTCCATCACCAAATTTAGGTTACTTCTTCACCAAGAAACTAAGTTAAAAGACTATTACTTAATGACACATATTATATATACATTTGAAATAATTCAAATTATCTAATGAGTCTCGATAGTATATTTATCCACCATATTCATATTGTATTATGGTATAATGGATGTAAACAGTTTCAGTATTTTCTAATTCTCCATCACCAAATCTTAGGTTACTTCATCACTAAGAAACTAAGTTAAAAGACTATTACTTAATGACACATATTCCATATACATTTGAAATAATTCAAATTATCTAATGAGTCTCGATAGTATATTTACCCACCATATTCATATTGTATTATGGTATAATAGATGTAAACAGTTTCAGTATTTTCTAATTCTCCATCGCCAAATCTTAGGTTACTTCATCACTAAGAAACTAAGTTAAAAGACTATTACTTAATGACACATATTCCATATACATTTGAAATAATTCATATTATCTAATGAGTCTCGATAGTATATTTATTCACCATATTCATATTGTATTATGGTATAATAGATGTAAACAGTTTCGGTATTTTCTAATTCTCCATCAGCAAATCTTAGGTTAGTTCATCACTAAGAAACTATGTTAAAAGACTATTACTTAATGACACGTATTCCATATACATTTGAAATAATTCAAATTATCTAATGAGTCTCGATAGTATATTTATTCACCATATTCATATTGTATTATGGTATAATAGATGTAAACAGTTTCTGTATTTTCTAATTCTCCATCACCAAATCTTAGGTTACTTCATCACTAAGAACTAAGTTAAAAGACTATTACTTAATGACACATATTCCATATACATTTGAAATAATTAAAATTATCTAATGAGTCTCGATAGTAAATTTATCCACCATATTCATATTGTATTATGGTATAATAGATGAAAACAGTTTTAGTATTTTCTAATTCTCCATCACCAAATCTTAGGTTACTTCATCACTAAGAAACTAAGTTAAAAGACTATTACTTAATGACACATATCCATATACATTTGAAATAATTCAAATTATCTAATGAGTCTCGATAGTATATTTATTCACCATATTCATTTTTCATTTTGGTATAATAGATGTAAACAGTTTCAGTATTTTCTAATTCTCCATCACTAAATCTTCTTAGGTTACTTCATCACTAAGAAACTAAGTTAAAAGACTATTACTTAATGACACATATTCCATATACATTTGAAATAATTAAAATTATATAATGAGTCTCGATAGTATATTTATTCACCATATTCATATTGTATTATGGTATAATACATGTAAACAGTTTCAGTATTTTCTAATTCTCCATCACCAAATCTTAGGTTACTTCATCACTAAGAAACTAAGTTAAAAGACTATTACTTAATGACACATATTCCATATACATTTGAAATAATTCAAATTATCTAATCAGTCTCGATAGTATATTTACCCACCATATTCATATTGTATTATGGTATAGTAGATGTAAACAATTTCAGTATTTTCTAATTCTCCATCACCAAATCTTAGGTTACTTCATCACTAAGAAACTAAGTTAAAAGACTATTACTTAATGACACATATTCCATAAACATTTGAAATAATTCAAATTATCTAATGAGTCTAGATAGTATATTTATTCACCATATTCATATTGTATTATGGTATAATAGATATAAACAGTTTCAGTATTTTCTAATTCTCCATCACCAAATCTCAGGTTACTTCATCACTAAGAAACTAAGTTAAAAGACTATTACTTAATGACATATATTCCATATACATTTGAAATAGTTCAAATATCTAATGAGTCTAGATAGTATATTTATCCACCATATTCATATTGTATTATGGTATAATAGATGTAAACAGTTTCAGTATTTTCTAATTCTCCATCGCCAAATCTTAGGTTACTTCATCGCTAATAAACTAAGTTAAAAGACTATTACTTAATGAAAACATATTCCATATATATTTGAAATAATTAAAATTATATAATGAGTCTCGATAGTATATTTATTCACCATATTCATATTGTATTATGGTATAATAGATGTAAACAGTTTCGGTATTTTCTAATTCTCCATCACCAAATCTTAGGTTACTTCATCACTAAGAAACTAAGTTAAAAGACTATTACTTAATGACACATATTTCATATACATTTGAAATAATTCAAATTATCCAATGAGTCTAGATAGTATATTTACCCGTCATATTTATATTGTATTATGGTATAATAGATGTAAACAATTTCAGTATTTTCTAATTCTCCATCCCCAAATCTTAGGTTACTTCATCACTAAGAAACTAAGTTAAAATACTATTACTTAATTACACATATCCATATACATTTGAAATAATTCAAATTATCTAATGAGTCTCAATAGTTAATTATTCACCATATTCATATTGTATTATGGTATAATAGATGTAAACAGTTTCGGTATTTTCTAATTCTCCATCACCAAATCTGAGGTTAG